>JARHVA010001511.1:1387500-1540000 GCA_037957365.1 Torreya grandis | reverse complement strand
ATGCAAATCATGACTAGGAGTTAGCAAGAGAAAATATGAAGTTAACAGTGATATTAGCGTAATAAAAAACTCTCTAGCAACTTAAATTTGATAATGGCATGCCAAAAGAGAGGTATGCAGACATGTTTTAGTGCATTTAGAAACAAAATGAGTTATTTTTATTTCTTGAAATTATTTTTCTTTCAAATTTTTCAACACATGCAGAGGCTAATGTGCCAAGTGGAAATGAATAACAACTTGACCCTCATATCCTACCTAACCCCCAAAACCCTTCTATCCCTCTTAACCCATAAAACCCTCATACCCCTCTTCACCCACAAAATTATCATATCTCTTGTCTAGTTCCTCAAGCACCCCAAGGTAATCAAGAGAAATTAGCAACCCATATCATTGAAAATAAGATAGAACTTGAGGATTTGATTTGGACATTGAGGAATCCCCATGAAAACAACCCCCATCAAATTTCTATGAAAAACATATTATAGATATGATTAAATGGAATTGACTCATTAACAGTCAAATTTGTAGGTCAGTTGAGTATAGAAATAGATGTAAGGTGTATTATTCTAACATATTTTTTACAATTGTTTTGAGAGATAAACACAAATAAATACCAAATTTACTACCTATTTAACTATGGGAAAATTAGTGCATTGCTATATGTGATAGATAAATTGATTCTAATCCATTAGTGGACTCATGATTTGATCAAATGGAATTTTTATGACATATGGTAGATGGTCTTTGATCACTTGCCTATAAATAGTAATGAGGTCCTAGTGTATTATTTGAGAAAATTATATTGTGAGTTTATGTTGAATGAAGTTCTAAACTATTTTGATTTCTTATAGTTCTAGGGTAGATGAAAGGGCTCTATGCAGGAAAGTTCAGGTACACATCCTGCACCTAATTATCTTATGAGAGTATCTATATATAAACCACATTCTCTTTATATCCTACCCTCTATAGTTAAGGAGACTATAATTATTAATACCTCTCATGTTCTTAATGTGCTTACTAACATGCTCATTCATATTATGAGCCATGTTTCTCACAATCTTATTGGTGAGTGTGGACATGGTACAGCTTAGTTTAGTGTTACTACCTAATGAGCTCACTATTATAGACCATGTAGTGCTCTTTGAAATGGACCTAAGGAAGAAGAGGATATCACATAGCCCACTCATGGTGTTAGTTATTTGGGCCTATATAATATTGATCTCAATATGTTTTAGTCATATACATTTTAGATAGACACATTGGCTACAACTTACAAGGTATCTTTAATGTTATACTTATTACAAAAATTTATTAGACTTGTTAAATTTTAAATATTTGTACAATTTAAAAGTTAATAATTATTTTTCATCTAGAAATATCAATAACGTATATGATTTTTTTATGTTGCAATAAGATTTTGTATTCCATATGAGCATGCGTGTTGCTACTACTATGCCTGTAAATACCTATACATAGGTGATTTTAAGGATTAATTAATGTTATGATTCATTGTACATATATGATTTGATGTAGTTTTTATTCACACCTTATTAAATATATGATGTAGCCTTTAATGTTTTAGTATTAGTAAAATATTTCACTCCAAGGCACAAGTTACATAGTATTCAATTTTATAACAACCTGCTAGTAGAATGGTAGTGAATGAAGCAGCTTAATTACCATGGGTGAGTTTAATATAGATGAACCTAGATATAATTGATATGGGTGGAATTAATATGGTTGTAACTAAGTTGAGTATTATTTCAAAAAAAATCAAAAAAAGAGGGAAACATAGGGAAAGGTACAGTAGAAAAGAGGCATGTGGACCACATAAGATAAAACCTTTAAAATCCAACACTTGAACTAAGTTAGGATAAGGAATAAAAATATTAATGTCTAATGTAACCTAATGTATCACATGGATAATAAAACATAATAAGAATTCAAAGTGAAAGACCATATCAAACTTAAACATGCAAAATTAAAGGGTACCATGTTAGTCAGATCATTGTTACAGTCTATATAGGGGATTATAACTAGCATGCAAAAGGTATTCTTAGGCATAACTTAAAATGAATAAATGTATTTAAAATTATTTAACTCATATGTAATCAAATAACTAAGATACTAGAATGATGGAATGTATCATATAATCCATAGAGTTAGATAATAATCAAGATTTGCACATAAAGACTAAATCAATAGAACTTGTCGTAATTTCTTATTAATATAAACAACCAAATTCTCCTCCCTTTGGGACTAGAAGATTACAATTATATATAATCTTAGGATGGATAAGGCCTCATCTCTTCAATCTTCATCTAAATATATAAATCTAAAATTAGGTCTTGTGTCCAATCTCATTCAAAGATGCATCTATAATGTTCATTGATAAAAAAATATCCATTTATAGATACAATATATACATGCAAAGCCCCATAAGTTATTAAAAAAACATTCTAATTAACTTAGATCATAAAAACATATATTTATAACTTATTGGTGTTGATGTGGCAGCAGCAAAATAATTCTAACATGATTTATGTGGATGTTGAGAAGGAACTAAAGTTGCAACCAATGTTGTAGGTGGAACAAGCACTCGCACTAGAAATGAACTATCAATTACAATTGGAAAGGGGCTATAGGAAAGCCTAGTCTACGTGTGCACTAGTGTTTATCTTAAAATATAAGAGCTCTGTGAAGGATCCATATACACTTTTACTACTATGGTTACATGCTTTACTACCTCTGTCTAGAGCTATAGAGAATGAATTTCCTAAAAGTGAGATTTTATAGTCTCAAAGTCAAGAATTTTTTTTTTGATTAACTGAGGAAGCTTTTCCATACATTTATTATGAATTCTCAATGTATTTTTAACCTAATCATATAATAATTTGGTCCTAATATTTTTGTCCCTTTAAAAACTTACCAATTCCATTTTTCATCTATGGTCTTGTATATTGTGCCTTAAATCTCTACTCTAAAAATATCCAATGATTCCCACAAGAGATTATACAAAATGGGCTTTGGCACCAATTATCCTTATGGAGTTATTACCTAAACTACTCTCAATTTATTCAAAATAGAGACCATACCTCCTTGATTTCCAAACTGTTACACCAAGGTCCACATATCCTAATTTGATTCCAATAGATTGTCTCTTTTTATAGTAATGTAGTGCTACACCCATGTTACTTCAGTGGTATTTATTAGATTCAAGTGGGCATAATTGATGTTTCTTGTTGCCTGGATAAAATTTTTGACTTGCCATCAATGTATTTTAATTTATTAAATAGTTGGAGAACATCTCCCCACATAGGCTGATAAGTGGCCCTAAAAAATCTTATTGTTCCAATTACACCATCTAAATTCTTGGATAATCCTTGTAAATGATCAATAGTATGCCTAGGATCATAAATTGTGTGTATCTATGGCTAAATTTGGATAGCTTGGTTGAAACTCTTAAAAATATCCTTAATTACCACTCAAGTGGCATCTATAAAACTATAATAATACTTGATCCTATTAGGATCTAGAGGATTTTTCTTCCTTATTCTTGTTAAATAGAAGATGTCTTCTAATTATCCTAGTTCCACTTGCTAACCCTCATCAATTAAATTCTTTTTGTTGACCTTTCTCAGGGTTATTCTTTTCTTGTAAAAGTGGAATGTGACTGTGGGTTATTCCTATATGACTAAATCCTACCTTTCTTCCTCTTATTTCTATTATAGTTATCTGATCCACAAGAAGACATTTAATTCAACTTATTATATTTATGTTATAGATTGAGATGGTTGGGATTATTATGTTGGCCTAAATCCTTGAGTAACTTGAGAGGGTGGTAGAGGAGGTGTCATAGCTCTGGGAGAGTATGTTCTTATTATAGGAAAAGGAGTAATGACCTTACACCATCGAGTAACCTTTTCCTAAAATGGTGTATTGATGATAAATGTAGCCTTTCTATCTTATTTAGTGATAGAGACCACTGAGGAATCTAATTGGGGAGCTTAACCAATTGACATCCTTATCTATGAGTTTATCTTAGGGGGAGTGGCCATTGTGTCAAAAATGGAAGTGGACACTAAGATTTCAAAATTAACACTTATGCTAGTCCTAGGGGTTTGAGGATAATTTCTACCAAAAAATTAATAGATCACTGGGGTACTCAACAAATTTTAAAAATATTTGGTAATAAAATTATATTTGATCAAGAAATTCATAACTATGGTGGGCATTATAGATGTATCACTAGGATGAGCTATTTTTTTAAAAATGGGTACAATTGGTGAATCAATAGCATCATGAGTTTGGGTTATTGAGCTCAATTAATGCAGAGAAACTAAAGAATAAGTTACATTAGCAGTGATTTTAGGATTATACATTATAATTAAAGAATGTAGAATTTTAGAATTTACAATCATAAGTGGATTAAAATGAGTGATATTTGTTGTGTTAGTTTGAGGTGGATATTCTTGTGTTTAACTCAAACATGGCCATTGAACTATAGTTTGTAGTTGTGATTGTGCCTCTCCACTTAATACTCCTCTTTCTTCTAGTAGTGACTTGGTAACAAATAAGCTATAATATCCCCTAATCACTTATTTGTATTTATTCTTTTATTAAATTTACCTTGATTGATTTCTTCTCATAGATTTATTCATAATCTATGTCAAATTGAATTAATTCACTTATAGAATAGCAGTCCTTAGTTTCTATCCTAGAGATCTATTAAGCATCATTATCCCTCCTTATTTCGTATTCCTCAATGTTCTAGACCTTAATAGGGTATATTATCCTTGATCCTTTCCTTATGTCCTCCTCTCTTTAGAGGATTCTTTAGGTTCTTCCATTACTTCCACCTTTTGTGTAGAAATAGGTGGGGTCTTGGTCTTCCTTGTATAGCTCAAAATTATTTTTCCAAGAGTAGAGAAAGGTCCAATGTAAATTTAAATGGGAGATGGAGATGCATAAGTGGAAACAAGTGAATATGAAATGGGAATGGTGGGAATCACTAGGGGAATAATAGGTGGTGATGGAAGGACTAGAGTAGTCACTCTAGGGGGAATGATCGGTGGTGAAGTAGGATACCTAATAGAAGGTGGAATTGTTATTAGTGGCATCAAAAGAAAAGAAATAATAGGACCTTGAGAGAAGAATGAGGGAAGATTTATATGTTTTGAAATATTTATTAGATGTAGGGGAACCATAGAAAATATATTGTCCATTCTACTAGGACTTGTAAGGATTTCTTCCTCAACTCTGTGTTCTATATAAATTAAAGTAAATGTATATGCCTAAGAGGTAGAAGGACTCTGGTTACTTATTCACTATGAGTTGCCTAATATGGGCTAGAATCTCGTTTTGTTTCCTCTTTTGCTTGAGGAGGTCCACGTATGGGTTTATAAATCCATTATTTCTTTTCCATACTCTTTAATAATGGTGGGATCATATTAGATATTTTATGTTATTATCATAGACATATTATCTTTTATTATCCTAATAGCCACCTCAGAGTCATAATTGGCATTGATGAATATGTTGACATGATCATAATATTGATTTTCATAGTTAATTCTTTCATTTTTCTCATATTTATTGACGTGTCCTCTAATGTTCCCTATAGGATCCTAATACCTGAAGGTACCTATTTGAACCCATAATGAGTCCTCATTTTCTAAATAATTGATAGGTACTCCCATCTTTCATACTATATTCAGCCAATGTTAAGGGGAGTGGGATGGAGTGCCCCTTTCCTTGCTTTTGTCAAATTGATATCAACACTATTAGTTAATTGATAAATATTTTCTTAGTCATAAAAATTATCCAACATAATCTTTGGGAGGAGTAAGGAGTATGCCTTTGTGACCTTAATGTTACTCACAATATGCTCATGATATAGTTGTGATCTAAGAATTTGACTCAAGAGAGGACGGTTAGTATGGTGTTAGTTTTAAAATGAAAACAAAATGAAATATACACACTAATAGCATAACATCTCTAGGCTTGGACACTAGGGAGAGATTAGTTAACAATCATGACTGAAAAACACAACTAAAATTCAAAATAAAACTCTTTTATCTTCCTTGGATGCTTGAAAATGCTTTTTGTGGTGGCTTGTTTGGCTTGTGCTCATGAAGTCCTTAGAAATGGAAGCTTGACAACCTCCATCTCTCCTTGGCACCTTTGGCTTGTAGCTTGGCTTTGCTTAGAATCAATTTGGAATTATAACACTAGTTTCTTGAAGGTTTTTGGAACCAATCCTGTATTATAACTTTGCACTAATTAAGCTTAGAAATGATGTTTTGAAGCCTCCTATTTATAGAATTTTATATTTGATTAGAATCAACCTCAACCATCCATCTCAATTATTATAAATTTTCACTAATTAAGCTTAGAAATGATGTTTTGAAACCTCCTATTTATAGAATTTTAGATTTGATTAGAATCAACCTCAACTATCCATCCCAAGATTGAGATGTGTGGTTGAGGATTAATTAAATTTTTGGAATTAAGTTTATAATTATCCTCATCATGGAATTTCAAGAAGATGTAACTAAGAGTAATGGATGGCATCATGGAAGGCATTGATGAGGCATGGAGGGCATGAATCTTGATATTTATGGCATTTATGGCCTACGAATGTCTTCCCAAGAAATGAGGTCACTTGATGATGCAGATATTACATATTCATTTCCAAAAATAAGTATACAACAATTTTCCATAGAATTTTTTATTAGGCCTTGATTTGAGTTAATTAGCTCTTAAACATGATTAGGCACATTGTGCACAAATTACCCAAATTGATCAAAATGCCTTTTTATGGATCCTAAATTTGATTTGATTGGAATTGGAAGTCATTGTTAGATGTTTTGGATGTGTATTCCAATTGAGGATGTTTACAAAAACAAATAACAAAGTCATGAGTCTTGTGCAAAATATTTGATAGGAAAGAGCAATCCAAGGCATGCAGGTGCAAATTTGGCATTTTGACTTGAAATGAATTGATCAAAGTTAGCTGACCCAAAAATTGCATTACCCCATTTAGGGATACCCTATCCAAAATTGGCACTTGAATATATCATTTTCACATAAATTTTCATTTTTTATTATTTTTATGCCAAATTATGCATTTTAGATGGAAACTAGCCAAAAGCTTGATTAGATGTTATCAATGGCTAGTTTTAGATGTCTACAGTTTACCCTTATTTAGGAAGGAGTTTAAAGCTATAATCATAGTAACATATTCTCAAATAATGAAAATGTCATGTATGCCTATAACTACAATGATGATAAACTAACTATATGATGCCCCCTTGAGGAATGGTTGGCATAAGGAGATCGACAAATGGTCCCTCTGAAAGAAAGAACTGAAATGAGGGGACCAAAGAAAGGAAATATGATGGGGTGAAAACATAATTATATTGAAAAATTAGTCAAAATCATTGAGAATTTAAGTGGTATAGTGCACAATGGTTTTCCCAATGGTAGTTATAAGCATTGTACCGAGATAGTGGCAACATAGAATGATAACACAATGATTTGCCCAAAGTGGTTATAATCATTGAGAAGATGGAGCTACCCCAATTAGGATAGTCAAACAAGATAATAACATTCCCCTATATGGGTATAAAAATTAAAGTGGTGACAACTCAATGATTTTCCCAAAGGTAGTTATAATCATTGAGAAGATGGAGCTACCCCAGTTAGGATAGACAAATAAGATAATAACATGCCTTGTATGGGTAGGAAAAGTAAAGTGGTGACAACTCAATGATTTTCCTAAAGGTGGTTATAATCATTGAGAAATGTAGGTGGAATGGTGTGCAATGATTTTACCATAGGTGGTTATAATCACTGGACCCTGATTATGGCAAACATGATAAACTTAGTTGAGGATGATGATAACTTAAGATAGAGGGTAATGATGAATCAGAACAACCTACTAGTAGGGAAATGCTTATCTGAACTAATAAAGGTTAAAATTCTTTGGTGTTTAATTACTCTATTTAGGATATGATTAGGAGTGAATCATGATGTTGGTGCCAAAGAGATGTTACCATTTCTGAATAGACTTCTTGAAGTTGAGGTTTGTTATAGCATGTGATGGTAGGATTTATGATAGAGCATCATAAAGAATTGGCCAAAATATGCATAAGGACTAAGTCCCATAATCCAATACTTAATATAAAATAATGCACCAATGATAAAAACCATGATGACAATGTAAACATATGAATAAAGATTGATTCAAGTGTAAGTGTGTACAAGGAATCACCCAATGAACACACATAAATTGAATCAAGGCAACAGTGTTAAAAGCAAACAAATAAAGAAAATAAGTAGAAACAAACAAACAAATAATGCAATAAAAACTCTATGAATATTACCCCTAGAAAAATAGGTGACAATTTAACAAACAAACTAAATGGGGGAATTAAATAAAAATAAAGGGGGTGGCTGAGTTGTCTCCATATGCATTAGGCAAGTGGATGCTACCTACATAATTCTATGGATGTAATATCCAATAAAAAATCTAGGCCAAATGTAGTTCTCCCAGGGAATGGAAAGAATGTGATAACTAAGAAAAATAAATAGGATAAATGTGATATAAGAATAGGAATGGTCTTGCAAAATGCTAAGTGAGTGAGAGAAAAGGCCAAAAAGGATGGGGAAACTAAATGACAAGTTATTTGCTTGTAACTTAGTAAGGGTTTCCAGAATCCTTAAGGCAAAGAAGCGGTCAATGTTTTTGTTCTTTTTTAATAATTTTTCAAATTTTTTTGGAAGTTTTATTGGAGTGTCTCAACTCAATCAAGAATGATGACACACTAAATGGTTCAAGCTAGTAAAATAGTGAGATCATTGCTTAGGTTGATCACAAAATGGTGAGAGCATTCAGAAAAGGGGTGACTAAGCTAAACTCAACAAGTATTGAGTGTTACCTACATAGTCCTAGAGTAGGACCTCAAGTCACTGTAGTTCCACCATTTTAGTGAAGGAATTCGATTAGTGTGATAACCAATTCAAAAAAATAGGCATAGTTGGCAAAAATACATAGTATGGCATAGGAAGTGGAAAGTTGGTATGTCAAGGCTTAGTATTGCCCCTAATTTTACCATAGATGGTTATAACTAGGACACAACATCATATGTCAATGGTATTATTTTTCCCAAAGGCAATTATAATTAGTAGCATGATTGGTGGTAATAAAGGACTAATAAATGAATGATGTAACTACTAAAACTTTTGTCACACTATCCCAAGATATGCTCCTTGTCTAAAATAATTGAACTAATTGATGAATTGATCAGATACCTTGATGTTGAAACTACATAATGAATGATAAAAACCAAGGTCAAATGGGTTGGGATTTAGAACACACTAGGTCAATAAGTCAGAAATGGAAAGTAAATACGAGAAAGAGGATGAATAAGGGTGGTATGTGTACAAAGAAGAATAGTGATAAAATGGTATAGATAGAATGGTCCTTATATATAATACACATTAGCATTCAAGCATAGTACCACTTGAGATGAATACTATTCATTGGCTCTAGAATTTCTTCACCATCTAGTGTGGTAAGCATATATACTCCTAATCTATAATCTATAGTTATGATGAAAGGCCCTATCTAGTTTGGTTTGAATTTCCCTTTATGTTTATTCTTGGCCATGGTATTATCTTGGTTTTCTTTAAGAATAAGATCACTAAGATCAAATTTTTTATACTTCACACTCTAATTATAGTGGCCTTTGATTTAATTTTGATATTCTTGAAGATTATTGAGCGTGGCTATGCATTTTTCATCAAGTAGATCCAGCTCTTGCAGGTGAGTTACTCGATAGTCATGATCATCCAAGAAATGCTTGAAAGAGATGTATAGTGAAGGTAATTTGACCTCAATGGGAAGGATGGATTTAGTACCATAAACAAGTGAGTATGGAGTGGCTCCTATAGGGTTATGATGATTGGTATGGTATGCCCAAAGGGAAAGGAATATCTAAAGGTGCCAATCATGATCGGCATCATTGAAAATCTTTTTGAAAATGTTGATAATGGTTTTGTTGGATGACTTAGCTTGGCCATTACCTTGAGGGTAATATGTTGTAGAAAAGTGTTGTGTGATGTTGTATTCATTATATAACTAGTCTCCCTCTTTTTTTTTTGAATGGTCCTCCATTATCAGATATAATTTTAGAGGGGATACCATAGCGATAGATGAGATGGTTGAAGATGAATTTGGAAATTTTCTTACCAGTCATGTAAGTTAGGGGTATATATTCAACCCACTTAGTGAAATATTTAGTGGTAGTAAGGATATGCTTATGGCCATTAGATGAAGTGGGGTTAATCTTCCCAATGAGGTCAATTCCCCATGTAGAAAATGGCCATGGTGTCAACATCAGTTTCAATGTTTTTGTTGAGGCATGAATCAAATTAACATGCCATTGACATTTGTCACATTTATTTACATATGTAGTGGCATCTGCATCCATTATCAGCCAATAATAACTAGTATGCAAGATATTTTTGGATAGAACTACCCTGATAAAATGGGCTCCACATACTCCTTCATGAACTTTTCTTAATGCTAATGTAGACTCTATTAAAGTTAAACAATGAAGTAGAGTTACATCAAAACTATGATGGTAAAGATTGGATCCGAGTAAAGTATAATGAGTGGAATGATGAATGAAGGATTTGGCTTATTTTTGAGATAGTTTAGGTGCCATAACATGGTCATGAAGGTAGTTATAAAAGTCTGAGTACCAAATAAATTAGGACCAACAATATCAAAAATCATGGCAACGATTAAAGGTTCATGAGCTGGTGCTGACAAATTCTTGATAAAGATTTGATGCTCTTTAAATTTATCTATTTGTCAAATTAGAGAGCTAATAGTAGCCATGGCATCTATAGTTCTGTTACTAGCCCTTGGTATATGCTCAAATTGAATGTTGGAAATTTACTTTTTAAGAGTGTCAACCATGGCTTTATATGGAACCAACTTATCATCTTTGGTCTAAAAATGATCTATGACCTGATTGATGATTAACTAGAATCACCATAAACTTGAAGATGAGATACATTCCAATACAATACTTGTTGAAGTCTTGCAACAAGTGATTCAAACTCGACCATGTTGTTTGTATAAGGAAAGTTGATTTTGAATGATTTAGGGATTAGATCCCCTTATGGTGTAATAAACAATAGGACTTCCCCCGATCCATGCACGGTGAATAAATAATCAAAATATAGCTTCCAAGGTTGCTCTTCAAGGGGTTCATCAATAACATTCATGATGGATTCATCAGGAAATGGAAACTTGAGTGGTTGTGTGTCCATGAGGAGGGCTTAAGCAAGTTCATCTAAAGGGATTTATCCTTTTATTATTTTTTGATTGACATACTTTATGTCAAACTCACTAAGAAGCATGATTTATTTAGCCATTCTACCTTATAAAGCTATTTTAGATAATAGATACTTGAGCGGATCTACTTTTGAAATGACCATGGTTTTATTATTCAACATGCAATGATGAAGTTTCTAAGCTATTAAAACCATGCCTAGACAAGCTTTTTCAATAGGTGCATAGTTATGTTTATATGTAACCAAGGTATAGCTTAGGTATTAAATAGCATGCTCCTTTTCATTTTCATCATGTTAAACCAAAAGTGCCCCCAGAACATAATCGATAGTTGATAGGTATAACAAGAATGGATTTCTTGGCATAGGAGGTAGTAAAACAAGTGGATTGACAAGATAATATTTGAGTTATTGAAAATTTGTTTGATAGTGATAATCCCAATGAAATACAAATCCTTTCTTAAAAACATGTTTAAATCGATGGCACTTGTCTACTAAATGAGATATGAAACATCAGATGGACTGGATCTTACCCTTAAAACTATGAAGTTGCTTCAAATTGGTTGGTAGTGGTATCTTGATTATAGCATGGACTTTAGCTAGATCAACTTCTATACCTCTATGAGACATGATGAAGCCCAATAATTTGCCTAAAGTTACATTGTACACACATTTCTTTGGATTTAGTCTGACTTTGTACTCTTGTAGTCTTTCAAATATCTTACACACATTATTGGATGGTCAGCTCTACTTTGATATCAGCATCATCATTACTAGTCACTAGTGATGGATTTTGAATAAGATATGTGGGGTCACCCCTAGGCAGTTTAAATCCAAGTCCATAAGGTATTTCATACTTAATCATGGAAATTGGCTCGATAGTTCCTTTTTGATTTAGTCTGAGGCCTCATCCTTCATAATTATGATGCTCCATGATCTTATTAGGAATAAGATACTTTATATTTTTATAACATTTAGCTTAGTCATTGTTGTATAACCATGATTCATCCCATTCAAGAGGGTTAATTCCTAGGTTAGATGCTGGTACAAATATGATAGATCCCTTATCTTTGTTATTTCATTGCTAATGCATATGTGGGATGACCTTAGGTTTCCCAAAGGTTTTTAGATTCTAAGGAAGGTTGAAAATGTGAAATGTGTCATGGGTCACATGTGTTCCCAGTTCATTATCTAAAATGGTGAAACAATTAGAAGCTTTAGGAGGTGACATGTGGGAAATCAAATCTAAGGTATTAGGATCTATTAAATTATCTAGTGAAGGATCAATAAATATAACTTTTCCTTGTTCTTGCTTGAAACTAGGATTCACACCATACTAATAATTATATCTTTGAAAATAGGCCTCAAGATGCTTCTAGTGTTCATACGGGTGAAAATCTCCTAGAATACTAACCTCCATCCTTGAGTGGGAAAACTTGATACACTGGTGCAGTGCTGATGAGACTACATGAATCTCATGTAACCAAGGCCTACTTAGAAGCATATTGTATAATAACTCAAGATCTAGCACATGTAAAAGTGTATCATGGGTCAAAATCCCAATGATAATTGGAAAACTAATGGTTCCTTGTGATTATCTTTCTTGATTATCATAAGCTTTGATAGTTATTGTTTTTTGTTGAAGATCTATCATTGTGTACCCAAGAAGCTTAATGAGTTTGAGAGACACTATGTTGAGGCTAGATCCATTGTCGATAAGGACACATTTCACTTTATGTCATTTGATACAAACTTCTATGTACAATGGGTTATAATGGAACATGCCAAGGAAAGACATATCGCTTTGATTGAATGTGACTTGTTGGGATGGAGTTAGGTGTCCAACCAAAGCTTGAAAGTTATCGTGGGATATATCACTAGAAAAAGTGGATTGGGTCAAAAAATTATTCAATATGTTCTTATGGACTATTGACATCTATAGCAAATCAAAAATAAAAATCTATGCGGGTGTTTTCTGCAATTGGTCCATAATATCAAACTTCTTATCTTGGTCAATAGTGAATGGTTTATTCTGAGGCTAAGTGGTTGGTCAGATAATAGGCAAAGTTGTAGATGGTTGTGCACCTAGGATAGTAATCTTTGACCTCTAAGTTGTGATTTCAAAATAAATATTAAATACCAAACCATTATTATTAATTGATGTTAGAAATGGTGTTGGGCCAGACAAGATAAGTCTCAGTTGTCGGTACACTTGCATGTAGTCATGTGGTAAGAATGAGTTGTCACTGTAAGATCCAAAAGGGGAAGTCCTAGTTTGTTGGTTTGCATGTATACACTCCCATGTCAAATAAATATTATCCACGTGATTTGGTTGAATATTGTTGTTTAGCAATGGTCTAGGCTAATTAGTGTTTGGTTTAGGATTAATGGAGATGGTGTTAATACTAACCCCTGCAATATGAACTACGACCCTATTTTAGTCATGTGTGATTGCATGGTAGGTTTGTTGGTTGTTACCATTCTAACCATGGTTTTTTCCATTATTTTGTCATTATATATTCTACAATCGATTTTGTTAGTTCTGCTAGTTCAGCCTTTATTTTTAATACTATTGATTTTACTACTATATTAGTTGTTGGTGTTGTTGATTATTCTACTGTTGTTGATTGTTATGTCAAGAAAATGGGTTTTAATAGATCCCAAGTGTTTTATTGGAAGTTTAATCACCATTATCCAATTTTATCTCCCCATTTTCCAACATATTCTTGATTAAATGATTGATTTGGACACATCTTCATAGATTATGTCCATTAACCCGATGATAGTCACAAAATTCATTTTCACAGTACTAATCAAGGTAAGGATTGGCTTATGGATAATGTTTTAACATGGGCAAAATAATTAGATTAGAAGTATCAATATTGTGAAATATAGACTCAATAGGTTCTCCTTAATCACTAAATAAATGATGTGTAGGGATGATTCTTTTAGGAGGAGGGATTTATAATGGTAAAGATTGTTGTATTTGTTGTGCATGTTTTGGTTATTTCACTTGTGGCATTAGTTAGAGAGGTTTATAGGTAGGAGTAAGCTAAAAATGTGGTGAAAATGATGTCTACATAGTTTGGACATGATGAGATTCAGTTACACTATTTCCCACAACATTCCTATTTTGGTTGAATTGATTCAGTCTTTCATGATTATTGGACTATGTTAGATGTGATGCTTGGGCTTGGATGGAATGTTGGTCATTTCTATGAATTGTACCTTGATTTTGATTAGTTTAAATAAGATTCATGATCCCTTTATTGATTAGCACTCACTCGATCAACAAACCTTTATCAATGATCTCTTTGAATGCATGTGCACATTGCAGTTCCAAATGATAGGTTATCTCACTATGCAAATTTTTAGTAAACACAAAGGATAATTGTTTATCTAGTAAACTATGGGTGAAATAACTTGCAAGGGCTCTCCATCATGATAAATAACTTGCAAAACACTCCCTAAATTTTTTCTTTGCTTGTGTTAGGTCCACTAATGAAATCTTATGCTTGAGATATAGGAAAAGTGTTGCACAAATTTATCAAAAAGATCATCAAAGTCTGTTACTAAATTCTTAGAAAAATTTAAAAACTACTTCAAGGCTTGTCCATTCAGGCTCCTTGGAAACAACAGCAAAAGGTATATGTCACTATATTCCATTAGTTGACATGTGACAAAGAATTCATTCAAATGGGCCTTAGGGTCACCTTTCCCTTTATAATTGTCAAATTTGGGTGGTTCGTATCTTGGAGGAAATGATATCTACAAATACTCCATATTGAATAGATAAGAAAATGCATCATCCAATTTGAGATGTTTATTTTGCTTCCTTGCCTGAATAGCAGTGTTTTCATCCTTCATTTGTTGCAATTCTTAGGATAGGAAACTAGAAGGGATATTAGTTTAAGGGAGAATTTGGGTTTGGATTGATGGTTGGGAGGTCACAAGTGGAACACTTTGACTAGGGTATGATTGAGACACTTGTTGGGGTACATTGGCATGGTTGGGGAAAGGACTAGGAATATGCATACATGGATTGGGATGTACTTGAAACTATATATTTGGTTACATGATGTTTTGGTTTGGGTTGATGATAAAGGTTTGACCTAGGGGATTTTATGGTTGGGATGAAGGGATATAACTATATTATGCCTAATGTGGTTAAAAGGGACATGTTATCGACTATTTAAACCTTGTTTTTGAGTGGGAACTTGGAGACCAAGACCCTGTCTCTAGAATTATGGCACATTTTGAACCAATGGTTGTCTAGTAGATACTTGAGAAATATGGGGACCTCCTTATTACATGAATCCTTGTGAAGAAGTGAAAGCATGTTGTAGATTTGGCATCTGTCATAGACCAATATTTTTATGTTATTGATTAGTCATTATTTGGTTTTAAATTGGCATATTAATCTATGATTGAAGAGGTATGTTTATTATTACCTAGTGAGGTGAAATATCAGTTACCCTTGATTGAGGTGGCAATGTACTCATCTTTTATTGTGTTGATACACTAGACTATGTTTGCTATTGTGGAATACCACTCATTACTTGTTGAGGAGTAGGATTCATCACATTATATCATTGAGGCATAACATTAGCTATTGTTTGATTATCTAATCTTGTAGGTTGTACACTTGAAGAAGAGGCTAGATGAGGCTGGGGTATAGAAATTCCTATTCCTTGTTATGATGATCTGCGCATGGGATTAACTATAGGCACATGTTGTTGGCTAGTTATTTTTGAATTAATACCACTTTGATTAAGATTGGATGTTGTTTTCACATTGTCTACTATGTTTGGCTCACTATTTAGTGTAGAAGCTAAAGACACTTATTTAATAACTGGCATATGTATCAAGTTATTTATCAAAGTAGTTTGTACAAATGAGTCAAAACTTATATTTTCTTGTCTAGTTAATTCCATAAACACTCCTATTGAAGGTAATAGGTCAATGAGAGGCTTACTTACCATGTTCATTTGATTGAAATTGCATGCTAAATGTAGGTAGGTTTGGTATGCTACTTGCATTTGGTTAAAGTGATCTTCCATGATGTTTTTACCTCAATTAGATATATTGGGGTCTTAGCACGTTGTTTTAAATAGAGCCATAGGATTGCTAAAAGAAGCTTGTTGATCATAAATGATAATTTGGGGCACTCTTACTAGACTTGGTAAACTTTCATGGTGGAAGTCTACTATAAAATTAGCCCCTACCTCTATGGCCCTAGCCAAAATCTTGTCTTTGTTCTCTAAAAAATTATACTCAAACAAAAAAGGATCATACATGGAAGATATGTTGGTATAGTATGGTTGTTTAAGAACAAGCTCATCCACTATGGATATTGTAGCTAAGTATTGCATGGTTTGTTCTTGGTCCTACTCTATGTAAGCAGGTGTGTTAACTAAATAGTTAGACAATAGATCTTAGCTTTGTTACCCTAATTGAGTATTATAAGAGGGATAAGAATCCATCTCATAAGTAATGTTATCTGCATAGGGGTCTTGCACCATTTCTTCCTATGCAACTACATTACTAATCCCTAGATTGTACATGAGTCCACTATGAGTTTAGGAATACATGTTGGGATCCATAGTCAATGCTTTATGATAAAAGGTCAAAGAGTTATATAAACTCTAAAAAGGACAAAATTTAAAACAAATGATAACTTCAACTTGGTGTAGATTTGTCAAAAGGTTCAAAAGGTTTATGCAAAGATTTGTGAGGAAATAAGCTAGTGTAAAGTATCTAAGGTTTCACTGTTCACACAAAGGTATGCAAGTAAATGGAACAAAATCAAAATGCCAAACTCTAAGGTCAAAGTATCTCAAATCAATCTAATCTAGGAATTTAAAAGTTGTTAGGTCTTTTGGCTAGATGTGATGTTAAAAGCTAGACTCAAACAAGGCATGTTCAATGACTCTTGGCCAAATGGCATCAAAAAGTATACTTTAAAAAATAGATGAAAGTTTTAATCTAATGGATTTGAAACACTTCTAATAAAGACTAGGCATTTGATTTTTGGACATAAACTTGGTTAACTAGGTATAAGGTATGAAACAAAAGGAACATTAGTAATAGTTTATTTTCTCATAAATAATGGTATAAAACTTGGTTCCTTTGACAAACAAGATAGATAAAGGTGAATAGTACAAATGTGCTTTAGACAAAGGATCAAAAGTACACTTAGATTGGTCTAAATATGTAGGAATAAATTTTGGAATTATATGTAAGAGGGTCTATGAAATAAATTTTGAAATGATTTAGGTAGCGTAAAGATGTTATAATACCTAAAAGGTGTGACAAAAAAGTTTGTTAAAAAAACTCTCTAAGGCAAAGACATTTTTACACAATTTTGACAGCATAATAAGACCTTTCTTGACTCAAAATGTTGTAGTATATAGACTTAAATTACAATTGTTTAGCATAAAATGGCTTAAGTATATCGACTTAGCAAAATTATTATGAGTGTTAAATGGCCTTCAAACCAAATTGGAAATTAAACCTAAGTTCCCTCAAGCTTAGTGTAAATGGTGAACCCACTTAACACATCAACCCTATGAACTTGTAAAGGTGTAATTCCAAATTTAGATTACAAGTGAAGGACTTAAACAACTTTGGTCAAGGTCTAGACTCAATTGGGTAGTATGACTGTGCCAAAGTGGATGATATGACTCTCAATATTTTGATGAACTTTAAACAAGACAAATTGATGATCTCACACAGGCAGCATAACACCTCTTTGTTCAAATAAAAATGAGGACCATGTGTTTGGTCAGATTATTTGTTTACACCAAGTATTTGATTCCAAACAATACTTTTTAACTAGGACAAGACCAACCAATTAATCACCCTTAGATCCTAAACTGACAAGGTTGCTTGGTATTGTTGGAATCCATCAATATACGTCATTTGAGAGGATTTTAAGTGTTCATCCAAAAGTAAATGTGCATTATATAGTAAGGTTTTTGAACCCCCCCTTCTCTCAAATGATAGTACTATGCCATGGACCTTGAGGTGCACCTTTCACCAATAATACTTCCATGGCAAGTGGGGATTTGTCTAAAATCTAACAAGTTTCTAAATGATCTAGGGGAATCAATTACACAATAACTTTCATGCCACAAATGCAAAATAAAAGCATGGATTTTGGGTCTATATCACTTCACTTTTTGCAAAAAGGTCTAGTCCTTTTTGCAACCACTACATCCTACTATTCACTCAGTGTAGTGCAATGTCTAAAGTGCCACTACATCCCATGTGAAACTCTAAAGGATTCAAATGAAGTCAATGCTAAGAGATGAAACCCTAGGTCAAATCATCCCTAAAGAAATTGTGGGAGGTGATGAAGTCCCCCTCACAAGCCAATATGCATAAAAATAAAGAAATCATGAAAGAAGAAAGACTTAAGGATCATTTTAAAGGTCACCCAAACTTTGAGGAGTTTTTGGGGAGTGATTTAGATGACTTTATTTCTAAGCCTTAGACTAGGCTACTTGTAATAGGCATGGCACTTTTGATTATAAGGGTTCCCTAAATGGGAAAAATGGAAGAGCACACACGCAAAATCCCTCTTCTTGTGAAATAAAAACTAGATCAAACAACTATTGAAGACAAAAATGATGAGTGTGTTCAATTTTAAGCCCAAATGAAATATTTGGTGGCATTCATTTGACCCCTTGGTGTTAGTTGTAACTTTGAAAACATTCACCAAAAACATCTAAATTATTTGTTAAACACCAAAACAAGGTTCCTAATAAAATTTTAAGCATGAAAAGGTGATTTAAACATGTTTTTAGCAAATATCCCACTTGGTTCTACAGTAAAATTATTAGCATTTCCCTTAGCTTTGAAGCCATTTTTAATTTAAAATAAGAAACTTTGGAAAAGTAGCTCTCGAGTCTGTGTTTCTAGAAAAAACATAGTGATCGACATTGGTTAATACCACCAACATCAGTTACAGCTAACCAAGATCTAACTAATTTCAATCCTACTGACCGATGTTAATTAAGTAGGTAGTTGATGTCAGTCATTTTATTGATGTTAGTTATTGTTTAAAAACTATGGCAACCAAAAATGGAAAAAAAAAGTTAAAAAACCAATTTTCAAGAGTTTACAGAGCTCAAATGAATTTTTTTAAGTTGTAAAAGGATATTCTTTAGGTGTAGGATGCATTTAGTCCCATTGAGTGTGCAATATGTGATCTAGAAATTTGACTCAATAGAGGATGGTTAGTATGGTGTTAGTTCCAAAATGAAATAAACACACTAATAACATAACATCTCTAGGCCTAGACATTAGGGAGATCTTAGTTAAAAATCATGAATGAAACACACAACTAAAATGTAGAAGAAAACTCCTTTACCTTCCTTAGATGTTCCAAAATGCTTGGCGTGGTGGCTTACTCAGCTTATGCTCATGAAGTCCTTAGCAATGGAAGATTGACAACCTCCATCTCTCCTTGGCACCTTTGGCTTGTGGCATGGCTTGGCTTAAAATCAATTTGGCATTATAACACTAGTTTCTTGAAGCTTTTTGTAACCAATCCTACATTATAACTTTGCACTAATTAAGCTTAGAAATGATGTTGTTAGGTCTCCTCTTTATAGATTTTTGGATTTGATCAGAATCAAACTCAACCATCCATCTCAAGATTGAGACATGTGGTTCAGGATTAATTCAATTTTTAGAATTATGTTTTTAATTATCCTCATCATGGAATTAGAAGAAGGGGAAATTAAGAGGCATGGAGGGCATCATAAAAGGCATTAATGAGGCATTGAGGGCATGAATCTTGATATTTGTGGCATTTATGGCCTAGGGATGTCTTCCCAAGAAATGAGGTCACTTGATGATGTAGATATTCCATATTCATTTATATAAATAAGTATTCAACAAGTTTCCATGGAATTTTTTATTAGGCCTTGATTTGGGTTAATTAGCTCTTAAACATGATTAGGGACATTGTGCACAAATTACCCAAATTAATCAAAAAGCCTTGTTATTGGTCTTAAATTTTACTGGATTAGAATTGGAAGTCACTATAAAATGCATTGGATGTGTATTCCCATTTAGGATGTTGCCAATAACAAATAACAAAGGCATAAGTTTTATTCAAAATATTTGATAGGAAAGAGTAGTCCATGACATGCAAGTACATATTTGGCATTTTGACTCGAAATGAACTGATAAAAGTTAGTTGGCCCATAAATTACATTACCACATTTAGGGATACCCTAACCTAAATTAGCACTTTAATATATCAGTTTCACATTTTTCATGTTTTAGTGTTTTTAGGCCAAATTGTGCATTTTAGATGGAAACTAGCCAAAAGCCTGATTGGAGGTTATCAATGGCCAGTTTTAGGTGTCTATAATAGCTAGTAGTCACTTATATTTATGATAGTCTTCTTTATATGGTCATAAATTTTGGGTATGTTCTTCCCATAGATAGCTTGATACACTATGGGATAAAAGGTTTCACTTATCCTTTTCATATTCTTCATAAACCTATGAATTTGAATATTGTTGAAATTATTGCACACCATGTTCTAAGGGTATTTTGTAGTTGGTTTTCAGGGTTAAACATGAGATTTATACACCATTATTTTTATTACATCAACCACATAATACATCAAATAAAAATTCCCATTTGGAGATCTTGTATATTGGTGAGCTTCAAAATTAGATTGGTACTAATAATTTATCCTAGGGTTATAGTTATTCAAGAAGTTAGAATTATATCTAGCAATGGATTTGAAAGCTTGTTGATGTAAGAAATGGAAAAGAGACTAAATATCCTATTTAGCAGGGCCATGGAAAATTTGACCCCTATCTTGAAGGTGATGATGGGTATCATAGATGTAGGGACTTGTATTCTGAAGTTGTTTGGGTTTCTAGCCCATTCTTGCATGTTGTTAATGTCATTGTTGTTCTAAATCCATGCATTGACCATCTCTTATTTTTGTCATGTCTATCATGGGAATCTGGTAATATTTTTGTAAGGTATTCCCAATAATGTAAGCTACATGTGTCTTGATTAATCTAAAATGTAATATTTTGATGATAACCTTGGCATTCAAGAATAAATTGCATAATAATTTGATATAGGGATTACATCATGTTTCAATATTATATTGTGGATAACAACTACCTTAATAGCTAGTAATTCGATCATTTATCTTTATGTAAAGAGGTAAATTTGATTGTATACTTTGTAAGTCCTGACTAATTCAACCTTATCCCAAATCCCTAAATAGTATTTGAATTCATTATTCAAAGTTGTTGGATCAAATGTCATATTTATGAATTCCTTTGAACCTATAATGGAGCATGTAGATGGAATTGGCATACAGGATGAATAATCTATTGTTGTTATTTGAAAACACCTTACTCTATGAAAATATTTTAAAAGATTTATTATAATGGAGTTTTGGTTTCATATTATGCACTTAGGCTCTGAGTTTGTAATGTTATGGATAGCTAGGAGGAAATGTAACTAGACTAGAAATTGTAATTTGAAATTTATAGGTTTGTCTACCTTGGCTGTGAGAATTGAATACATTAATTATCTAGTTCATGTGGATTAATTGTAGTAATGTCTTCACTCATTTATCTTTCTTTTTAATTTCATAAAATTGAATTGTATAGTGTTTTAATACCATGTGGTTTATCTTACAAGTTTTTAGATGCTTATTCATCATAATATGACAAATGTCCCTTTTCCTCTTTAGAACATGACCTTGGTGTCTTAATTTTTTTTATGTCTCTTGAAGACACGTGTCTAATTATCATTATTTCACTAGTGGCAGAGGTGTAACCTGTCTATACTTTGCTTCTTCAAGTTGTGGGCTTGTGAGATGATGACAAGTGGAAAGATATACTTGATCCATTTCCATGGGATTGTTTGTATATAGGCCCTTAATAATGTCTCCTCTAGGTAAGCAAGATGGGGACATATGAATGAATTTTTCTATTCCACTGAGAACTTGAGCTTCAAACACCATGCATGGCTCATCAATTTTCCATATGAGTGGGATTATGATAATTTTTAAGATATCATTATATCACCTTCTTGAGGTCTCCCTTACATATGCATCTAATTATGTTACCTCCAAGTTAGTGGTATAGTGAGAGGTGGATGGCTCTTGATAATTTGTTTTGCTTAGAATATTTCATACAAGTACTTCAGTCGATGTTGTCATCAGGTTATCAGGCTAGTAGAATGATGACAATGGTAAAATAATGCTTTTCTATTGAGAAATTGAATTTTAAACACCATTCATAGGACATCAAGTTTTCCAAGTGAATATAATGGTGACATGTACCAATATATCACTGCTCTACCTTCTTCGGATCTCTCATAGATACATTTTCACTAGCATCACCTTTGGGTTGGGAAGATGACCTATTCCTTTTATCTTGATGATATATGTGAGTGGAATGTTTTTGCATGCTAAGGATGGTCTATAGGATATATTTAGAAATGCATCAGTGAAAATCATATGTTTAAGACATATATGGACAACCACCGACTAAATGCAACAATATGTTAGCTCCATTAGTGTTATAAAATCATAAGAAAAACCATATATGTAAGCATTTCAAGGAAATAAAATGCAAATAGTAAAGCATATAATATAGATTAAGCATAGATTTTATCCTTTTATACCTTGATAATGCCCTGCAAATAATGAAAACCTATGGATTGTGTTCAAGAAAATAAATTAAAATCAAGATAGTTAAACAAATTTCTTGAGTGTTAGATAAGCTTGTTAGCATTTGTGATTCCTTAGAGTTTCATATCATAGATTTTACATTAGATGACCTCAAAATAGTGTCTAACTAGTATTGTTCCCCTATTTAGAAAAAAAGGGTGTGTGTGTTAGGGCACAAAAAAAGGAAACTCAAATGTGAAAATGCTCATGAGTATTTTGATAACCTAGAATTTTAGCAATGTATCATAAGAATACTTTAGCTTTGGTAAAGAAGGAATAAGAAAACCAAAATATAGAATAAAATCCTATTTACTAATATAACATACTAACCCTGTACATTCCTTGAAAATGTGTGTGTGATATAGTGAAATCAATTCCCCTTAGTTATGAAATTTTTCACAATGTCTTGGATAAATAATGTAAGTTTCATTACAACCTTTTGATTTTATGACCAAATAGTAAGGGAAGCCTGGGCATTGTAATGTTTCCAATCAAGAATCCATAGAAATAATAGAGATACCTTTGGCCCTAGTACCAGCTAGGAGTTCATATCCATGATACAGATTACTTGAATCACCCATCTCATATTAGTTTATGTGATGATTTATTTTATGAAAACACAGATAGAATAAGGATTGGGAATGACCACTTATTGGGTGTACAAATAAGAAAGCTTATTTTGTCAATATGTCCCTATCATTATGTATCTAATTTTGTGTTTATTATATATCATCTAATTTTTAGCATGAAATAGTGCTTTTCATCTTCAAAAATTAAAAGGCTTTCTAAAATTTGCATGATTATATCAAAGCAAATCCTAAAATTTTAGTAAACTCACTCATCCTAAGAAGATACTAATTTAATCAAGATACATACCTTAATTATAGACATTCTATTACTACCATAATATATCCTTGTGAATACCAATTGTGTTCCCTTATGTACTATCCTCTTGCTTCGAGAATATCTTATATGGTTTCAGCCCAAGAAATTAGTTAGTCTATTATGTAATTTTAAGAAACTAAGATAGAAAGTGTATACACATAATATTTTAAAATTTTTATCAATTAATAACACTCTTTATCTTATAGGAACCCATCGAGTATCAATCTCTATGAGTGCATGCCTTAAGGGGTGCACTGAGAAAGGGCTGGATAGATCATTAGTGATTTGAAGGATTATTGTCACTTTTCCCACTTGTTATCTATAAACTTGTCTCCTAAAAACCATTCCCCTAAGCTTGTCCTTCTCTTTTCAACACTCCTCCAGTCATTTACCACCTTTATTACCCATTTTCCTAAAATAAAAACTATTTTGATAGTTTACATGACTAGGTTGACTAGGTCAACCTTGTACTCTTATGGAAAAAACTTATTTAGGGTCTATGTTAGCTCTTGGATGACCTAGCTCGTGACCTAGTGAGTTTATATTAATAATGATACTAGGTCTATTGGGTCAACCCTATCAGCTAAAAATTTTGGAAGGCTTCAAGGTTAAATATGCCTATATATACACAATAATTTTGCCATTATTTAGAGAAGAGAAGAAGTAAGAGCTATTATGCATCTGCTTATCCACTGTTCTACTTCAGGAGCAAGCTTAAGTTTTCATACTTTCCTTGGATATATGGATCTTATCTTGTGGATAAGTCTTTTAGATGCATTGATAGGTTCTGTAGCCTACAACTGATTTATTTTTGTCATCCTTACATACCAAAACAACCCCTTGCAAATTACCTTGGCGAAGGGAGAGATTGAGGCTCAGTGGGTTTGTCTTCAAAGGTAAGTAATCCTAATTTTATTCCTTCTTTATAAGAGTATATAGATATGAATTTTCACTTATCTTCCATGCATTAGGATTCTATATACATTGACTTGATTATATGTCTTCTATGCATGTTTAATTTTATTGCTTATTACATCATTTTGTGCTACAAGCCTTATTGAGCACTAGATTAGATTTATTTTCTTCACTTGTTATTAGTATAGTGAATATAAAAATATAGGATTTAGTAAGGTTTATTGCATGATTTTTCTTGACTATATGAATTGGAATGCTCCTTAGTGATTTTATTATGGTAAAAGATCCCCTAATTGGGTCTAGTAGATCCATATTGTTCATGTTCCCAATTATTTATGTATCCTCATTCCAAAATGTAACTAGGACCTATCTTCTCCAATATAGGATTGATTTATGGATCTGATGCATTATAATTGCATACATTTTGGTGAACTCAATGTGAATCTAACCCTTGCAGGTTTTCTTTCATGCTTTTCATTTCTATTATTTTATTATTTATCTATATTTACAATACTAGGCCAACTAGGCCGATATAGTTTCTATCTTTTGTACATATGTTTAAGACATGCTCATATTAAAATAACTCTATTATTTCAATTTAGGTCTTCATTAGATATAAGTTACTAGATCGAATAGGTTGAAACAATACTCTTATTCACTTATAAGAAATAGACTATGTCAAATAGGTCAACTTAGTCTCTTATTCAACTCCATAACAATAAACTAGGTCATTTAGATTGACTTAGTAGCATAGTCAACTTCTAGATAACAAACCAGGTTGACCAAATTGATAAAGTAATCTTAAACTATCTTCAATAAATAGGGAATTATAGAAATAGGTCGACCTAGTCAACATACTTGGTAAAAATTGAAATTAAAATTTAAGGCACTTTAATAGATACTTCATAGTCCTCATCATCTTCCAACCCACCAAGGTTCCTTTCTTTATCTCTATTTAAATTAAGTTCTTCCTTTAGTTCTATTTTGTAAATTTTGTAGTCTTATAAAATACATTCATACAACACACTAGGTCAACCTTTTCAACCTAATTTTATATTATATCTTTTGTCTGAAAGACTAGGTCAACCTTGTTTACTTATTTCTTAACGACTCTTGCTTATGCAGACTAGTAGCGACCCTGTGAACTCTATTCTCTAATTTTTGCATATGTTGTCATCTAAATTGAATCTATACTATGCTTAAATTAGGAATTAACAACTATATGCTAGTAATTAATTCATGTTTTCACTTTCGATTCTTTGCATGCTTAGAATAGATCACATAGTTTAATTAGGTGTTTTTTCAATATAATGTTTAGTTCCACTCTTTTTCTCTTTCTTGAACATACTACCAAATCACATAATTTCAAAATGCATTTAAACCATTTGTCTACACAAGGTGTACCTACTTGGATTTCATCACTAAGGTGATTTTCAACTTGGTTTTCTGACCAAGTATAAACACTTGATTAATGGTGTATATTGGTAAATCAAATGACACCCTTATCATTGAAAGATAATGAAGTGATAGCGTAGGCCCCAATAACAAGCCAGTACCATTACCAACACATATCCCTTTCATCCTAAATGTCCTAAAACCATCCATATATTGCTTTCTAGTTCCCTACTTCTATCCAACTTCCCTATCACACTTAAAATAACACTTTATTATAATATAACAACATCTAGGATGACCACTTAGAATTTTCTTTTCAATTTACTTCTTGCTCTTTGCTCATTGTTTGCTATATTGTAAAAACTTGCATTGGCCAGTGTTTGTGTAAGGTTTTATGCTATGTGCCAATTGGATCATTCTCATTGACCCCATTGCTAAGGTGTTTTATTTAATTTTTTTTTTGAATTACATTGTTAAAATTTTCCCAATTTTAAATACAATGTCATTATTTTTGACACAGTCTCTTCTAGATTGTCTTTTCCCCTAACTACAGTACTGAGTCAACTTAGTCGACCTAGTACTCATTTATACCTCTCAAGTTAGGGTACTAAGTAAACTTGGTCAACTTTGTTTCCCTATCAGGTTACCTTTATCATAGGTTATAGTACTAGGTTGATCTATTCAACTCTATATCCTTGTTGGCTTAGTTTTTATACCCTATTTTAGTACTAGTCCAACCTAGTTGACTCTATATTCTTATCTATATTTTTCCACTCCTTGATTTTCCATCAAAGTTTTATTCCCTAATATCTCTCCTTCATCATGATATTTACATTTGAAGACAATATTGAGTTGAATTCAATAGATATGATAGTTTATCACATAAGTAGCTTGTGGCTCCTATCCTAGATGAAATTAATATGCATATAACCACTCACACTATAAATATGGGACCCCTCTTTATTATTCTTCACTTCATAATCCTCTCTTTTCACTTGAAGATCAACCTGAATTGGAGGATACACCAAAAATGCTTTTCCTCATTGTTTCCTCAACATCAAAGAAAAGATCCTTCTATAATTTACCATCTCATGATAATTGATCAACTCAAGGATCCCTATTCACCTTATTCTACATTATCTCATGGAATTGGTGATATTAGATTTTTTTCATCTCAACTTCTTCCCTTTATTTTGACCCCTTCTCATGCCATGACTTCTTCCTCTTTGATTTCCTTTACCTTCAAGCCTAGTATCTCTACTAACATAGAAGGTTATACATCTAGTGGGCCTCTTCCAAGACCCACTCTTCTTAATATATTATAGAATTACATCCTATATTTTTCCTCTTATTAATAGGGTAGAGATGGTGCATACACCTCTAGTAGAGCCTAGTTCAGAATGTATTCCCATTTTAGTTAAGTCTCTTCCTATTTATTATCCTATTTCTTCTTCAATTTAGCCTTATCCAATTTCTCCACCAACCCCACCTTATTTTTTTAATGGTTTTATCCCATTACTATAGTTGGATCCTTCACCCACTAAATGGGTTGATTAGCCTTTTTATGACATTCATAAAGTTTTTAGTCACTAGATTAGAGACTGTTCCCTATACCAATCTTCCTAGACTTATGTTTCCACTCCTCCTATGAGTACACCTACCATAATTACTTGTAGGTATATCTATTTCTTTCATAACATAGATAACCATTCATCCATACATTGTTGAAAGTTGTGACAATATATCAACACCTTACATCTCACTACTCCTCAACATTCAGACAAGGCTTTACCTCCCTTAAAAGTATCACCTGAGTATCTTCTTAAGGATGGAGAGGTATATTGTCTTTAGCACCAATATGGAACACATCACACTAGTCATTATTACATCCTTCAACAACATATCATGGATCGCCTCCTAACCATTCCTACACCTTCTACCCTTATTACCATAGGTCTATCTCAAAATAAGATTCCCCCTTCTTCCCTAGTAGCTCCACCTCTTGTGGTCCCTTTTCCACCTACTATTCTTCCACCCATAAATCCCTCACCTATGGATCCTTCTCCATGTGTGAGTCCCACACTAATGGCACCTTCCCCACTAGTGACTCCTTCATCTCCTATAGAACTCACTCCCATGCATTCCCTTGAGCATCCCATGCATTATAACCCTAATCATCATGATCCTTCAAGTATTTCTACCTTTTCTATCTAGGAGATTTGATGTAAAATATTTTCTCAACTTTCCTTAAAGATTGATAAAATGATACCTATAACTCTCATTCAAATTCATAGAGACTTATAAAATGTTATGGATAATGTGTGTGGAAAAATATATCAATACTTATGAGCACAAAAATAGTGGTCTTATATTTTCATTTGGATTGGATGTGTGTTCCAACTTTACATTTATCTATTTGATATCATTTTACATGGTGTCAATTTTTTATCTATCTTACATGGTGACTTTAGTTTTGCACTTTATAATGCTTCTTATGTCATTATGTTCTCTTATGGATTATCTTTCATAATTTCATTCTTTTTCTTCTCAAGTTTATTTTCTTATAGTTCCCTTATTCTTTTTCATGATTGTGTGCTATTTTATTTCTATAAAAATGGATAATTATTATCATGACTTGGTTACAAAAACCTTACTCCCTTTAGTCACTCCTTATTTACCATGTGATCAATTATCAAACAATTCATCTCATTACAATCTCCATTTACCCATCTACTTTGGATCTCCCTTTATTCCCTGTTATTCCCTTTCACAAACTAATCATACACATGGTTGAGAATAGAGATAACATGTTGGTTCATAATTTATCTTAAGTGTTCTAGTCAATCTTGCCTTTGGATACTTAGCTTCCTTTATCCAAAGCCTAAAGCTCATTCATGTTTATCACTCTATCTCTCATGATTGGTCATTCCAAGTCCATATGGAGGAGGAATGATAAAAGACAAAAGAATTCAAATTCCAAATCATTTAACAGAAGTAAATGATCTAAAAGGAAATATTTAAATTTTATCAAGAGTCAAATCACATTAGAGTCCATGAGTATAAGCACATCTCCTTTCTCTAATCAGAGCCCAAACTCCATAGTTTTCCTCATAATAGATCCAAGGTCCATTGGGGTATGGTAGTCTAGTAGACTATAAAAAGAGAATAAGAAAATATTTTAGTGCTACCCACTTTCTCACATAAGTACCCAATCTACGTAGTAGACCAACCAATCTATAAGGGGTCTTGAGGAATGCAAAACATGTTGTGGGAAGGTGGGTCTATTTTTATTTTATTTTTCAAAACTACCTACATGATTTGATATTAGTATCACACTTATTTTCCTACATAACTTTGTGTCTATAGCAAATAAGTATCCTTTGTATATTGATGGTCACTAGTTACCTAGTGTCTTCTCATCTCATGTCTCCTGAGGAATTCTCATAATAAACATAAGTTTTGCTTCTTATATTACCTTTTTCACTCCCTACAATCATAATATTTCCTCTTGAAAAATATTATTCTGTTCACTGATCAATCCCCTAGGGATTCCATTTGTGAGTTTCATTGTAAGACCATGGATAGGACATGACCTTCCTCACAAATTAATAAAATTTTCAATTACCATTCCAAACATCCATTTTTACCATAGTTTCACATTATTTCCACTTTATTGATGTTCCCTTTGTGAGTTATAATGTAAGACCATGGATAGGACCTAGCCTTCCTCACAAAATTGTCCAATAATCTAAGTCAAAACAAAACTACATGTGTCAAATATGAGATAAGATGTGATTGATTATGAGTTACACATCATTTACATTCTTCCCATCTTGATTTAGTGTGTTTTATGATTAATTCAGTAATCTTTCACTTTTATCTTCTTGTTTTTTGATTTCATGTAAGAATACAACCATTTTTTAAAAAAAAATCATACTTCCTAACTTGAATTAGTATGATTAAATGAAGACCATTTTGCCAATTTTGTTTCTCTTTTATACTTGCTAATGTGATTTAGTATGATTGATTAACTTAATTTATTTATTTTTATACCATTAGTCTTTCACTTACATTCCATTTTATTACATTATTTTCATACTTCCCAAAATGATTTAGTGTGAATTTCCTTGTTTTAATTTGGTGCCACTCTTTCTCATGGTTTAAAATCAATTTTTTCCCTCTTGTTTACCACTCTTTGGTTTCTTATAATTAGTCATATTTTTGTAATTACACATTTCCCAATGTGAACTAGTGTGTAGTACATTTATGTTCGATTAATTATACTTTGAAATTTTCTTTTTGCCTATTTCTTTTTAACCATGCATATGTCCTACATAATGCTATAAATGAAACCCCAACACAAATATTTCCTATATTATATACAATAAAAAGAAAAAAAACATGTGCTAGAAATAAATATATCCATGCATCCACAACCATAACCATAATATAAAACATAAGATCAACATATAACTATCCAAATAGAATATATCTATATAGATATCATGTGTTTTTGATACAAAATACAATAATACATCACTCTAGATATAAGGTTAGGCTCTATCATGTCCCTTCTAAAAAGTAAGCTATAATGAGGATATCTGAGATCTAAATCCTACTACCTATCCTTGTAGGTTGGCCACCTATTCCTATATCTATCTTAGCTATATAGTGGTAGCTAAATGCATGGATCTCTCTTGAAACAAGGCCTTTCATGCATGTACCTCTCTCACTTCCACCCCTGTTAATGGATTTAGCCCATATTTGCTTGCTTGTATCTAACTTTTGGCCTTCTTTACTAGTCTAAACAAACTCTCCTGAGTTGGGGTAGATGGTACCATGGGATCATTTAATGTGGTAAGGTCGTATGGTGCTAGTAACCCATCTAGAATATCATGGAGTGATGCCATCACTAGGGATCCCCATCTAACCTCTTCCTCATCCATAGTATCTACAAAATTCAAACCAAATAAATATCAAATCATAAATATAACTCAAAATATATCTATCTACAATCTATAAATCTATCTATATAACTAATATTATATAGAAAAAAGTATAAATTACAATCATCTAATACTTTTCTTGGTGTCACCAATCATCATCTCCTTATCTACTAAGAGTAGTCTCTCCATCGACTCATAATCTGAGTACCTCATCCATGGGATACTTCCCAATCAAATCAAAACACTAGGGTTACCACTCATGCATGTCTCAAACCTTACCTTAGTGGTGCCTTTATGGACCATCTCTACCCTAGGCTCATTACAGGGCCATCACCTTATTCATTTGAAACATTTTCCTTAGATTTATGTTTCTTCAAAACTTTTTCCAAGTTATCTTTAATGATGGAAAGTTCCCTTTAGCTTTCTTGAAAGAATTCATTCAAGATTTTTACTTTTGACAATTTTTGTGGATAATTTTCTTGAACAAATTCCTTTAGGCTATTTATTTTGGCATTTTCTCCTGATCCCAAAAGGAAAAAATACCCTTCAAGGAAATTAAAAAGTTCCATTGACTTTCTTGGAAATGGACTATTTTTTTTGAAAATAACCCTTTAGAACTTTCTAGTTAGTATACTTTAAGAAAAACACTTTACTCAAAAAGTGCCCTTCAGAACCTCTGCATTGAACCACTTTGGTGAAGAAAGGTACCCTTAAGGATTGCTAAAGATGCCCCTTAGCTTTCTGAAATGGACCTTCAGAATTCTTGCAAATGAACCATATGAAAGGAAAATTTTCCCTTCAAGTTTTTTGTAAAATGCCATTCCAAAAGGAAAAATAGCCTTCAGAAACTTTGCAAAGGACCATTTGAAAAGATTGAAGTGCCCTTCAAAAAAATTGAAAATGACCTTTTTGGAAAGATTAAAGGGCCCTTCAAAAAATTTAAAAATGACCTTTTCCCAAAGTTCCCTTTGGGTAAATTACTTGGGAAATTTTCTTGAAAAAGTAAATGTATCCTTCATAAAGAATGAAGTGGACCATTTCCTGAAGAAGTGCCTTTTTGGGAAAATTGTTTCAGATGAAATGTTCATGACAATTCCTGACACTTGAACAAAAAACCTAAAATAAATCTCTTGAAATAATTAACACTTGTACTTTTTCCATAGGTTTTATATGGAACACCTTATCTAAATGAATTCTACATACTAGACCTAGCCAAAAGATATAGACTTAGATGGTCGAGATTGAATAAGTCTAGAAATGTTTTTGAAGCAATTCTTTGAACATGATTAAATTTGTTTTTTATTTAGTGAAGGACCTTAGATTTAGTACATAGGAACTTTGAACTAGGATGAACAAACCCACACGATCAAATTTCTCTACAACTATTATGCATGCAAGATCTGACACTTTGAAAATATTCTTCAAACTCTACTCAAACTTGTTAGCATGACTCAAAGAAAGTAAAAGAACCTAGATAACAAATTGATCAAACCTAACATCATTCATATTATGTTGAATAAACTTGAGATCACACTATGACATGATATTTACCCCTAAAATATCTAAAGGCTAAATTTTCAAATAGAGGTACCCAATTTTGAGCTATAGGGTTTTGGTCAAAAAATTAGTGACTCACATGGGTAGTATGCATGCTATACTAACTAGACTAGTAGCATTATTAGTCCATTAGGCTTATGGAGTCATCTAAGGACTAAAATAAACAAGAGACCTTGACCATGATTTAGAACTTGATCAACAAGACAACTAGTTACCACCTTAAAACACACAAGGGAAAGAACAAACACACACAAAGACCAAAACAAACACACATGTGCTACTAAGAACTTAGGAGAACCAAACACATAAAAAAGAAAACTAATAATTTATAAGTAACTAGGTATGCTCTTTCCCCTCCTAAATCAAAGGGGAAAATTGAAAATCCTCTCACTTCATGGCATGAAGTATTGGATGAGACAAGAATCCTTTTGTCTCTTATCATTTATACCTCCATGCTTTTCACAAAGTTTTCCAACCTTATTGGTATGATGCTCACTAATAACCAAGTAACTTTAAATAATCTAACCAAGGAAATAAAATCTTCTTGTACATGATCACTTGCTTCATGTTGCTACCTATTAACTTTCTCATGATCAACTCCCATCCTCTCTATAGGCATGATTTTAAAAGGATAGAATTCATGTTCATTATAAACTTTAGATCGATATTATCTTTTTCCATCCTTTAAAAGGTGATGAGTTCCTTTTAGAGGGTGATATCCCCTCTTTATGACTTCAAATATATCATTCTTGAATTCACAATCCTCTTGAATGAATAAACGTGAAAGCTTGTTTTTCTTTTGCATACTTACTTGAGTTCAAATGCCACCTTCTCCATCTTTGGCCAACTGATAGCTTCCTTGAAGAGGAGTATATCCTACTCCAATGACTTCAAATAAGTCATCCAAAATCTGATCAAGAACCTCTCTTATTCCATCCATAGTATCTTAAAAAGTAAGAAAAGAGTGAATGATCATTTCCTCCTCATCAAGTATGGAGGCAAAAGCTTGTGAATTATCTTTTTGTTCACCAAGGGGGTACCTATGGTGATTTATTCCTTATCTGCACTCATGAAGTCTCCTTGATCAGTCATGAAATGAGCATATTCATCTTCACTTTCCTTTCTCAAGATAGGTTCCTCAACACAAGGAAACATACTTTATCAACTAAGCAAGGGAAATTAGCACAAGGACTCTCAAAATCATATGGGGAATCAAATGTAAAGGAATATTTTGAAAGCTCATGAGAAAGAGGGGGAAAACCTTGGTCTAAAATCACTTTATTCTCTTCCTTCCACTTGACCATCACTTCATCAACATAAAAATTAACTTTAGGACTCTCTTGATGATAGGTAGATGGGGTGTGTTTAAGCAGAGTATCTTCATTTAGGTCTAAACCTTTCATCTCACCTTGACTAAGTAGCCTCATCTTTGCCTTTAATTATTCAATTTGTTTAGCAACATTCTCTTGAAAGAGTCTTTCTTGGAGCTCATAGGAATCATCATAGAGATGGGAAGTACATTAAGGCTGCCATGGAGTACAAGAAGCTTCCTGAAGAAGGGTGGAAGGGACTTGAGAAGGACTAGCTTCATTTTTCACTTCACACTCTTAAACAATACTCTTCTCTCTTTATTGGCCCATGATTTCACTATTTCACTCCAGCTCATGATCTTAGGATTGGGACTCTATTCTTGAGGAAAGTTGGGAGAGGCTTGTATAGGATCAAGCTCCTTTTAAATTTCATATTCTTTGACAACACGTTTTTCCTCTTGATGATAGGCACAAACTTCATTCACTTTCTCAATATCTTGAGCTGGTTCATGATAGACATTTCTCCAACTTATAATATTGACATCATGTTGAGGGGCTTGAGAAGGTTGAGGGAGACTAGGAAGAGTTTGCACATGAACAAGAGGAGTTTTTTGAGGATGGGTGTGTTAGTTTTCAAAGGAAATAGGATGACATTCTTTAAGGAGGGCTCACAATCTAAAGAATTTAAATAGTTAGTCTCCATAAAAGTTTGTTCTAATATCATTTGGTATTGGATTGATAAGTTCAAAGGATTAACAACATGAGTAGTTAGTTTTGGTATAGGATAAAATGCATTATATGGGGTATAAGGTTGACTCACTTTATTTTGTTTAGCAAGTGTCATTTGATAGAAGGGATTTGGTGTACAATAAGAGGGTTTATTTTTTATGGTAGAAGGTTATCCTGGGATGGATAAAGGCATACAAGGTTGATTGCCTTGAGTGGGTTGACTCCTCCATCTTACTAGTTTATCCTTCATGGATTACATGTCTTGAGATTGTCTAAACAAACACTCCTTGTTTATTAGCTCTTGTTGATATCTATTTTTCTCATTAAACCTATCTATCTCCAACATTTGCTTCTCAAACTCCAACATTATCTCCTTAGCACTCTTAGATTGACTACGAGAAGGACAATTAGGAGAGCTTCTTGAGGTGATTCCATGAAAAACATGAGATTGATCAAAACTATACAAAGGAACATAAGGGCCATGCTACTCAACAATGGTATTATACATAACAAATATGATTTCTTGATGCACTAGGGCTTCCTGAATAACTAACTCAACTCAGAGTTTTCATTGGTGTTGATTGAAATGACTCTAAAAGGATGATTGGTTGAAGAACACACCAAGAATTATTCACCTCATTGGATAAATAGTCCCAATGAGTGCGATAAAAACTATTGACACTTGGATTTATACCCTTAAGGATATGCCTAAATCTCCTCATCCAAATATCATAATGGAAACATATCTCTTGTTGTGGGTGACAATTTCGCTAAGATGAATCTCTAGATAAGGAGATAGCTCCCCTTGATGAACCTTTAAAGTTCTCTCTCTAGCTTAACAATTTATGTATTAAAAAGGTTAAAGAAAACAACTAAGAAACCAAGAAGTGATGCACCAATGTATATTGTCCTATCAATTGACTGAAACCACTACTTAAAGAAAAACAAGATGTTTTCACACAAGACTCACAACTCAAGATTCATTGCTACATCAATGTTTCATATGTTAGATTCAAGAAGGTATATGATTCTTGGGAAGGAAATTAATGATTCCAAAGAGGGATACAATCATGGACCACTTCTATGATATATCTACACTTAAGAAAGTATACTATCAAATACTTGTAATAATCTCATTTATGCAAACTAGTAGACCATCAAGAGTACAAGCTAGAAAAGACAATCTTTCACTAGACTAGACCGACAAGATTCAAGTCATTACTCAATATTACAGCATATGAGTGGAAACAATACTTGTATATTTATTCAAGAGTTATTCAAGTATAAATCTAGCTAGAGTTTTCCCAATAACTAACGAAGGCTGCTCTAAGAGCTGAAAAAATGCATATATAGATTTTGAGAGAGGAATCAAACAAAATATGTCCAAAGGTCACTTGAACATGTGTCACCTTGAGAATATCAATTAAAATTACATGTGAAAGAGGATTAAGGAAATTCATGACATGTTACGAGGTCTAATTGTCCAAAAAAAGTCATGAAAATGGTGAAAAGTGGCATAAAACATTCAAAACTGGCATAGGAAACTACCTCCATCAAAGACTATCCATGAACATTTGAAACTGAAAATAAGAGATTCAAGACATAACATTGATCAATAGAAATGAAACTCATTGTGAAAGTTAGAGAAGGGTTTTTCTAATTACCAATCATCCTTATACACCTATGTTTTTTGATTTCATTAAATCTCTTTGATTTGGTTAGCTGCCAATAATGAATTGAACCGTTAACCTGTACACTTTTCACTTGATTTGTTTATGCACTAGATGCTTGGAATTATACCATTTATTACCTCCACATTTTCCCTCAAGTTCTCGAGAAGTTTTTTTGACTCCAACAAATAGTTTCTATAGTTTGAAATTGATGTTTTCAAGGCCATCACCTTCCTTATTTATTTGAAACATTTTCCTCAGACTTAAGTTTCTTTCAGACTTTTAGCAAGTGATATTTAACTATGAAAGTGACCTTTGAATCATGTAAAGTGGCCTATGGATTTCATGAAATAATTCATTTAGACTTTTTACTTTTTAGAAAAAATTTAGATAATTTTCTCAAACAAATTCCTTTAGGATATTTATTTCAGCATTTTATATCGAGAGAATTCATTTGGATTTTCTACTAAGTGCCCTCTACATCATGGAAAGTGCCCTTTAGCTTTCCTAAAAATACCCTTCAGGGAAATTCAAAAGTACCATCAAATTTCTTGGAGATGGACAGTTTTTTCAAAAATAACCCTTTAGAACTTTCCATTTAGTATACTTTAGGAAAAACACTATACCCGAAAATTGCCCTTCAAAACCTCTACATCAAACCACTTTGGTGAATAAAGGTACCCTTTAATATTGATGAAGATGCACCTTGGCTTTATGAAATGGACCTTCAAAATTCTTGCAAATGAATTTTTTGAAAGTAAAATTATCCCTTTGGTTTTTTTGTAAAATTCCCTTCCGAAAGGAAACATACCCTTTAAAAACATTGCAAAGGACCATTTGGAAAGATTGAAGTGCCCTTCAAAAAAGTTGCAAATGAACTTTTTGGAAAGATTTAAGTTCCCTTGGATAAGGTTCAAATGACCTTTTCTTGAAGTCCCCTTCAGGAAAATTACTTGGGACATTTTCCTAAAAAAAGAAAGTATCCTTCGAATAGAATGAAGTGGACCATTTCCTATAGAAGCACCTTTTTAGGAAAATTGTTTTAGACAAAATGTCTGATAAAATTCCCAAAACTTGAACAAAAAGCCTAAAATAAATCTCCCAAAAGAACTAAAACTTGTAATTTTGCCATGGGTTTTGTATGGAACACCTCCTTCAAAATAATTATGCATACTAGACCTAGCCAAAAGATATAGACTTAGATGGCCAAGCTTGAATGACAAAGTCTAGAAATGTTTTTGAGGCAATTCTTTGAACATGAACAAATTTTCTTGTGCTTTGGTGAATAACCTCATATTTAATACACAAGAACTTTGAACTAGGATGAAAAAACCCACATGATCAATTTCCTCTACAACTATTATGTATGCAAGATCTATCACTTTGAAAATGTTGCTTAAATTCTGCTTAGACTTGTGAGCATGACTCAAAGAAAGTAAAAGGACCTAGATAAAAAAAACTTATCAAAGCTAATAGCATTCATATTATGTTGAATAAACTTGAGATCACACTATAAAATGATATTTACCCCTAACATATCTAAAGGCCAAATTTTCAAATAGGGGTGCCCAATTTTGACCCACTGGGTTAAAATTTGGTAAACATTAGCTACATGTGTCTTTCTCAATCTAAAATTTAGTATTTTTCTTGTAACATTTCCATTAAATAATAAATTATATAATAATTAGATGTATGTCATTACATCTAATTTTACTACTATATTGCAGAGACCAACTACCTTAATTAATATAAATTCATTCATGTATCTTTGTTTGAATATGGAAAGTTGATCCTTTAATCCATAAGGCTTGGATAATTTAACCTTATCCCTAGATTAAAGGCTTGGATAATTTAACCTTATCCCAAATATTTGAAAAGTGTTTGAATTCATGATTCAAAGTTACTAGATTAAATGTTATATTTATGAATTCCTTTGTACCTATAATAGATTACATAAAGGCAATTTGGATGTAAGATGAAGAAGCTAATGGTTTTATTTTCAAACTCCTTGATCTATGAAAAACTCACAAATTCTTGGTCATAATGGATATTTAGATTTATAGTATGCATTTAGGATCTAAGTTCATAATTATTTGGATAGTTTGGAGGAAATGTAACTAAACTATAAATGCCAATTCAAAATATATTGGTTTGGTTGTGTTGGATGCGATAATTGAATGCATTAATTCTCTAGTTTGAGAAAATTAAGTGCATCAATTAATTTCTCTCTTCAGTTTTTCATTTGAATTTCATAAAAATAACTTTTGTGGCATTTCAATTCCATGTGGCTTCTTTCACAAGTTCCTAGATGCTTAGCCATTGTAATATGACATATGCCCCTTTCCCACTCTTTTGAACTTTATATTGGTTTTTTTATTTATTTATGTGTCTCCCAAAAATTTGTGTTTGTTTATTGTTATTATGTTCATGGTAGATGTGTTGTGGGCTAGCAGAATGATGGCAACTAATAATATATCACTTCTCCACTTCCCTAGGAATGTTCATACATAAGGACATAAGAATTTCACCTTTGGTAAAGTGGGATGCTAACACGTGGATGGATTTTTATATTTCATTGAGAAATCGGGATTCGAACATTGTGCATGGATCACCAATTTGTTAGGTAAGAGGGATGGTGAAAAGTAACAATATCTCATTACTACACCTTCCTTATGTCTCCCGTTCATATGTCTATAATGATTTTACCTATGGGTTATCAATATAGTGACATGTGGATATCTCTCACTACTACATTTTACCAGAGGATTTTGTATAAGTATTTTGGCTTATGTTGTCACTAGGATACTAGGATGGTGGGATGATGAAAAGTGGAAATATCTCAATTTTCCACTAATAAATTGATCTTAAAACACCATGTATGGGTTTTTGGGTTTTCTACGTGAATGGGATGGTGAAAAGTGGAAAGATCTCACTACTCTACCTTCTTAGGATCTCTCAGACATACTTTTACATTATCATCACCATCAAGTAATTGGGATGAGTTGTTCTATTAAACTTGATGCTCTAGGTGAGTGGAATGTTGTCATGAATCAAGGATCGGATATAACATAGACCAAGAATTTCCTATGTGTGAAACACTATATATAAGACATAAAAGGACAACCACCCCCTAAATGCAACAACACATCAACATCGTTAGTTGTATAAAATCATAAGTAAAACCATATATGTAAACATTTATAGGAAATCAAAAGAAAATAGTAAAGCATATAAATTGTCTTAACCATATCTTTGATCATTTTTAGCCATTACAACACCCTTAAAATAATGAAATATTATGGATTGTGTTCAACTAGATAACTCAAAATCAATATAGTTAAATATTTTTTTAAACATTAGATAAATCTGTTAGCATTCATTATTCCTCCAAATTTTATAACATAGATTTTCCTTTAGAGTATTGAAAAAGAGCATTAAATAAGTATTGATCCCATATTTTATTTATTAAAAAAAATTATGTGTGTGTGTTAAGGCACAATATTATGTTATTTTATATATATGTTGAATTGACTAACAATGATAGTTTGTTTGTTTAGTAGATTACCACACTAGACACTCCATATTCTACTCAGGAGGGAGAAAATGTAGCTATTATTTCTATGATTTCATCTACACAAAAACTCAATTACATACATGATATTTATTGTAAGATTTACATTTTAATATGGATGTGTATTTTATAATTATTCTCTATAATTATGCACATAGCTAACACATGTAATAATTATCTACATAGAGTGCTTTGGTGATGCCTTTTGGTCTTGTTAAAATCATTAACAGGTGTGATGTGGTATATTTGATAATTTAATTTATATATTTTTAAATTATATTTCAATTATTTAGTCAGTTTGTTTAAATTTTTAAGAGCTACTTTTAAATTTTTACTCTCTCTCTCTCTCTCTCTCTCTCTCTCTCTCTCTCTCTCTCTCTCTCTCTCTCTCTCTCTCTCTCTCTCTCTCTCTCTCTCTCTCTCTCTCTCTCTCTCTCTCTCTCTCTCTCTCTCTCTGCATGTGTGTGTGTGTGTGTGTGTGTGTGTGTGTGTGTGTGTTTAGGGATACAACCCTTCTATTATCATGAGAATGTCATTGAATCTTATTAGTGATATGTGTAGAGATTATTAAAAATCAATTTAGTCAAGCATTAGTCCATAAATAATGAGACATGCATAAAGAGATAACTAACTAAGCCTATATATTCCTATAGGAATTATAAAGGATAGAAAGAAATAAAGGAAAGAAATCAACATCATGTTACCTTCCCAAATGAATTAACCATACCTATGTGGCTGAAAAACATGTTCTCCCTTGATCAAGAATCCTTGTCATTGTCAACAATGGTGGCAAACTCCTCCAATGCTCCAAGAACATTCCATAAAACCTAGGCTCGTGATTCCAAATCACTAAACTAGCCTATTAATGAAGATTGAAAATAAAATTAGTGATCAAATTTAAAATATTTTGGAAAAAATTTAACATTATAACTTTGCAATATTCAATCTTAAAATTCATGTCCATGGGCTTTCTATTTATAGATTTTTGAGATTGGTCAGGATCAACCATGACTGTCCATTTCAAGATTGAGATGTGTGGCCATGGAAAATATTAATATTTGGAATTAAATACATAATTATGTTCATCACGACCTTTAAAGAAGGAGCATTGAAGAGGCATGGGAGGCATTAACTAGGCATGGGTGACCCATAATCCTGATATTTGTGACATTTATAGCCTAGGGATGTCTTCCCAAGAAATGATATCACCTAATGATGTAGTTAATAGGAATCAATTTTTAAAAATAAATATTAAACAAATCTCATGGAAAATCCACTTAAGCTCTTGATTTGGATTAATTAGCCTTAAATAAAGTTAATAAAGATTAATGCAATTATTTCAAAATTGGCCCTCAATTAATCAAAATGGTCAGAAAGTCATATTTCTTAGTTGTAATTTGACTTAAGATGAATTAGAAGGTGACATTAGATGCACAATAACTTTATTTACATTTAAGATGTTTTCAACACAAAACAACAAAAATATGTGGTGTGTACCAATGAATATAGGAGAAAAGAGTGATCCAGAGCACAAAAGGCAAAATCATCATTTTGACTCAAAATGAATTGATCAAAGTTAGTCAGCCTATAAATTGCATTGCCCCATTTAGGGATACTTTGACTTAAATTAGCACTTGTAAATGATAATTTCTAACCATTTAGCATGTTTTATGGATTTTGACCTAAAATGTGCATTTGAGTGTAATTCAATTAAGATTGACAATTTCAACACAAATGGTGTTAGGAATTGGATGTATACATTTTACCCTTATTTTAGAAGGCATAGCGAGATATTCAGGAAAAGCAACATCTTTTCAAAGAAAAGAGTTGTCAAGAAAAAATTGAAATAGACCCATGATGGTTCTTCAAGAGGACATACTACGATGAAAGAGAAGGATGGACTCTTGAAAAGAGAGAAAAAGTGATAGATTAACCCATAGAATAGATCATGTCTAGACAACATAATGCTTACACACATGATTACCATCCATGATAACAATATAATTAGAGGTATAATAGGCCCTAGAGATGGGGGGAATGGGAAAGATTCAATCTATAAATGTAAGGGACACATTGTAAATGTACCCAATTTTGAGAGTACAATTTGTGCACTAATGACATTGATCACTCCCTAGACAAGTTGCACACTAAAATATTGCCATCATCGGATTTAATGTGGAGAGCTTGGAATTAGAATAAAATAGATAAAATTCTGCTTGAGGAAGGGAAGCACCACTAGAATGGGGTCTCTAAAGAGAATATAATAAGATGTACTCTAGTAGAGTAGATTTTATTGTGATAAAATAGTTGTGCCACAGTAGGGTGAATCTTGGTCTTTGATAAAGAATAAAGAATTATTTTTACCCAATAGATCTGATTTGATTTGAACATGGTTCAAATATTAGGCCCCAACATGGGAAATTGGTAAGCAAAAATAGCTGAAGGATATAACTGAAAAGATAAGTTAAAGTGAGCAGGCTCAAACATACATATGATGGTGTAATGGATTAGAAATCCATATAAAACCAAGCATATGAAAATACACAAAGTGATGAAAGAGATGAAAAGAATAATGGAGATAGCTAAGATGACCTCAATAAAAATTGAGCACTGCCTACATATTTCCATGGATTGATGTTCTAACATGAACATCATGCCAATGTAGTTCACCCAAGTTTGGGAGATAATGGAATGAATAATAATGAAAAATTACAAAGAATTGATTAGAATTATTATTTATGAAAAGAGATGCACCTCTAAGCAAAGACAAAGAAGCCTGAAATGCATGTTACCTAGAAATCTAATTCCATATCATGAGCCTAGGTTTTGCAAAGTTTTCTTGAGAATTGTTCATTGGAGTTGATATTGATGTTAATACTTTGACACCTAAACACAAAGTGATTGATATAACCAAATAAATTAGGCATCATGAGTATGAATAACTTAGAATGACATAAGATTCCAATTGCGCTGAGCGAGTTCAAATGTAAATATTTATAACTAAGGATAATGGTAAAACAGTGACCAAAACTAGAGTTATAGTGATTTATATTTTTAAAAAAAAAACAAAGACAGGGAAAAAGACAAACATAAATGAGCCTAACTTGAAATCAAGATATGATATAAAGTAAGAACATAAATGTTTTTTTTTTACAAAAAAGGCAAGAACGTCTTAATGACATGAAACCAAGATATGAATAATCAAGATCCATGTGGACCATCAAGGTGTTCTTAAACACAAAAGAGAAAAGAAAAATCAAATAGAAAAATAAGACACCAATAACAATCAAATAAACAAAAATGGTCCAAGAACAATGTAATAACATAGGATCAAGATATAAACAATCGAGATATATTTGAATTATCAAGATGCTTCAAAACTCAAAAGAGAAGCAAAAATAAATCAAGGAAACACAAGACCAAGAATGGAGGTAGGAGAAAAGGAGAATAAATTACAGGAGAGGTGTGAAAGCACAAAAAAATAATAAGAAAACTCAAATAAACACATACAAACAAAAACCAAGTTAGTATGGTTTAAAGATAAATGTTCATGCATGTAAGGTAGAGGTGTTACCTTCTACCACATCATAAAAAGGAACAATGACAGTTATTCCTTAATTAAATAAGAACAATGATAGAAGAAATGCAGGAAAATAAGAAAAGGAAGGGGTTCGCTGAGCTGGCTCTAGATGTATAAGACAAGTGGATGTTGCCTACATACTTCCATGGATGCATGTTCCAGCATAAACTTCAAGCCAAATGTAGTTCTCCCAAGAAATGGGATAGAATAAAAATGATGATCAGACCATCATGATTAATGTTATAGTTGAAATGGATAATATGACAAACAAACAAGAATGGTTTGGCAAATAAGAAGCTGATGAGATGAGAAAGAATGATCTGGCAAAATGGCAAGTGTATGGGATAAGATGAAATGAATTGGTGTTTCTATGTTTTCAAAATGGCAAGAGTGTATCATGGTGGAATTGGAATGTACAAATGTATAGAAGCATGTTTCAATGTTTTTATTTTTCTATGGATCATGTTTTGATGTTTTTGGTATTTTTAAAGAATTTCTAATGTTTTTTGGTGTTTTTGGGATAAAATATGCACAAGGTAGGACCATCTAGTTGAAGAGATACACATACTAAAATTAGAAGTTCCAATAAAATAACTAAGCCAATTTCAATGACCCATGCTCACAAATTGGTGAGAGTGAGGATTTGAATCTATAATAATGTAGCAATAGTTTAGAATTGAGAAGATGTTTTTGTTCACTTGTATGAAGTTGCATAATAATATCTTGACTGAACTATTTTGTAGAACTATTGTTGAGGATATTCATAATGTTCATGAGACATAATCAAGATCATAATTGGTTAATGGATAAAAAGTGTTCAAGATTATAACATGCCTTAGGCATACCAAAGAATATGCTTTTAAGAGAGCAATCTAGAATGGGATGAAGAATGTTTTTAGAGTGCCAAGGATTCAAAGCCTTTACTATCTAGAATTTTGAAAAGTAGACTAAGTTAGTATAAAATATATTTAAGGTAAGGTAAAAGGGTGGGATAAAATTACGATAGAATAAGTTACTCTCAAGCTAGGGGTCTTATAGAAAATGGTTCAAAGTTGTTCATGCATAGAAACTCTTAAGGTGTATGATTTCCATGGGATCTACAATTTATTCACCATTAGGTTTATCCAATTGATATGCTCTTGATCCATAGTTTTCTATAATAATATATGGTCCTAACCAATTAGGCTAAAACATGCCTTTCCTTTTGGGTTCAACATTCATGTTCTTCTAGTTCTCTTTCAAAACTAAGTCACCAATCTCAAATTATTGATGGAGAATGTGTTTGTTTTAGCTTCTCTATAATCTATTATGATAATCCTACAAGTTTTCTATGGAAACCAAATTCTTACCATCAAGAACCTCTAGTTCATTGACTTGAGAGGCTCTATAGTCTTCATTATCTTCAATGTACTCTACTGAATTCTTAATGATGTGATCTCAATCTTGATCAGGATGGTAGCTTCAATACCAAAAATAAGGGAGTATGGAGTAGCTCTAGTTTGGGTGTGATGATTGGTTTTATAAGCCCAAAGGGCAAGGAAGAGTTGCAAGTGCCAATTATGGCCAACATCATTGATAATCCTATGTAAGATGGCTAGAATGGTTTTATTTGATGCCTCAACTTATCCATTGCCTTGAAGGTTATATGGAGTGGATTTCTTGTGCTTGATCTTGAATTTTTCACAAAGAGATTTCATATCTTGGTTCACAAAGGATGCACGATTATCAGATATAATATAGGCTAGGATGCCATATCGATATATGATATGATAATGAATGAAGTTGGTTATTTATTTCCTAGTAATATAAGTGAGAGGAATGGCCTCAATCAACTATGTAAAGTGCTTGATTATAGTCAAAATGTGTTTATGGATATCTGAAGATGTTGGGTTAATTTTCTCAATGAGATTGAGACCCCATGTTGAGAATGGCCATGGTATTGTAATCGACTGTAATGGTAAGGAAGGTGCATGTATTAAATTGCCATGCTTTTGACAAAAAACACATTTATTTATGTAATTACAATCATCTATCTCTATTTTGGGTCAATGATAGCCTATTCTAAGAAATTTCTTTGCTAGGAATACACCATTGGTATGGGCCCCACACTTTCCTTCATAAACCTCCTTTAGTTGCATCTTGGCTTTTCCCAAGGATAAACAATGAAGAAGTGTTCCATCATAGCCTTTATGATAAAGCATGTTTCCAAAGTAAATATAATGTGTTAAGTGGGGAAGGAAAAATTTTTGTTGGTTGCTAGAAATGTTGGTAGGAAATACATGACTATGGAAATAGTTATAAAAATCCAGGTACCATGGTCACTTAGGTGATGGATTAGGGTTAGAAATAGTGCATATCCTCTCTGAATTTTATAGAATATGTGCTATTTGAAGAAGATTTTCAATCAAGAGATAATACTCTTTCATACTATCATATATTTCTATCATGGAACCAATCATTGCCATGGCATCAGTAGATCTATTGTTGACTCACAAAACTTGCTCAAATTATAGAGATGTAAAATGTGTGTTGAGGTTATTGATAATTTGCATATAAGGAACAAGCTTATTCATCCTTTCTTTGAAATTGGTTAGTTGTCTAATCTATGATTAGTTGTAAATCTCCATAGACCTTTAAGCTTTGAATATTCCATTATATGGCAAGATGGAGCCCTGTAACTAATGCCTCATATTTGACCATATTGTTTATACATTGAAATTGTATATGAAATGCTTCAAGGATTAAATCCCCTATAGCATGATAAACAATAAACCAGTTCCAAACCCTCAGGATGTGAAGGATCCATCAAAATAGAGCATCAACTATTCATGTTTTTGTGATGCTTATTATATCATCATGATATAATCATTTGGAACGTCAAAGTTGAGAAGTTGAATCATCATAAGAGGAGCTTCTACAAGTTGGTCAGCAAAAGCTTTTCCTTTGATTGCCTTTTAATTTTGGTACTCAATGTCAAACTCACTGAGGAACATAATCCATTTATCCATGTTTCCTTGAAGATCTACTTTAGATAAGAGGAACTTGAGAGGATATACCTTGGAAATAACAATAATTTTTTATTTAGCATATAATGTCATAATTTTTAAGTGGTGAACACCATAGCTAAACATGCCTTCTTAATAGGCATATAATTATGTTCATATAATACCAATGTGTAGCTTAAATAATAAATAGTGTGTTCCTTACCATGATCATCATGCTCAGCCAAATGTTCCCCTAGTGAATGTTGTGATGGGTGAATCATGATCATTGATAAAGAATAAAGAATAATTTTTACCCTATAGAGCTGATTTGATTCTAATGTGGTTCATATATTAGACCCCAACATGGGCAATTGGTAAGAAAAAATAGCTCAAGGATATAAATTAAAAGATAGGTTAAATAGAGTGGGCTCAAATGTTTATAAGATGGTATAATGGATTAGAATCCATATAAACCAAGCATATCAAAATACAAAAAGTGATGAGAGAGATGAAAAGAAGAATGGAGATAACTGAGTTAACCTTAATAAAAATTGAACACTGCCTACATATTTCCATGGACTCATGTTCTAACATGAACTTTATGCCAATGTAGTTCACCCAAGTTTTGGAGAGAATGGAATAAGTAATGATGAAAAATGACCAATAATTGATTAGAATTATTATTTATGAAAAGAGATGCACCTCTAAGAATAGACAAAGAAACCTGAAATGCATGCTACATAGAAACCTAATTCCATATCATGAGCCTAGGTTTTGCAAAGTTTTCTTGAGAATTGTTTATTGGAGTTGATGTTGATGTTAATACTTTGACGCCTGAACACAAAGTGATTAATATAACAAAATAAATTAGGCATCATAAGTATGAATAACTTATAATGACATAAGATTCCAATTGCGCTAAGCTAGTTCAAATGTAAAAATCTATAACTAAGGATAATGGTAAAATAATGACCAAAATTAGAGTTATAGTGATTTACATTTAAAAAAAAACCAAAGACAAAGAAAAAGACAAACATAAATGAGCCTAACTTGAAATAAAGATATGATATTAAGTAAGAACATAAATGTTTTTTTATAAAAAGGAAAGAACATCTTAATGACATGAAACCAAGAGCTGAATAATCAAGATCCATGTGGACCATCAAGTCATTCTTAAAGACAAATAAGAAAATCAAAATCAAATAGAAAAACAAGACACCAAAAACAATCAAATAAACAAAAATGGTCCAGGAACAATGAAATAACATAGGATCAAGATATAAACAATCAAGATCCATGTGAATTATCAAGATGCTCCAAAACACAAAAGAGAAGCAAAAATAAATCAAGGAGACACAAGATCAAGAATGAAGGTAAGAGAAAAGGAGAAGAAATTAAAGGAGAGGTGTGAAAGCACAACAAAACACTAAGAAAACTCAAATAAACACATACAAATAAAAACCAAGTTAGTATGGTTTAAAGATAAATGTTCATGCATGTGCGGTAGAGGTATTACCTTCTACCACATCATAACAAAGAACAATGACAATTATTCCTTAATTAAATAAGAACAATGATAGAAGAAATGTGGGAAGAGAAGAAAAGGAAGGGGTTGGCTAAGCTGACTCCAGATGTATAAGTCAAGTGGATGTTGCCTACATAGTTCCTTGGATGCATGTTCCAACATGAACTTCAAGCCAAATGTAGTTCTCCCAATAAATGGGATAGAATAAAAATGATGATCGGACCATCATGATTAATTTTATAGAAGAAATGGAAGATATGACAAAAAAAAAGAATGGTTTGGCAAATAAGACATTGATGAGATGAGAAGGAATGATCTTGCAAAATGGCAAGTGTATGGGATAAGATGAAATGAATTGGTGTTTCTATGCTTGCAAAATGGCAAGAGTGTATCATGGTGGAATGGGAATGTACAAATGTATAGAAATGTGTTTCAATGTTTTTATTTTTCTATAGATCATGTTTTGATATTTTTGGTATTTTTAAAGAATTTCTAATGCTTGTTGGTGTTTCTGGGATAAAATATGCACAAGGTGGGACCATCTAGTCGAGGAGATGCACGCACTAAAATTAGAGGTTCCAATAAAATACCTAAGCCAATTTCAATGACCCATGCTCATAAATTGGTGAGAGTGAAGATATAAATCTATAATAATGTAGCAATAGTTTAGAATTGAGAAGATGTTTTTGTTCACTTGTATGAAGTTGCAAAATACTTCTTGACTAAACTATTTTGTAGAACTATTATTTAGGATATTCATAATGTTCATGAGACATAATCAAGATCATAATTGGTCAAGGGATAAAAAGTGTTCAATATTATAACATGCCTTAGGCATACCAAAGAATATACTTTTTGAAGAGAGCAATCTAGAATGGGATAAATAATGTGTTTAGAGTGCCAAGGATTCAAAGCCTTTACTATCTAGAATTATGAAAAGTGGACTAAGGTAGTATAAAATATATTTAAGGTAAGTTAAAAGGGTGGGATAAAATTATGATAGAATAAGTTACTCCCAAGTCAGGGGTCTTATATAAAATGGTTCAATTTTGTTCATGCATTTCATGGGCTCTAAAATTTCTTCACCATTAAGTTTATCCAATTGATATGCTCCTGATCCATAGTTTGCTATAATAATATATGGTCCTAACCAATTAGGCTAAAACTTGATTTTCCTTTTGGGTTCAACATTCATGTTCTTCTAGTTCTCTTTTAAAACTAAGTCACTAATCTCAAATTATTGAGGGAGAATGTGTTTGTTTGAGCTTCTCTATAATCTATTTTGATAATCCTATGAGTTTTCTAGGGCAACCAAATGCTTACCATAAAGAAAATTGAGTTCATTCTCTTGTGAGGCTCTATAGTCTTCATTATCTTTAATGTGGTCTAGTGATATTCTTAATGATGGTATCTCAATCTTGATCAGGATGGTAGCTTCAATGCCAAAAACAAGGGAGTATGGAGTAGTTCTAGTTTGGGTGTGACGATTGGTTCTATAAGCCCAAAGGGCAAGAAAGAGTTGCAAGTGCCAATTACGGCCAACATCATTGATACTCTTATGTAAGATGGCTAGAATGGTTTTATTTGATGCCTCAACTTATCCATTGCCTTGAAGGTTATATGGAGTGTATTTCTTGTGCTTGATCTTAAATTTTTCACAAAGAGATTTCACATCTTGGTTCACAAAGGATCCACCATTATAAGATATAATATAGGCTATGATGCCATAATGATATATGATATGGTAATGAATAATTGTGGCTATTTATTTCTTAGTAACATAAGTGAGAGGAATGGCCTCAATCTACTAGGTAAAGTACTTGATTGTAGTCAAAATGTTTTTATGGATATCTGAAGATGTTGGGTTAGTTTTCTCAATGAGATCAAGACCCCATGTTGAGAATGGCCATGGTATTGTAATCGACTGTAATGGTAAGGAAGGTGCATGTATTAAGTTTCCATGCTTCTAACAAACAACACACTTATTTATGTAATTACAAACATCTATCTCTCTTTTGGGCCAATAATAGCCTATTTTGAGAAGTTTCTTTGCTAGGAATACACCATTGGTATGGGCCCCACGCTTTCCTTCATAAACCTCGTTTAGTGCCATCTTGGATTTTCACAAAGATAAACAATGAAGAAGTGTTCCATCATAGCCTTTGTGATAAAGAATGCTTCCAAGGAGGATATAATGTGTTAAATGGGGAAGGAAAAGTTTTTGTTGATTGTTAGAAAGGTTGGTAGGAAATGCATGACTATGGAAATAGTTATAAAATTCTAGTTACCATGGTCACCTAGGTGATGGATTAGTGTTAGCAACAGTGCATATCCTCTCTAAATCTAATAAAATATGTGTTAGTTGAAGAAGATTTTCAATCAAGAGCTAATACTCTTTCATACTATCATACATTTCAATCATGGAACCAATCATTGCCATGGCATTAGTAGATCTATTGATGACTCAAAAAACTTGCTCAAACTACAGAGATGTAAAATTTGTCTTGAGGTTATCGATAATTTGCTTATAAGGAACAAGCTTATCATCCTTTCTTTGATATTGGTTAGTTGTCTAATTTATGATTAGTTTTAAATCTCCATAGACCTTTAAGCTTTGAATATCCCATTATATGGCAAGATGGAGCCCTGTAACCAATGCCTCATATTCGACCATATGTTTTGTACATTGAAATTGTATATGAAATGCTTCAAGGATCAAATCCCCTATAGTGTGATAAATAATATACCAGTTCCAAACCCTTAGGATGTGAAGGATCCATCAAAATAGAGCTTCCACTATTCATTTTTTTGTGATGCTTATTATATCATCATGATATAATCATTTGGAAGGTCAAAGTTGAGAGGTTGAGTCCTCATAAGAGGAGCTTCTACAAGTTGGTTAGCAAAAGCTTGTCCTTTGATTGCCTTTTGATTTTGGTACTCAATGTCAAACTCACTGAGGAACATAATCCATTTAGCCATGTTTCCTTGAAGATATACTTTAGATAATAGGAACTTGAGAGGATATACCTTGTAAATAACAATAATATTTTTATTTAGCATATAATGTAGTAATTTTTAAGTGGTGAACACCATAGCTAAACATGCCTTCTCAATAGGCATATAATTATGTTCATATAATACCAATGTGTGGCTTAAATAATAAATAGTGTGTTCCATACCATGATCATCATGCTTAGCCATAAGTACCCCTAGTGAATGTTTTGTGGCTAATATATAAAGAAGCAATGACTTTCTTTATGTTGGAGGTCGTAAGACTAGTGGATTGGGCAAGTATGTTTTAAGCTTTTCAAATGCTATCTAACAATGTTCATCCCATTGAAATGTTACCCCTTTCTTTAAGAGATGGATAAATGGGTGGTACCTATCTACCAATTGTAAAATGAACCTATGTATAAATTGGATCTTTCCTTGTAGACCTCACAACTATTTAAGATTGTTTTGTGGAGGCATTTCTATAATAGTGTTGACCTTTTCAGGGTTGACTTCGATCCCTTATTGTGATATAATGAACCCTACAAATTTTCTTAATGTGACTCCAAATACACATTTTTAAAGATTCAAACAGACTTTGTATGCCCAAAGCCTCTCAAATATTCTTTTTAGAATGTCAGGTTGTCCAACTCTTTTTCTTGAATTTTCTAGTATATCATCAACATATTGCTCGATAATGTCAATCATCATGTCATGGAAAATGATAGTCATTGCATATTGATATGTGGCTCCAACATTCTTTAAACTAAATGGCATGACTTGGTAATAGAATGTCCTCCACAAAGTGGTGAATGTGGTCTTGTGCTAATCTTTAGGGGTTATCTTGATATGATTCTAACCAAAAACTCCATCCATTAAGGATAAAATCTTATAGCTAGCATTTGATTCGATAATCATGTCGATGTTGGGTAAAGGAAAATCATCTTTAGGGCATGTTTTGTTGATATCATGAAAATTCAAAGTATGTACTATTACTCACTGGTACTATGTTAGAAACCCATTCGAAGTATTCCACTGGTCTGATAAAACTAGCTCTTAAAAACTTTTCTAGCTTGGCCTTAACCAAAAGGGTGATGCATGGATGCATCTTTCTCAACTTTTGCTTGATTTGTTTAGCACAAGTGTAAACAACAAGATGACGCACACCTAAATCTAGGTCTAAGCCTGGCATGTCAGAGTATGCCAATGCAAAGATGTCTATATAATCCTCAAGAATGGATATAATATTTTCATGTTCTACTTCAATAAGGGAAGCTCCAAGATAAACAATTTTGGGATCCTCATGCGTTCCCAAATTCACTTCTATTATGATCTCCATAAGGAGTGTGGATCCATCTTCTAGAATTGTAGGAAATGTATGGTCATGATCATTTTCCTCTGCTATATATTCTTTTTATTCCTCTTAAGGATATAGATAATATGAATAATTAGAATCTAACTTCTCAAGTAAAGGCCAATTGGCAAAAACCTTTGGAAACTCAAGAGCAAGAAGATCAAATATTTAATGTTATTTTGAAGATATACTTGTATTAGTTATAGAACTTGGGATGCATGGGCTTTCTACATCTTGAGGGGATGAGAAAAATTTCCTACTTGGGAGTGCTTGAAATAATTTTCACTCAAAGGCTTGTATATTTCTTTAATTTTTCCCTGATCGATAAGTGTCTCAAACAAGTTTTCACCTAAAGATATTAACATTTGTTCTTTATTATGACTAAGAAATTTTGCATACTCTCCAAATTAGGTAAAAGGATCTAATGAAAAATCAAAACCCTACTTATGATCACCAATGGGGAATGTATCTCATAGGCCAATGTATTCTACAATCGATTCTTCATTTTGAAACTCATCAAGGCATATGACCAAATTTTGATGATCCAACTACATGACTTCAAGATGGCAAAGGCATAAGTTATAGTGAGGGTTTGATTTAGGATGGGAAAAACCAATGGTAAATATATAATGTCCTAATTCAATAAGTGAAGCACCACTAGGATCGGTTTTTGCTTCAGGATGGGAAGATCTAATAGAAATTATGGTTAATAATGCATTTGAATCAAACAAATCTGAGTCAACAAGCTCATCAAAAAGGCTATTATGAGATGTTATGTCACTATGAGGAGTATCATTACTAATCACTTGAGAAGAATCACTATCAAATTTCATGAGGTCATCCTCTAGTGGTTTAAATCCAAGACCATGATTCTAATTGACAACTCCAGTTGATTAGGGTTCTAAAATTCCTTATGCTTGTGGGCCAAGGCCTTTCCCTATATAGTCAAGATGATCCATTATTCTGTTATGGATAGGATACTTTGGATTCTAAAAATATTCATCAGGACCTTCACAACATAACCAATCTCCTTCAGTAAAATCCTCTCGATATTTTTTGGTGTAATTGTAGGTTCAAAAACCACATGAGGTTTTGGTTATTTCTTCTTTGGTTTCCAAATCTGATTGGTTTTGTTTGGAGTCTAGGAAGTTTTAGGCTTACCAAATGTTTTAGAATATTTTGGTAAATTTTTAATATGGAGGACATCCTTCAGATGGTACATGGAATGCCTGTATCTTTAATAGTAACCTTTTTGGCTAGAGCTGTAGGAAATGGATCAACTGAAGTGGAGGCTAGATCACCAAGGTCTATATAATTAGATGGAGATGGATGAGAAATGATGGATTTGTTCTCATTTGAAATGAATTCATAACTTAGGTAATATTTATAAGTACAAAACTTTGCTTCAAGATGTTTGCAGTATTGATATGGCTACTGATCAATAGGAATAGTAACCTCAATCCCATTATGTGGAAACTTAAGGCATTGGTGAAGAGTAGATGGAACTAATTATACTTTATGGATCCAAGGATGACCAAGAAGTATGTTATAAGTAAGCTCAATATCCATAATATGGAATAATGTGTGATGAGAAATAGACCCAACCATGACTAACAACTAAATTATACTAGATGACTCCCTCTCAGTATTGTCATAAGCCTTGATTGTAATAGTTTTTGGCTAAATGTCTCTATCCATATAGCCCAATCATTGTACCAATGTAAGAGATATGATGTTCAATCCTGAACCATTATCTATAAGAACCCACTTGATCTTGTGATTCGTAACAATTATCTCAATGTATAGTGGGTTATTATGGTTTGGGTTGAGGGTGGACATGTCTTTTTGATCAAATGTGATTTTCCAAAATGAAGACAAGTGTCTAACTAGGTTCTAGAACTGATCAAGATTTATATCATTAGGCATAATAGACTCTTACAATAGTTTTTTGAAGATGGTTCTATGGACATCAAATGTCCACAAGAGTTATAATATGGAAATTTGTGTAGGGTTTTATCTAATTGATCCATTAGAATATAAGGCCTTTGAATTGTGGATTAAACTATTTTAGTATTTGTTGGGATAGTATTTAGCTTTGGAAGCATTGGAATAATGATCTTATTGGGTTTTATCGAAGAAGTGGGTGAAGGGACCTAGATGGTAACTCACAAGCATTTAGTTGTGACTACACAACCTAGAGGTGGTAAGGAGTTATTATAATTAGAAGAGGAAGTCAAAGGGCCTTGGATGGTGACTCATGGTTGACTAATTATATCACTATAATTTTGGGTCAGTGAGGAGACTTTATAATTAGAAGAAAGGTATTATTGTTTAGGATTAATAACCTATGCAAATAAAGTAGCGACATGATGATGTGAACCCAACATGGTATTACTAGAAGGAGAGGGTATTGACCCTATAATGATGGGTTTCATGTTACGAGGAACATGAAATTGACCACATGGTTTTACAATGATAGTGGAAATGTGGGTTGAAAAAATTTATCCCATAGTATTATTATAGTCGTAAGGTATATTTTTATAAGCCACATTATTAGTGTGGGCATTATGATCTCAATTATTCTCATTATGATTCTAACCTTATTGGTTTTAATTCTACCTTTGCCCTTGATTGTGACCATTTTGATTGTTTCTTGGTGGTAGTGGATCATGTCAAGGAAAGGGGTCTTTGTAGATTCCCATATCCTAATTTGGGTCCTGATTAGGGATCAACTTAATTTCTAGTTCACCACTTTCAATAAAGTCCTCAATAATATGTCATAATTGAATGCAATGATAATCACCATGACCAGAAACATAATGAAAGTTACACCATTCATTCTCTTTATACCAATTTTGTTTTGATTGATCTTGAGGAAATGGCCTTGATACTAGTCATATGATTAAATTAGCTACAATAAGCTATTGTAACACTATTTCAACCGATTCTCCTAACTTGCTAAAGAATCTAAAATTGTTATGAAATGTTCTTCATGGAGGGTGTCTCTATAAAGTAGGTAGTGTATTTGGGGGAGTTAATGGTACATTTGAAAGAGGCATAACTTGTATCATTTGTACATATCTTATTTTAGTTACCCCATTTTCAACCATAATCTTATTTTTTCTAAAGCCCTTAGGCTTATCTTGCATATCTATTTGAACCAATGATTTAGTTTGATTAGATGCTTGACCTTACAAAAAAATATTAACAAGGCCTTTAACAATAATAGCCTTCTCAATATGCACTCCTTTGTCAATAATTACTTTAAATGAGTTAGCACAAGCTAACCATAGATTATGTTTAACTTCAAAATGCAAATTTTGTGCAAAGATATCAACCAACTATTTATCTGGCAAATTATGTTGAAAGCAGTCTATCAATGCTCTCATCCTTTACAGATATGCATCAAAACATTCACCATCATGCTTCTTGGCTTTACATAAATCAACAATGGTTAATTCATGTTCTATGATATATGAGAAATGGTTAATTAACTTTTTTGATAAGTCATTCCAATCTGTAACTGATCCTTTAGGTAGTTTAAGTAGCCAATCAAGAGCATGTCCCACTAAACTTTGTAGAAATCATCATAGTAAATACTCATTACTATAAAAAAACCTCTTGACATAAGATGAAGAATGCCTATATGTGTTCAAGTGAATCTCCTTTTCCTTTATACTTGTCAAATTTGGGTGCCTCAAAATGAGGTAAAAAAGGGTTTTGAAGGATAGATAAATCAAATGGATATGGGAAATCTCATCAAATTTGTACTTTTTGACTCTATTATTCATCTCCAATCTTTGGACAATTTCCTTCATAGAATTCCATTCTTGCATGTTTGGTGCATTTGTGGATTGAATAAGATGTTGTTTAGGTAGAATGTGCCCCTAGTTTTGTTGTTGTTGGGGTAGAATGTGCCCCTAGTTTTATTGCCATTGGGGTGGAATGTGCCCCTAGTTTCATTGTTGTTGGGGTAGAATGTGCCCCTAGTTTTGTGTGGATTTATAGGGAGTGTATACCTTTTGATCCATGACTTGGTTCTTATTTGCTCCTTGAGTTGAGAAAATGGGCTGTTGATTTTTGGATTGTAAAACATTCCCTAAATTTGGTTGTTTTGTACTTTGTTGATTTTGGAAATTTCTATGTTTATTTACCAATTTTTGTGATGGTTGAAAAGAACTAGCCAAATTTTCCTGAGGGATTTCCTCAATTTAAACTAAATATTTAGGTTTTTTAGTTTGTAAAGTAACAAGAGGTTCTTGATGATTGAAGAATGTATGTTTTGTGTCAAATGGAACACTTTGTAAGGTCTCTTGTGATTTTAATTATTCATTTAGATTACCTTGATACACTATGGTAATGTCCTCATCTAATATTTGTTTCATACTTTCAACCATATTTACTTGTTCTTTCAAAGCATTATTTTGAATTAAAGTGACAACTAGGGAGTTAGTTAAGTTTGTGACAAGTTGATCTACATATAGTTGACTTATTATCTTAATCTTAGCTAGAAGATCTAGATTTGTGGGTTTTGACTCTCTATGGATTTCATTTCCTTTGTTAGAGGAATAAGGTATGTCTATTTATGCAAAATCTTGTTCTTGCCATTGTTTTCTTTCTATAACTAAGGTATGTAATTGTTTTATAGGAAATTCAGAAGCTAGTCTAACACCTGATTCTATCAATATAAGAAGGGCTTCATCTTGATATTCTTGGGGTTGATATTCATTGTTATCATCTTCAGATCCTACTATTGTGGGGATATCATAAAAAAAATAGGGTTATCTTGACCATCATAAAATTGCTCATCTTCATAACTAAGGCCATAAAAGGCCCCACTATGAGTGAACCTTTGAGTCACGTCTAAAAGAGTTATTCTGTGTGTTTGATTAACTTTGGACCAATGCTTGGAAACCAAACAAAGTATGTTTTGGCTCTTTTTTAAACAAATAACCAAGGTACCAATGAGACTATAAGGGAGGGTGGTTTCAAACCATGCATAATTTAGAAGATTTGGTTCATGAGTTTACTCAACTTTGGTAAAGTTTAAATCATATAGATAATAAGAGAGTAAGGTAACTCAAAGACCCAAGGTGAAAAATAGTACACCAAAGCCTAGATCTTTGTGATACACTCGCATTGTAAAAGCTAGTTTTAATTTTGGCAAGTTGAGCCTAGAAGTTTAGAGGAAAGCTCTCCAGATTACAAAGAAGACAAAATAAACTAAGCAACTCAAGATGTAAAAATATATGTGAATCACTAAGTATAAAGCTAGGACTAAATAGGTAGCACAATGTCACCACATGATTCTAGTAGGATAAAATATGTTTTAGGACTTGAAATGTGAGCGATACGCAAGATGACTTGAATCTACCAAGATGATAATGTGATTTTGAGTCTTAATAAACAACCTTCAATCTAAATGTAAAATTGAACCCAAGTTATAAAAATATTAGTGTGTAAATGGTGAACCCACTTTGACACACCAACCCTTAAAACTCAGAAAGGTTCAATTTCAAATGTGGATTACAAATGAAAGATTTAAACAAATTGGGTAAAATATATAGACTCAATTAGGTAGCATGACTGCGCCAAAGTAGATGACATGACATAAAGATTTTGATAACAATTTAAACAAGGAAAAGGATAATTTTCCATTTAGACAGTGTAACACCTCCCTTGCTAAATAAAATTGAGGACAATGTGTTTTGGTTAAGTTCATTGGGTTAACAAGTAGTTTTAGACACAAATCAAGACCAAGTAAGCTAATGACAAAAATAAACATTTTAATTCTAAACTGACAAGGTATGGCAAAGTGGGGTCTACTAAACTAGTAAGGTTTCAATCATTCTAGGAAAATCAATTGCATAATGACTTTCACATACATCAAACTATGCAATAGACAAGCACAAGAATTGGGTAATCATGGCATTAGCTAGTTCTAAAAAGGTCTAGTGATTTTTACAACCACTACATCCTATTGTTCGCTCAGTGTAGTGTGCTATCCAAATGCAGATACATCCCATGTGTAACTCCAATTCAGAGCTAAATGAAGTCAATTTTGGGAGGTGAAACCCTAGGTCAAAGATTCCCTAAAGAACTCATGAGAGGTAATGACTTCCCCCTTGTAAACCAAGTTTTCATGAAAATAAATAAATCATAAAATAGAAAGACTTTAAGGTTATTTTCAAGGTCACCCAAACTTTGGTGAGTTTTTAGGGAGTTCTTTAGATGACTTTATTTCTAAGCCTTGGACTAGGCTATTTGCAATAATAATGGTGCTTTAGATTACAAGGGTTCCCTCAAGGGGATAATTAGAAGGGCATACATGCAACATTCCTCTTTTTGCCAAAAAAATCTATTTAAACAACTATTGTAAATAATAATTGACAAGCGTGTTCAATTTTAAGCCCAAATGAAAAATTGGGTAGTTTTTATTTGACTCCTTGGTCTTAAGATTGTGAACTTTGAAAATATTCATTTAAGCATCTAAACTTATCATTAAATACCAAAACAAAGTTCCTAATTGATTTTTAAGCATGCAAAAGGTGATCTAAACATGTTTTTAGAAAATGTCAAGATTAATCTTGAAACAAAAATGTTAGCATATCCTTTAGCTTTGAAGATCTTTTGGTTTTGAAATAATAAACTTTAGAAAAAGAGCTCTTAGGTCTATGTTTTAAGAAAAACACAGTGACTGACGTTGGTTATATACAACCGATGATGGTTAATTTTGATAACCGATGTCAGTTATCTAATCGACATCAGTTATACCAATATGGATGATGGTAGAATACAACCAGTGTTAGTTTTACTCACCAAAATCAATTAAGTTATCCAACCAATGTTAGTTTTACTAGCTGACATTAGTTACTATATAAATCCATGGAAAATAAAAATGGCAAAATAATGTTATAAAATCAATTTGCAAGATTTTTAAGGGTCCAAATGAATATTTTAAAGCTACAAAATGATCTTCTTCAGGTGTAAGATACATATAGTCCTATCGGGCATGCCAAGATGTAGAGAGGATTACAAAGTAAGTTAGTCAAGCATTATTCCATAAATAATGAAACATGGATAAAGAGCTAACTAACTAAGCCTATCTATTATTATGGGAATTACAAAGGATAGCAAAAACAAATGAAAGAAAGAAACATCATATTACCTTCACAAATGGATTCACCATACCTATGTAGCTCAAAAACATGTTCTCTCTTGATCAAGCATCCTTGTCTTTGTCAACAATGGTGGCAAACTCCTCCAATGCTTCACTAACACTCCATAAAACCTACTCTCATGATTCCAAATCACTAGACTAGCCTATCAATGGAGCTTGGAAAAAAAATAAATGATAAAATGAAAATGATTATGGAAAAAATTTAACATTATAACTTTTCAATATTCAGGCTTAAAATTCATGTCCATAGCCTCTTTATTTATATATTTTTGAGATTGGTCAAGATCAACCATGACTGTCCATCTCAAGATTGAGACATGTGGCCATAGATAATCCTAATATTTGGAATAAATCCATAATTATCCTCATTATGACTTTATAAGAAGGGGCATTGAAGAGGCATGGAAGGCATTAACTATGCATAGGTGACCCATAATCTTGATATTTGTGGCATTTATGGCCTAGGGATGTCTTCCCAAGGAATGATGTCACTTGATGATGTAGTTATTAGGAATCAATATTCAAAAATAAATATTCAACAACTCTCATCCAAAATCCACTTAAACTCTTGATTTGAATTAATTAGCCTTAAACAAGGTTAATCAAAATTTGTGCAAGTATTTGAAAATTGGCCATCAGTTAATGAAAATGGTTAGAAAGTCATATTACTAAGTTGTAATTTGACTCGAGAAGAATTAAAAGGTGATGTTAGATTTGTCAGAACCATATTTCCATTTAGGATGTTTCCAACACAAAATAATAAAGGTACGTGGCATGTACCAATGAATTTAGGAAAAAAGAGTGATTCAGAGCATAAAAGGCAAAATCATCATTTTGACTCGAAATACATTGATCAAAGATAGCTGGCCCATAAATTGCATTACCCCATTTAGGGATATTTTGACCTAAATTGACACTTTTAAATGACAATTTCGAACCATTTAGCATGTGTTATGGATTTTGACCTAAAATGTGCAGTTAAGTGCAATTCAAGTAAGATTGACAATTTCAACACAAATGGTGTTAGGAATTCGATGTCTACAATATGTTTCACACTCCTGTTCACTAGTGCAAAACTTTCATTGATCCTATTAAGTATCAGTCCTAAATTGACAATGATCATAAGCTTGTGGTAAGTGCACCTATGAATAGTTTTTTTATCATTTAAAAATCTTAACTTGTTAAATTTTTAAGTATCTTTTTCTAGTGCATGTGTAAATTTTTTGAAAATGTTAGCATATGAATATTTAGATATATAGGAAAGTTTTGAATGGAAGAGGAATCTTAGTCAAAAAAATCTAAAACCTCTAATTGTGATCATGGGATCCAAGGGAGTGACTTATACAAGCAAGGCAAAGAGAGAAATACATTTTGATGATTAGGATAATGTCTTATGACATTTTTTTGTATGCCTATATGGATTGATGTATAGTTGTTTTTAATTGCATGCCTATACAATATTGACCCAGGATATTGTATTGTGTTCACATTTTGTGCACCTTTATATGGATTTTATGGAGATTATATACACATATATTATTTAACATTTCACTTTTAAAATATTCTCATTGATTTCACCTTTGTATTTTATTGTAATTGATTACATATTCTATTACATTTTTACAGTATTGTATACCTTAAAAATTTGTTTATCATAATAAATCTACCTTGTATTCCATTGAATGTTGTTGAAATGTATGGGAAAATTACGTGTAATTATGTTACATAATTATTACAAAAGGTGTGGTAAATGATCATGGTGTAAGTAGAACTCATTTAGATCTACTTACTAGGTCTCTTGAATCTTTGTATCCTCCTTATTCAAATTAATTATCTTGATTATTTTATTTATATCCTTTATCTTATCAAGGTTATCTCATATCCACAATGTGACCTTCGTCCACAAAACACAAATAATCTTGTTGGGCATTTTCAACTTGACCTCGAGCTTATAATGTTCTTAATTTGATCTTGGTCTCAAATCAATTTTTCTTAGCTTTATCAATTTTAATCACACTTTATAATATTATATGACTCTAACCATGTCTTTAATAATTCTCTTTAATTAGTCTTCAACTAGAAAACAATATTCTACCCTTTACATAGTCCTTTAGGCCTTATTCTAAGGTTTGTCAACATCTCTGATGAAGTATTATTTTCATAACCTAAGTTATTTATGATGCGTAAGGTGTTTATTGTATTATTAAGGTGATGATTTACTCAAATAACCTTGTTTACAACTTATCCTAGACTGGTTTCATCTAAAAATAGAAAAACACAAAAAAATTATATTCCTTTCAAGACCTTGACATGTAGGTTTGTCATCTTAGAATAATATGTTTACTCATTACTAAGATTATTAAAGCTATAATCAGGGTATTAAAAGTATATTTACCCATTGTACATGTGTTTTAACCTCCAATCCAGTCATAAAACTACCTTAAGATTAATCAAGGCAAGTATAACATAGGAAGAAGACTAGATAAGACATAAGTTGTTAAGTTCTTGAGTATCTCAAGGTGTTTGAATGTAAATAAACCAAAATTAGAATATTATTTTTAGGTGATAAGATACATACCGTGAAGGTAGGACAATTTAAATAGGGACAAAATCCCATGAAGGCAAGCTTTGAAAAAAAAGGAGGTAGGAACATGTAGCATAGGTGAGAAGGATTATGCATGTGTTTTGAATAGAATAAATGATGAATCCTTGATTCAATTATTAAACATATGGTTTCATATCATAGATCATACAGGTGAGTGATGTTGATAATTCCAATATTTATTTAATGCATTTTGTGATGATTCATAATGTATGAATGCTTAAGAAGGTGAAAATAGGGTTACATAGTCATGTCCAAGGAGAATTTGGTGAGTTTGAAGTTTGTTTATGGTTTAAAATCATCAAATAAAGTTGGATCTTTTTCATAAATTAGTTTCTAGCCCCAAAATTCCCATAAAAATTCTCGAAAGTGATGTAGTCTTAGAAAAGTGTTATATGCCTTATCACAATCTTAAAACCTTTGAATTTGAAGGGAAATAATCATGTTATATATGATTTCATGTTGTAGAGTGATGGAAGGAAGATTATATAAGTTGAGTAGGGTTAGGGAAGACCAAATACAAGTTTTAGTTTTCCTTTAGATCTATTTAATATATTTAAATTGAATTTTATATCCTCTTTACATGCTAACAGTCTTATAAACCCCATGTTAGAATATTAGTCACTAAAATTCATGTTACAAGTAAACTAACCATACAAAAGACCGAAACGTTTGTGAATGGGTATGTTTGTATATTATTCAAGTTATGAAAGTTGTTTGAATTCATTTGGGGCTGTAGAGAGGAATTTAGAGACGAAATACAATCTAGAAAATTAGTGGGTATGGTCCAATAACCATGCATGAGTGGTCTAAAAGAGTTTTAAGGTAAAACAAGAGATGTGACCTATTAAGTTGAGTGTGGTTATATGATATATGATGATTATAGACATTATAATCATCAATGATTAAGATTTTCTATTTTATAATTGAATAAAATACCAACTAGGCCTAATTCGACCTACTAGCCCTTTGAGGCATTTGATGTATATTCACATAAAATAGAGGGAAGGGCCATGAAAGTTGTATTAATTTATATTGTATATATAATAAGATATTAAATCCAGCCATGATAATTTTTGAATGAATTGTGATACCCCAAAAATTCATTGAACTTCATTGTGTCCTTGTAAGTTTTTGGGTGATATGTTTGTAGAATTAATTAATGAAGGAGATGTTCTTGTTGTAACACCTACCCACCTATATGTAGAGTAAGGTATATAGATTCAATTTTTTTTGTTTTTTTTCAATAATTTAGATAGATATTAATAAAACCATATGTGATAGATTGTGCATAATGTTTTAATATGTTGTATTTGAAGACTTTGAGTTCGTTTCATGACTTTTGAAGTCTTAGATAGGTAGATATCATAGTTGTACAGTTTTCAAACCTATAGGTTGGAGTTTAAAAACTATTATAAGTATTTTTTCAGATTAAAATCATGTGATTAGGTTTAATAACATTTAGAGTGACTCAATAATTCTATTAAAAGCCTAAGAAGTTTGGATGTTGAATAATCCTCAGAAGGTGTGTTATTATCTATGAAAAAGTCAAGAAAAATTGTATTATCTTTAATAAGGTTTAAGTTATTTACAAAGTAAAAAGTCTCTTGATATAATGGAAAGAACATTATGAAAGTGTTAGTGGTTTTATATATCAAAAAGTATTCATTTATGAGGATTTCAAAGTTATTATAAAACAAGATAATCCTTAAGTTATAAGGATTGATAAGGTAGTTTTGAGATTGTTTCAAAGAACCTTGGATGAACCTATCATTATAAGTCATGAAGAATTGAGAATTATAATTTTTTTATGAATATTAGAATTCCTAAAATAAAAAATTTAATTCCTTGAAGGAAATTACATACCTGTTCTAATCAAGAATACTTATAGTAGTAAGGAAGACCTATACCAATAAAGGAATTGGTATAGAATAAATGTATATAATAATTTAAATCTCTTATAAAACCTCAATTACATTATATTTTAACCTTATACAACTTTTTACAATATTTTTTGTGGTTTGATTTCAAGTTATGATAGTTATAGTTGATACACCTATAGTCTTGTTCTTTTTAGGCTAATAGCCTACCCAAATAGAGTCTTAAACCAATTGTAATAGCTTAAAAAAATTACTATACTAATTATAAGGGATTATAGTATCCATAAAAACATAATATGTATCAAGTAATATGTTTTTCACTTCCTTAGGTATTATTTTTCTCAAGGACAATTGAAAATAGAAGATTTTAGGTCTAATCTACATGGCTGCAGTCATAAATTTTGAAATAAACTAAGTTATAAAAACCTTAAGGAAATAAAGCCACATTTAACACATTCTAAACATATTAACACAATTTTATACATATTTTAAGCTTATTTTAAGGATTAGTTATTTTATTTATGGAGGTTTTTGTGTCTTAAACCCTAGTATAAGGGTTTTAAGATTGTGTCAAAACAAAGAGTATGAATACCATGAAAATTTAGATTTTGAATATTTTTTTGGAGACTTTAGGTTGGGGAGAAAATATTCACATCCTCATATATCTTTATCACTTACTCTTAAACCCTAGTTTAAGGGTTTTAAGATTGTGTCAAAATAAAGAGTATGAATACCATGAAAATTTAGATTTTGAAGATTTTTTTGGAGACTTTAGGTTGGGGAGAAAATATTCACATCCTCATATATCTTTATCACTTACTATTGTCCCTTAATAAATCTTCAAACATGATAAAAGACCATTTTTTGCTGACTATTAAATCATTTTTACTAGCTTTCCAGACATGCATCTTCAATAACATAGTAACTATGAAAAAATATTAATTAAAGATAACACCAAAATTTACGTACAAGTAATAAAATATTGGTATTGAAACAATAACCTAAATAAAGTAGATTTTCATTGATTATAGTATAGATTGAGTTATAATAGTTATTGATAAAACATTATCTTAAGATATTTATTTTCTTTCTTTGAGTTATTTAAGTTGATTATAACACTAAAATTTGGTGAATAACATATATGACAACATTATTATCATGTTTGTATGCCTTTTTTATAGATAGAGCACCTATTTTAGCCTCAAAATGACATTTCCCTAGATGTAAGATACAAGACATAATTGGAGATCTCTATGTTTGGGGCCTTATGGCTAAAAAGTAGCATCACCACCACATTAGGGTGATGATTAACCTTTAGTTTCGTATTATTGGAATCTTAGGATGACTGATTAGAATATGAAGCACCCATTTTGACCTCAATATGATATTTCCCTAGATGTAAGATAGAAGCCATAGTTAGATATATCTATCTCTAGAGATTGGTGTTTGAAAAATGGAATCACCACCATGTCAATGGTGGTTATTAACCTCTAGGAATGCATTATTGGAATCCTAGTATGCCCAGTTAGGAGATAAATCACTTGTTCTAGCCTCAAGATGATATTTCCCTATAAGGCAAAATTATTTTTTCTAGGTAAATTTTGGACATGCATAAAATGGAAACCATAATCATATCCATGAACCAAAAAATGGTCACATGTATGTTGATGTCATATAATTTCACCCCAAATCCCTCAGATTACAAATCATTGATAACTTGGGATAGAGTATTTAGTGATCAGTCTTAAAATATAAATTTTATGTAGTTAAGATATAAGGTCTTGGCCTCTAATAGACATTTTCTATTATGGTAACTTTGCTTTAAAATAAATCACTTCCAACACCTATGGATGTGAAATTTACATGTGCTCCCATTTCCATGGTGTTTAAATCAATGTGGACACCATATTTTAAAATAATTCTAACATCGACTAACATTGAAAAGAAATGTTCTCAAGATGTAAGTCACAATTAGAGATATCTATGTTTAGGGCATCATGGATAAGAAATAGAATTACCACCATGTCAAGGTTGGTGATTAACCATTAATACTATATTATTATCATCCAAGTATGCCTAGTTAGGAGACAAAGCACCCATTCTAGCCTAAAGATGGCATTTCTTTATATGCAAGATGTAATATATAATTGGATATCTTTTTATCTAGGGCCTCATAGATGAAAAATGACATTTCCACCATATTGGGTGTGGTTATCAACCTATATGACCACATTATCATCATATGATTATTCCAAGTAGGATATATAACACCTATTTTGACCTCAAGACAACATTTCCCTAGTTATAAGATTCATGCCACAGTTGGAGATCTATATCTATGGGACATCATGGATAAAAATTGGAATCACCACCACATTAGAGGTGGTGATTAACATATAATAACACATTATTGGCATTTGATTACACCTGGTTATATTACTAAGCACCCATTTTGGCCTTAAGATAACATTTCCCTACAAGACAAAATTATTATTTTAAGGAAAACTTTGGATGTGTCAAAATGAAAACATAAGTTGTATCCATGAATTAAAATAATGAACACATGCATGTTGAATTTCTTTAATTTCACCTTGAATCCCTCAAATTGTAAATCATCAATAAACTCATGGTAGAGGATTCAATGATTAGTCCTAAAATACAACTTCTGGATAGTTAAGAGATAGGGCCTTTGCCTCCATTAGACATTTTCACTTTCAAGACCTCTGATTTTAAATCAATCACTTCCAACACCTCAAGATGTGAAGTTTATATGTGTTACCAATATCAAGGACTCTGAATCCATGAATATACCCTTTTTTTCAACAATTCTATCCATGATTAATATTGATAAGAAATATTGTCAAGATGTTAGACATAGTTGGAGATCTCTATCTTTAAGTCATTAGAACTAAAAATTGGAATAAACAGCATGTTGGGTGTAGAAATTAACCTTTAAGACCCATTTATTAGCATTTGAGTATGTCCATTTAAGAGATAGAGAACCTATTTTATCCTCAAGATGGTATGTCTCTATAAGGTAAAATTGTTATTTTTAAGCAAACTTTAGATAGGCATAAAAGAGAAACCATAAGTCATATCCACAAGATGAAAGAATAATCACATGCACATCAAATTACTCCAATTTAAACCTGAGTCCTTCATATCATATATCATTAATGAACTCATGGTAGAGGATTCTACGATTAGTACTGAAATATAAGTTTTATGTAGTGAAGAGATAAGTTCTTTACCTCTAATAGACATTTCCACTTCCAATACCTCTACCTTAAAATCCATCACCTCTAAAACCTTAGGATGTGAAATTTACATGTGTTCCCAATACCATATCCTTGAAATCCACATGGATGTTATTTTTTGAAATATTTATGTAATTGAACAACATTAACAAGAAATGTTTTCAAGATACAACTCGTAGTTGGATATCTCTATCTCTAGGGCCTTGTAACTAAAAATAGGCATTGACACCACATAGGGGGTGGTTATTATCCCATAAGACACCATTATTTATATTTTAATATGCCTGATTAGGATATATAACACCTTTTATAGTCTCAAAATGGCATTTCCCTAGATAAGTTAAAATAATCAATCATCTAAATTAACTAAAAATTTCTCTTAGCTTCAAGAATATGTAATTATCTACTAATGGTGCCAACCATGTGAAGGTGGAAGATAGTTTGACACCACTAACCTAAATGAAATATGTTAATATGTAATTATATTGAAATTTATATGAAATACCTAAGAAATAAATAATATTTGATAAAATTAAACACATTAATATTTGAGAAGTCAACATACATTTGGAGTTCAATCTAAGGAACTACTAGGATCGATTATATTATTTATAGTATCATAAATTATTTCATGATTAGATTCATGAACCTTTTATAGTGTATTTTTTATGGCCTATGCTTATATTTGTGCAACTAAACATTTGATACTAAAACCAAATTTGAATAATGGAGTATCTTCCTATGTACGTCGTAGTCTTTAGATAAATATACATTTGAATTTTTAATAAGTTAACATCAAAGCCAAATTTTCATAACTACCACATACCCAATGGGATAGTCAATGTTTTCCCCATATATGACCACAAAAATCAATTTATATTTTCCCTCTATACACCAATAAAAGTTGTAGTATGTCCCCTCCTCATTATCCTCATCTGTAATAACTACATAAACATGCCCTACATTGCAAAACAAAACATGATTTACAACATGATCTTCCAATATATTACCAAATTTAGTAAATGAAACACATGTTAAATATATGGTACCTTGTTTCACTAGATTAGATACATGGTCAAATCATGTGATGATGTCATATGCTTAAGTTGAAATGTTGATGGAACTTGATAAGTGTAAATTTGAACCAGAGGCCTAAAAATCCATTCATCCTCCCATTCTTGTGACTCACATTCATTCCAAACAAATTCAATGTATGAAAAAAAATTATGCCATGTGCCTCATTAGAACCATCCAAGAACTTGCATTTGAAATAAAATATATGTCTAACTCAATTGAACCTATTAATATCGTACAATAGTCATAGCTTGCCAATTTTTCATCCTCCATTAGTCATTAATATCTACAAACAATGGAGTTTTATTGATCACCATGGCCTAAATTTTCATTACACCATTCAAATTTATTTTTGCATCTATCAAATCAACAACCTCTTCAAACTTCAATTCCTTTATTTCAATCACTCTTTTTACACATGTTTGTGTACCATCATGATCTAATTTTCAATGGAATACTTTAGTTAAAATATAAATATGTTATGCTTGAGTGGCCACATGCATCCTACTAAATGAGTAGAACATCTCTGCATTCTTAAATTGTGACATGTAGTTATCTGACCAAATATAATGTTGATTAAAAGTAATGTACCTTTCACTCAAATTTCCAAAAAAACATATAAAAACAACCTTGCACATTCTCTGAAGAATGTATTCTATCATCTTTGACATAGAAGTGGTACTCCCTTAATATTTTTTAATCATGCTCTGTATTGTCAAGTGAATACATGAATGCTATATGCACAAAAGGGGAAATATGTATTGAATTATAGTATTGTGAATAAACCTCTCTTTATGGTTGAAATTTGTAGTTATCTATGAATTTAGCTACTAAAACAATAGTACCAAGTGTAAATGTATCCTTACTTAAATCAAATAGTTCATCTATCCATCGAGCTCTGTGTGTGTTCTTTGTATATTAATATATAATTCCCTTCCTAAATTTGTTCATAAATTTTGATACATGTATTTGACTCGTAACAAGCTCATACCATTTAGATTAATTTCCATTTCTTAAATGATATTTCATACATTTATATTTACTGAAACCAAATAATTCTTACCCAATTCAATTTGTACTCACTTCATGGGCAAATTTTTTCAATTTTGGCAATCCACCACAAATGCTATAAGTTCCATCCAAATATGCCTTGTTATTAAAAACTTCATCCATCTCATATTTAAAAAAAATGGTTGGAATAAATTCCATTTTTTTTGTGGGTCTTCCAATCCACATTCCTATAAAATGTTGTGAGTATGCAAAGTATAATGAACATGAAGACAAATATCATAGTGCATCAAAAATTTAACATGTTGCCTACAATAATAAGTAGTGCATGTGTTATTGATATTAAAATAGAAGGGTTTGTCCATTTTAAAATGTCTTTGACTAATAGAGATATATGGATATTTTAAAACAAATTTAGAGTATATTTGTGTTTTAGTCATATCACAAAAATGTTTAGGATTTGGTTCATAGTTATGATAACCAACTCTTATTTTCACTATAAATCTAATATTAGGTGATAACAAAGTGTTATATTTCCAAAATTAAACAAGTAAATCTTTTAAGACATCATCTATATCCTTGTATTTCCATGGGAGTACACCAAAGAATGCCCATAATTCATGATTACTAGTAACATCAAGTCTTCTATGTCTCCCAATTTATTTCATTGGTGTTTTATGTTTATGTCAAATGCTCATCTTTTTTATCTAATAAATCATTTATTATTTGTTTAATAACTTACCAAAGAATTTTTAATACCATGTCAAGAAGTGTTACCATATTTGGTGCATTTGTTCACATGTACTTGATTGTATGCATTATAAACAAATTCAAAATTTACCTTGTTTACACCACCAATATTAAATGTTCTTAGTCTTAGGGTGTTTATTATAGGTCTCATCTTAAGCACTTTTATCAATTAATAAATAATTAGCATCATCAAGTATTTTTTAATATTTCAAAGTGAAACTCTAAAATTCTATTAGATTTTCTCCTCATATGACACTTAGACATTTTTTTAGGCATTGGTTTCAAAAAAATCATCAATTTCAATAAAATACATGGGTCTTCTTTTCAAAATCCTAGGGGGGTGTTCTTAGTGGTAAATTTGATTGATTTGGTGTTTCCATATTATTTTCTACATTACTAGTTTATTCATTTGATGATGTTCCCATATTATTTTCTTGGTTGTTAATTTATCCAATTGGTATTTCCATGTAGTTTATATCATCATGCATATTATCATCATCAAAAAATTAGAAAGTGTAAAACTTGAATGTATACTTGTATTATAATTTATTATACTATCACAATTGATCATTATACCTTTAGAATTTGGCATATTAGCATTATTTATTTCATTATTATTTGTGACATTCATTTGATTAGGGATAGTATAATATTTTCATGAAGTCTTTAGCTTCATTGACCTTGATTTTATTTTTACACTTATAATTCCTTGAGCGTTATTATTCTTTAACATTTTCTTCTCGTTATTACAAAATCCATCACCCATGATTGCACAAAATTGTCAAATTTTGAGGGTGGGAACTATAATATGATTATTAAATAGACCTTCTTGATGTGTATTACCAAATCAGGAAAAAGATCAGATTATTAAAAAATATAATTACACTATTTAGTTGACCATGAGTCTAAAATGTTTTATAATTTTGAGGGTGGGGCCATACATCAAATCAGTAAAAAAGACATGCAATGTGTAGAATAAAATAGAAAAGATTACATAAAGGATAAAACTCTCGATGTGAAAAAAATGATGTTGACCATACATTTTATAGTAGTATTAAAACCACATATGTATTATTAGATGTATGTATAAACACCATTAACCTAAAGTTTTAACACTAAAACATTTATCTCTTAGAACTTATACCCTTAAACCTAAACCCTAATCACTAAACCCCATGGCCTAGAAATTTTGAACCCTAAATTGTAAACTCTTAAAATCCTAAACCAATCATTTGAGCCACACTTAACATAATTTACACTAAGAGTTAGGTTCACATAGATTACTTTATCCCAAATCAAACCACTAATTACACTAATTGACTAATTCTCTCAATTTGTGATGACATGGGGGCTAATTAAACCCAAAAAAACATTATTTGCTCACAAATAGTTTCAAGAAACTCAAATTATCCTTAATTGACTTCTTGGTTAGACCCTAGACCCTAAATCATATACCCTAAACCTTTAACCCTAACCCTTAAAACCTATACCTTATATCCTAAATTATAAACCATAAGCACTAAACCTTAACCCCTAATCCCTAAGCCTTAAACCCTATACCCTAAATCTAAAACCCTAATACCTAAATCCTAAGCCTTATAAACCCTAAAACTTAAATTTTAAACTCTTAATAACCTAAACCAATAATTTGAGTCTTAATTACCATCATTTAGACTAAGAATTAGGTTCACATGGATAAATTTATCCTAAATCATATTACTAACTACCTCAATTGACTAATTCACTCAATTTATGATGACATGTGGTCTAATTGAACCCAAAACATATTTTGTGCTCACAAATAGGTTTAAACAACTCAAAGTATCCTCAATTAACTTCATAGTTGGACCCTACATCCTAATTTTTAAACCCTAAACCCTATATCTTATACCCAAAATTGTAAAAACTAAGACCTAAACACTATGCCCTAAGCCTTAAATTTTAAACCCTATATCTTATACCCTAAACCTCAAACCCAAATCCATAAACCCAAATCCCTAAAAACCTTAAATCATTAATTTTAAACTCTTAAAACCTTAATCCAATCATTTGATCCCTAATTATAATCATTGAGACTAATAATTAGGTCCATATGGATATATTTAGCCTAAAATGCACCACTAACTACTATAATTAACTAATTTACCCAATTTGTGATGAGATGAGGGCTAATTGAACCCCAAAACACATTTTATGCTCATAAATAAGTTTAAAAAACTCAAATTATCCTCAATTACCTTTGTAATTAGACACTAAACCCTACACACTATACTCTAAACCTTAAAACCTAAGCCCTACACCATAAACCCTATTCATATACCCTAAATTGTAAACCCTAAGCCAAAAGATCTAAACCCTATACCATATACCATATACCTTAAGCCTTAAACCCTAATCCCTAAAGCTTAAGCTATACAAAAACTAAACCATAAATTATAAACTCTTAAAATTCTAAGCTAATCATTTAAACCCCAATTCCTATCATTTAGACTAAGAATTAGGTTCACATGAATAAACATAGACCAAATCACACCAATAACTGCCCTAATTTTCTAATTCACTCAATCTATGATGACATGGGGGTTAATAAAACCTAGAAACACATTCAATGGTCACAAAATAGGATCAAACAACTCAAATTATGCTCAATTTCCTTTATAGTTTGACCCTAAACCCTGCATCCTATACCCTAAACCTTAAAACCTAATACCTAAACCATAAACCCTATATCTTGATTTATAAACACTAAGCCTTAAGCCCTAAGCCTTAAGCCCTAAATCCTAAATCCTAAACCCTATACCCTAAAACTTAAACACTAATCCCTAAACCCTATGTCCCACAAACCTTAAAACATAAATTATAAACACTTTAAACATTAAACCAATCATTTAATCACAAATTACCATCACCAACTACTCCAACTAACTAATTCACTCAATTTGTGATGGCATAAGAGTTAATCAAACCCAAAAACACATTATATACTCACAAATAGGTTTCAATCAGCTCAAATTATACTCAATTACCTTTGTGGTTATACCCTAAACCCTACACCCTAAATCCTAAACTTTAAACCTTAAGCCCTAAAACATAAACCCTATACCCTATACTGTAAATTGTAAACCCTCAACCCTAAACCATAATACCTAAACTCTAAACACTAAAATATTATACCCTATACCCTAAATCTTAAACCCTAATCCATAAACCATAAGACACTAAAAACATAAACCATAAATCATAAACTCTTAAAACCCTAAACCAATCATTTTATCTTAAATTATCATCATTTAAACTAAAATTAGGTTCACATGGCTTATTTGGTCCAAATCACACCACTAAGTACCCCAATTAACTAATTCTATCAATGGTTTATGAGATGAGGGATAATCAAACCCAAAAACACATTTTATGGTCACAAATAGGTTCAAGTAGCCCAAAATGTTCTCAATTACTTTTGCAATTAGACTATAGATCCTAAACCTTTAATTTTAAACCCTAAACCAATAAATTTAGCTATAATTAACATCTTTTACAGTAAGAATTATGTTCACTTGGCTTAATTTGACCTAAATGATGTCACTCATTGGTCTAATTGACTAATTGGCTCAATCTATGATGATGTGGGGGCCGATTTAGTTCAAAATCACATTTTATAGTCATAAATAGGTTTTAAAAGGTTAATTTTCCCTAGTTGCCTTTGATATTAGACCTTATACCCTAAAACCCAAGCACTAAGCCTTAAACCCTAAATCATAAACTATAAACCTTAAACAAATTGATTTAACCTTACTTAACATCACTTTGAGGAATAATTATGCTTATATAGGGATTAATTTAGTGCAAACCATATTAATTATTTGCTTAATAGACCAATTGTCTCAATTTGTGATGAATTTAGGGCTAATTTTGGCTAAATTGACATGTTTTAATCACATATAAGTTTAAACAACTCAAATTATACTTAATTTCCTTTGTAATTGGACCCTATATCCTATACCCTATACCTTGAACCATAACACCTAAACCCTAAGCCAATCAATTTAACCCTAATTAACATCATTTTGAGTAAGAATTAGATTTATATGGCTCAATTTGGCCCACATTACATCACACATTTACCCAATTAACAAATTGTCTCAATCTATGATGATGTAGGGTATAATTGAGCCAAAAATCATATTTATTATCACAAATAGGTTCAAGGAGCTTAATTTGACCCTAATTGACTTCACAATTGGACCTTATATAATCTAAGACATTAAACCTATGGCCTAATCCATAAACCCTAAGCCTTAAATCCTAAACCATAAATCATACTCTCTTAAAACACTAAATAAATTATTTTAGCCCTAATAAAACAATATTTAGACTAATAAAATTAGGCTCACATTAGTCAATTTATCATGCATTTGAAATACATATAAATTATTTATCGTATGTAGTAATTTTTTGTACATATTAATTATGGATATTCAGTGATTATGCATATAAGGTTTTTATATTTCACATTTAAAACACATTTTTGAAGGCTACAAAATGGATTGGATTCCAGAGCCTAAGGCATGGACCTATAAATGCACATCCAATTGCATGTTTTTGACTGAAAATAACAAAATACATCTTCATCCATGTTAAACACTATGAATTTTATCAAATTTTATTTAAAATATCACTACAACATTGAATGAACTCTCCTCTTTCTAAATATTTAATTTTATCGTATTTTTATTAATTTAACGTAGTTATCTGTATTTATTTCTAAGTATGTCTCTTTTTATCGCTATATGTTACAACTATACATGTTTATATTTTTTATGCATATTTTCATTTGTGGATTCAAATCATAAAAAAAGGATACGGTTGAAAACTAAACCTAACTTGATACACATTAATTTTATTTTTTTTTTAATAAATATTTTAAGGTATTTATGGGGGGCTGCATGGTCAACTATACATTATCAATCATATTAAATGGTGTATTGACTTGTGAAATTAGTAAAAAATATATAGGTTATAAACTAGATGAACTTACCTAACTTTCCACCAAAAGGTTTTAAAAAAATAAACAATGTTAAAAGAACGATGGGATGCATCAGAAGTTATCTACTCTAATTTTTATAAAAATTAGTACTATGTCTTCTAATTTATGTTGTTTGACATAAAAAAAGTAGTAGTTTACAAACTAGACTTGAAATGCTATAATTCATGTTCGTATGACATCTTAAAATTTTGAGTTTAGGTGTCTCAAATAATACATAAAAGTTTAGGTTTCTTGTTTTTTAGGAAAAAAATGTCCACTTAAGACCCTCTTTTATCCCCCCAATTCCACACACTTACCCTTATTGCAGTAACACAAGGACATGATATTGGTTTTCCAACTTGAAGAGAAATGTGTTTGTAGGCTTGACCATGTATATACTAAAAGATATTTTTTATGATCTTATACTTAATAATAGTAATCTCAATCCTAACTACTATGCATGCTTAAATTGATAATGCTTCAAATGAAACAACAAATGTCATAAGTGTAGATACTCTTCAGTTGTTGCATTATATAGGAAAACCCCATTCAATAGCTTTGTTTTTTTATTTAATCACTTCTTTTTTTACTAAAAATTATTGGATTTGTTTATATCAATTTTAAAATGTAAATATTGCTTCATTTCTTTATATATATATATATATATATATATATATATATATATATATATATATATATATATATATCATCTCCTTCTAATTTATTTCAAAAGAAATAATATCAAATTTAAAATTACAAAAATAATATATACAACAACCTATTTAAAATGGGAAGTGACCAAGGGTATCTTTTGTATTCCAAAATAGAATTAACCACTTTCTTAACTTGCTTCATGTAATATATATATATATATATATATATATATATATATATATATATAGACACACACACACACACACAGATATATATATATATATATATATATATATATATATATATATATATATATATATATATATATATATATACATACATATATACATACATGAAGCAAGTTAAGCAAGTGGTTAATTCTATTTTGGAATACAAAAGATACCCTTGGTCACTTCCCATTTTAAATATGTTGTATTATATCTTATTTTTGTAATTTTAAATTAGATATTATTTCTTTTGAAATAAATTAGAAGGAGATGATTTGTAAATATTATATATAAAATATCTATTGAATTTGAAATAGAAATTAGTGTTATTAGTCCTAGAGGAAACTATAGCATTGAATTTACTTTAACATATAATTAGAGGGAGTGTTGTTGGATAAATGAGATGTTCTCATTTTGGGTGCAAAATATAAGAATGTATGTTTATAGATTAAGGTGTTAGGTCTATAATTAGCCAAATAAAAAATAAAATTTCTTACGATATGATTAGATGAAATATTTGGGATGTTATTAGCACTGTATTCTTGTTCAAGGAAAGTATTGAATTTAGTTGGTAGGGTAAGGGATTGTGAGATATCTAATTTTATGGGTGAGTTAAATGCAGAGATTTTATATTATCTAAATTTGAGGAAAAGTTAAATATAGGCTAATAAACCTAGTTCATGACAGGATCAGAAACATGGTTTATGATCTTTCCAAATTTAGTAGTATAATTGGAAACCTGATAAACTACTTAGAATTGAATTTTCGCTTGACGTAACACATGATTTAGATGGAATAAATTAGTGACATTGATTTTGGGCATTCAGAGGAGAGACTATTAGAGATTTATAGTTTGTTTATTCTTTTAATATTTTTGATTTGCACTGTGGGAAAAGCATCGACAAAGAAGTTAGGGCTTTTCATAGTAATCAAGTTTGTATCCATGATTTGAGTTTATTTATATTTAGCTTATGTGTAATATCTGGGTAGCATTATTAGGTTTCATATTCTCTTAGACTAGGTATATTGATTTATTGGGTAAGAATTTTTCCATGGGGATTTTTTTTTTTTTGTGTATAGGTATTGGTAATACAAAAAGGGTGGATTTGGATAATAGTTTAATAAGGAAACTATTAACAAAGGATTTTATGGTTATTATTCCATGAAGGGATTAATTTTTTGGCTAGAGTGAAGTAGGCTATTTAGGGTTTGAGATAATTAGTGTCATTGATTTTAGTTCCATTATATTTAGGTATATAGAGAGAATACTATTGGGTATCGATTCTATAATTGTATCACATTCATATCCATGACCTGATTTTATTTCTATCTAGCTTATGTTTAATATCTAGGTAAAATTATTAAGTTTTATATGCTTATTGACAAGGTCTTGTCTTTTACTACATAAGAATTTTACTTTGTATCCTAATTTTTTTGCATAAATATATTGGTAGTACAAAAAGGGTAAATTAGACTACTAGTTTTGTAAGTAAGGCAAATAGTAACAAGGTCTTTTAGGTTTAGTTTTCAATGCAAGGTTTCATTTATGAGTGAGAGTGAAGTAGGCCATTTCATATTTGAGGTAATTAGTTCCATTGATTTTAATTTCACTATTTATAGGTATACAAAGAGGAGACTATTAGGGCCTGATTTTTTTTTACAAGGAAATTTTGGTATTAAAATAATGCTAGAATAATATGAATAGATATCTCACATGTCTTGTAACAATAACAGTACTAGTTATGGTCATGTGAAAATAAAGAACAATAAACATAACCATAAATCATTTCATGCATATACACGTGTAGTTTTAATGCTACAAATTCTGTAAGTACTATAAAAAATGAAATTCATAACATAAACACTTGGCAAAAAGTATTTATCTCTATCCATGTCTAGTCATTACCATGAAAGTGTTATTCGTAAATTGACTGACCTTGATTTATCATAATGTTTGTGTTATGTAATTATCTACACCCAGGACTGATACATCTTCTCTTTCTTTTCAACTTATTTCCCAAAAAATTCTCCAAATAGTTAACAAGGTCATAATTTTCACAAGGTTTATTTTGTCTTAATCATATAAACACACCTAGTTTGACAAGTAGAAAATCTAACATACAATTTAGCGACTATACTTTTTTCATTTTCTACTTACTAGTACACCTAGAAAACAAAAAACAAATGGTCATAACTAAGTCTAAAATATTTCTTTTTCTTGCACTTACACTACTATTAATATTTATGTTTCTAATTTTAAGCTACAAAAAAAACTTATAAATTCATGCTATAATCTTTCTAATGCATAAATGTGGAAATTAATCTTGACCAAACATACTCAATGATGTTTCCAAGAACACTCTGTCAATCATATTCTAGTGAGCTTTTCTCTATCAACTTGTGATTTTTGTTTTGACATAATACCTCATCAATGTTAGAGTAATTAATGTAAGGTAATTACTTTTATTAATCCTACTTAGGGTGTGTACATGCCTATGTTCTCATTATGTTAACATACTCTCTCTCTCTCTCTCTCTCTCTCTCTCTCTCTCTCTCTCTCTCTCTCTCTCTCTCTCTCTCTCTCTCTCTCTCTCTCTCTCTCTCTCTCTCTCTCTCTCTCTCTCTCTCTCACACACACACACACACACACACACACACACACACACACTAGTAGTGCATCTTGTATAGAGAATACGTGTAGATATTCACTTGTATAACCATTTATGTTATAGATATTAATTTCATTGTGTGAGAAATGTGTGAATGGTTATGGATGTGGTAATGATCTCTTAGAGAGATACCAGTCGAAGAGTTTTGTGAACTCTTTCATGGTATCAGATCTAACCTCCAATAGCCATTACTCACAGTTTATTTTTTATCTCCTTATTTTTTTGTATTTAGCCTTTTCTAAGCCAAGCCAAACTCATATCTATTCTTTAGAGGTTTAAAATTGATTTTTTCAATTATTTGGATATGTTGGGAATGTATCATGATTTTAATCAAAGGTCATATATTTTTATTATATTTTAATGCTTGTATATTCTACCATGCCCCTATAGATAGTCACCTCATTGACTGACATATGATTTATTAAATAAGGGTCATGTGAATTAAGGCCATGATTGGAGAGCTTTTGCTTAGTTTGGTATATATCTTGTGAAGACTACAGTTGGAGTTTATTCCTTGGATTTGAAGCATCAAAATATGTATCCATAGTTGGAATTTAATTGGTGATCCACTAAGAACCTTAGCACCAAGATAGTTTTGGTTGTACCTAGATGTACTATTCTTTTAGACCTACATTTTTGTGGTTGGTTTATATTTGTTTAACTTGGATCTCGACATTAGTGTTCATCTTTACACTTGGAGACTAGACCATAGTTTTTTAGATGTCATATCCACTCAACTTCAACTTCCAAGCTCAAAATATTTCTATTTAGCTATGATACTATCCCTTAGATTTGTTTCATCTGCTCCAAATCAAAATACATATCGACATGTCAACTGACCTGTTTGTAGTCTGAGCCTCCTCTATTCATAACAAGTCATCTAACCACCAAGGTGAATGTCTCAGCCTCAAATGACATTTTTGAATTTGTGAATAGTCATTTTTTTCTCTATTGGTTTTGCATGTAAGCAAAAAGGTATTTTGGATGTGGCCACTAGTTTTGGGATGAATATTATGGTTAGTAGGTGGCCTTTACCTCACTTCAAGATCCTTATTAACCCATGCTCTATACTATCCCAACAATGACCTCCTCTACCTAGGACTACCCAGCTGCTCCATTGACCCTATTTCACTACCCCTATCCATATTTATTTATATCCCCTACTGCTCACCCAACTCATTCAACCCTATTTCTAGTCTAGAATTTAACAATTGTTTGTGGCTTTGTGATGCAAAAAAATAGGCCAAACTTCTAGAGGACATAAATTTTGATCCATAGCTTCATTTAAGCTCTTCCACATGCCAAAACAACTATCTTGAAAATTTTGTTTCTATGATAGGGCCTATCTTTCCACTTAAAGGCATTTTAAAAGAAAAATCCAAAACCATCTAAGGCTCCAAAATTACAATTTAATGATTTTTTTGAGTTTTTTTTAAACTACATATTTTTATGATTAGACGTGAAATTTAGTTGAAATTCATCATGTAGCGTAATTTTAGTGTTTATAGTATATTAAGATATTTTTAGAGCTGCACGAGCTTACATGTGAAACTTTTGAAAAATAACAACTGCTAATTTTTTTTTTAGATTTTAGTTCTTTTTCAAAATTTTGCATGTCAACTCTAATCCTAAGTTGAGTATTATTTAAGCATGGTTTTTAAGTATTTCAATTCATTCAATACAAATCAATTCTAAGTTATTTTTTAGATCTTGGCCTATTGTAATTTTAGTATTGATAGTATTTGGGTTGTTTACTTTGAGTTTTAACAACTATGATCTTACCACAACTTTATCTCCATCAATACTCCTTTGAAAGGCCTTGAATGATACACTAAGGTGGGTGGTACAATGGTGAGGAGTAGTGTGGAGATATGGGGAGGAGCTGAGTAGGTTTAAGGCCCATCTAGATTGAGAATCTTAGAGGGGAACCCTCTACTGCATTATTAATTTCTAAAATAAAAACATTGGTTTTAGTGTAAATGGAATTTATTGGAGATATAACATGAATTTAATCAATTATATTCCTTGTGCAACTCAATTTTATCCTTTTCCCTACACCATACCTACTAGTAGACTAGCTGATATTCACAAGCCAACCTATGATGTCATGTTTCTGCATTTTCTTGACAAGCATAATAGTGTATTGCATGAGATGAAACATTATGAATATGGAATAAAATCACACAAATAAAGTTTCTTTCATCTATTTTATTTTATATTTTGTGCCTAACACCAGAGTTGTGTATCTGTTAATGAAGTGGTACATTGTATGTGCATGACTCAATTTGTTAACCATGGTAACATGCTAAATGCATTGTAAGCCATCTTCATTGACCAAAACCATTTTTTTTTGGTATTAAAAATGAAAGTAAAAAAGAATTTTTTTATATATCCATGATAATATATAGGTATATATAACCCATGTACAACATCAAACTAGTTTGCATTGATATTTGTCTATTCTTGCATTTTTACCATTCTTGCCTTTGTCATGCTGTGTGAAGTTTGCCTCTCACCACTTTACTTCCATTATTTTCCTTTGCTAAATTTAAAAGAATAATTCTTCCCTAAAATTATTAAAATTAAATCAATTTTTTATTTTATTTAATATAGCTTTTAAATTGCTTAATTAAAACTCCTTGTGTTTATGCCTTAAGTGGCCTATTTTTCACTTTAGTGCTTACAAGGGTATATAGGGGCATGTTTTTTTCCTTTAATTGGATTTAGGAGATTATTTTTTCCATTCCAATTCTAATGAGTGGTAGGAAGACTATGTCCACCTTAGCCTAAGTGTTTTTTTAAAATTTTAGTGCAAATTTTTATTAAATAGGCCTCATTTATGGGAAATTGTTTATGTAATAACTTTTGATTGGTAGCTTGAAATTAAGCTCCATATTTTTAGAAAGTTCATATTTTTTTGTTTCCCATAAATTGGTAATATTTTTATTATAAAATACACTAAAATATAAAGTGCTACATTTTAGGGGGTCTCTTCACATTGGTTTCATTGCTTTGTGCTTATAATTTGTTGTCATGTGGTGACATTTTAGTGGTGACACATTTGATATGTTGTGAGAAATTGTTGAGGGAATATTATTTTTTTTGTACATACCTTAAATCTTTCATCTATCAAAAATTGGAAGGTGAGGTCCAATCTAGTAGGATGTCAGACCCCCTCACATATAACATAACACTTCCTTCTTACTTTTTCTGGATTGCATTGTCATCATTTGTTGTACCCATGGATCAATTTTTGAATGAGTTTGACATCCTATTATTGAGTGTGCATTGTCACTAATAGAGGGTTTCATGTGCTATGGGCCCTACTAATTTTTGCATTGTACTTCATGCATGTACTATTTGGGATGCATTTTCAGCTAAGCTCAATGTCTTTTTGCATGTGCTTTACAATTTTTTATTTTTGGCCGATGATATTTTTGTTGTGTTTTTGCATACATGATGGATTTATTTCACCATTTTACACAATTTTACATCATTCCACAACATGCATTGGTTTTGAGCATGGTCATTGATGTTAGGTTGTCATTCATGTCAAAGAGAGCATGATTCATATTGTATTAATGACAAAGTGATTAGATTGATGGTTTAGAGAGTGTTTGCCTAGTTAAGTAAGTAATGGATGATATTGATGGTATGGTCATGCTGTAAAGACCCTATGGGGTGTTATGAGTGCTTAGAGTGCTTATGGAAGTGAAATAAATTCATCAAATCAATCATATGAATGTTTAAGTTCAAGTAGTCATCTTGATAGATAAGGTTAAGTGAGCAGATTGATGATGCCATATTTCATATTTTTAAAGGTTTCAAAAATAGCTTCATAAATGGATAAATTCCCCTATGTGAGGATATTATGTGGTCCAAGTTTTAGATCATAAATTTGCATAGAAAAATTTATTAAGGTGCAAAGTTTGCTTCTCAAGAAGATTTCCCTATGTACCTATACTTAGCCAAATTTTTGTATCAAAGATCTACGATGAGCATTCAATTGGATTAAGGATCTAATAGTGAGCAATTAATTTGACCGAATAAGGGTCTAATAGAGTACATGATCTTGTTAGATAGTGACCTAGTAGTACACATGAAGTCAATATATCAAAGGTTCTTGAGATTACATGCACTAGTGAAATCTTAAACATGATGATTTAATAGAAGATCAATGACATGTAGATGTTGTTACAGATTAAGATCAATAGTGTAGTTCAAGTCAAATAGTCAATGTGTAGAAGGCACTTAGGGTTGCCAAGTTTTTGTGTATACACATAATATTTTATAACTTTTATTGATTACTGACACTTTATATCTTGCAAGAACCTGTCAAGTCTCAATTTATTTAAGTGCATGCCTTAAGGGGTACACTAAAAAATAGGTGGGTAGACCATCGATGCTTTGTAAGATTGTTATCCCTTTTTCAAATTTCCATCTACACACTCATCTCCTAAAACTATTTACCCTATGATTTTTCTTCTCAATCCTACCCATTCTAGTCTTTTCCTCTTTCTATCCCTCATTTTCTTGTTTTAACACCCTTTTGGATAGTTAGTTGTATTATGTTGACTCAATCAACCTAGTATAGTTTAAGGGTATTCTTTAATTTCTTGGTTTGTTATCCTTTTGGCCAACCTAGCACAAACCTAGTAAATTATCCCCAAAAACACACTAGGTTGACCCTGTAAAATCAATGTTCCCACAAGGATTTAGGTCAAGATCCACCTATATATATATATATATATATATATATATATATATATATATATATATATATATATATATATATATATATATAAGGTTATTTCTCACCATTTCATAAGATAAAAATTAATAGAAAAGAAGTAAGATAAAACATATACTTATTAACCATTATACTTTAAGAATAAAGCTTAAGGTACAATACTTTCTATAGAGATACGGATCTTGTCTTGTGGATAAGTATTTTAGATGCTTAGATAGGTTGTGTAGCCTAGAGCTGATTTATCTTGGTTATTCTTACATACAAAAATAATATATTGCAAAGAACCCTCACCAAGGGAGAGATTGAGGTTAGGTGGGTTTGTCTTCAAAGGTAAGTATTCCTAACTTTATTTCTCCTTTGTAAGAGTAGATAGATAATGCATTTGTATTCCTCTCTTTATGTATTAAGATTACATATACATTGATGTGAGTATATGTCTTCTAATATATGTTTAGATTAGTTATTTATTTTATTTATTCTAACCCCACTTTGTGCCACAAGCTTTGCTATGTAGTAGATTAGATTTTGCTTTTTTGTTATTAGAATTGAGTGAATGTTTTAAACCTTAGGACTCTATTAGGGTTTTTGTGTGGTTGTGTTAGATTATAGGATTTGGAATCCTTCCTAGCATGATGTGTTGTGACAAGTGATAAAGTGATACCTTAATCAGGTCTAGTGGATCCCCATATTGATCATGCTCTTACTTAATAAGTGTATCTGAATTGGAAGTGTACGTATGATCTATTTTATCTAATCTAAGATTAATTTATAGACATGATGCATTTTTGATTACATACATTCTGATGAACCTGATGTGAACTAACCCTTGAGATATTTTTTCACTTTTCCCTACATTTATTTCATTTATTTTTATCACCATTTTTATCATATATTTTTGACATTTTAGATTGATTTTATCCACCCATCTATTTTTCTCTATGCACAAATTTCAAGAAGTAAGTGGATCAACCTAGTAAACCAAGTACAATTTTTCAACCTTACAAACATGTAGTTCAACCTACTAGGTCAACTTAGTTGACCCCTTATAGTTTCAATAATTTTCAACAGGTTCTTGTATAGCTAGATCAATATTGTCAACCCAATTTACAAGTTTCTCAAGCATACTTCTAGGTTCTAGACCAACAATATTCTTCGTTACATCTATGATCAACCAAATTTAATTTCTACTTTTATATTTCTCTATATTCTATCTTTCCTTTCATAGTTTATACTCTTCAAAATTACCCTTGCATAGTCAACTGGATCGACACTACTGACCCAGTTCTATGTTCTATGTCCTATATAAAATAACTGGATTGACACTACCAACCTAGTTCATTTTCATACTTTGCTTCCATAGTATAGGTTTGACTCTATTAACCCTATTTTTTATCTAGTGCATATAGTTTTCACACTATACCTTATTTCAAAGTTGGAATTAACCTGATATCTATTAGCATTTAGTTCACACATATATTTTATTGTTTGCATTCTTATAATAGTTCACATAGTTTAATTAGGATATTTTGAATTAATCACTTAGTTTTACTAGTTCTATTTTATGCACACACGACCAAATCACATAACATAAAAAATCACTTTAACATCTTTTCGACCCTAGGCCAACCTACTTGGATTTCATCACTAAGGGGGAAGCCAACTTAGTGTTTTGTTTAAGTATAAAGAGTGTTTAAGCACTCGGCACCCTAATCACTATGGTGTGTGAAGTGAGGGGGTAGGCCCAAATACAAAGCTTGTATCATTTCCACTACAGTATCTTTCATCTGAAACTACCTAAAACCATCCTTAGATTTCTATCTAATACCTTGCTTATAGCCAACTTCCAATCACATTCAAAATAATATCTTAATAATCTAATAAACAATTAGGTTGACTAATTAGTTAGATTTAATTTTCAATTTGTTTTCTTTTTCTTTATTCAATTTTATATGCAAAACCTTATATTAGCCAATGTTGGTACACAATTTTGTTTTGTGTTTCAATTAGATTGGCCAGCATTAATCCAATTCATTATATATTTCCTTTCAATACATACTACTTTTCATTAATTATAAAGTTAGCTTGTTTCATTTTGTAATCTATTATTTAGTATTCTTAAGTTCCCTAATTTTTGTATTGGATTAACCCAATTGACCTAGTGCTTTTTCTACCTTCTATACAATGTATTGGATCAACCCAGTTGACCTTGTATAGTTTTATAGTCCTTTTTTCTATACTAGGTCAATCCAATCGACCCTATACTATTTTAGTCACCTTTTTTACCTTTATTTTCTCATCTATCTTCTTTCCCCTTCATCATGGAATTTTAATTTGGTGTTGATACCGAGTCTCAGTCAAAAGATGTGATGAGCTTAACTAATCTTAATAGGGTCTCCCATAGATAGAGTAGGGCTCCTCTTTTGGATGATAGTAATGTTTATATTGTCACTCACAAAATGAACTATAGGACCCCTCCTAATACCTCTTCATAGCATAATAATCCTCTTTTCTTAGAGGACCAACTTGAGTTAGAGTATACTCCCAAAATTCTTTTCTTTATTTTTAAATTTACGCATCATACAGGAAAGGATCCTTTTACCATTTAAAAAAATTTGATTAGTGGTCAAAATAAATAGCCTCATTCACCTACTCCTACATTCTCAACAAGATTTAGAGGTACCTCTTTCTTTGGTTTTTACCCTCTTACTTCAATTTTGATTCCTGCTTATGCCATGACTTATCCTTCTCTAACCTCTTGTACCTCCATGCCTAGTACCTCAACTAACATAGAAGGTTCTACATCTATTGGGACTCTCATAAGATCCAATATCCTTAATCCTTCCATGAGTTCATCGATTGCTACTCAAGGCAATTCATGCTTCTAGTGCTTTGTCCTCTCAACCATTCACTAGTCCATCTTTTGATTTACAAGCAAATTTTTCCACTAGTGCCTCAAATTCTCATAGTTCTTCTCAAGCTCATATCAACACTAATAGTGGTACCCAAACCACTAATACCAACATAAATACAAATTTTAATGCCTATAAAGTTTATCAAACACACTAACTATTAATATAAACTCTCAATCAAATGAATACCTTTCAAGTGCATAATATAAATCAAATGATGGGAATGAAAAACCACCTTCTTAACCTTAAATCTCATCTACAACCAATGACTCAGGGCACAAATAATCAAAATGTTTCCCCTCCTCTTCAAGATTATCAAGGAAATCTCATTTATCTACCTCCTTTAGTTAATAAAACCATTACAAAATGAGCATCTCACTACTTAAATTATCAATATTTATATTTGAGGTATAATACCTACAATTTCTTATAATGGGTCAACTAATCCTACCCTTCACCTAAAAACATTTGGAAATCTTTACAAAGATTGCATCAAATTAAACACCTTTGCCGCTACTAATATCCTAGCTAAAACCCTCATGAGTGATGCCTTAGATTGGTATAATCAATTTAGTTCTCAATACATTTCTATTTTGGAGGAGTTAGTAAATGCTTTAGTTTAATAATTTCAAACTAATGATCTTCCTAAAAACACTTTGTCCCATTTCATTAATTACAAACAACATGAACATGAAACTGCCTAAGATTTTGTTAAGAGAAGGAATACTTTGTCAAATAAATGTGAACATTACATGGTAGATGCCAATATTTTTCATCTCTTTACAAATACTCTCTTTCTTAAATTATAATATCGAGTCCACACTCTATCTCTCTCTCCATGTACCTTGGAGGAGACTATTGACTAAGCTAAAAGACGAGATTTCTTAATGCATCAATTCTAGCCACCCAAACCTTATATGGGTCCTCATCTATTACTAAAGAACAAAAAACATAATATCACTAATGATGGTGTTATCGATTCTTATGACACCATTCACAATGTTCAAACTATCATTATTAACCCTTCTTTAGAACCAACTCCTTCTTATCAACAATATACGAATCCTCATTTCTCTTTAGCCAATAACATCTATGTTCAGAAACCTTTATCCTCAGTTGAATTACTTAAGTGTCTACTTAGGCATCTTCCATGAGAGCTTGACCCTAATCATCCTATTAAATCCTAGTATGATCATAATAAGTTTTGTTAGTTTCATGCTAATTGGGGTCATTCTCATGAGACCTGTAGATAAATTCATAATATATCTATAGATTTTATTCTTGGACCTACTTTTGATCATGATTCCATTATTCATAAACATCAATAAGCCTATGCAATTACTTTTAGGGACTATAAATCAAATGACAAAACTCAAGCCTTGAATCAAGTAAATGCTCATTTGGATATCTATAAGGATCCTCTACCTAATCATCAACCGATTCAAGATAATCAAGACAATACCACCCTTTTATCAATAACATACAAGGTCTTGTTGAACTAGCTTCTAAATAAAATGTAGTTAGCATGACTAATATGTGAAGGGTGTTGGCTTTCATTGATTCTAAACCTATCGATACTCCTTATCATAAGACATATCATGCTATATAGGATTCTTCTCCAACCCATTTAAATGACTTGGGGCAAGAAGATCTTATCAATTTTGATGATCCAATTTATGATTCTCCCTTAGATAACACATCCCATTCTATTTATACCACTTTTCCATCATCTTCCAATACTAAGGATAATCAAGATTCTTTAAATACTTCTTCCAATTTTCAAAATCAACTTGAACTAGCTAGTTCATCATCTCAACATGATTTACCACCTTGTTATAAACCTTCTTCTTCTTTTGCTTCTTCTTACCAATAAATATTCTAATTATCTTCAGCTCCTCCTTATGAGGACCTCCGTAACCATTATGCACCTTTATCTAACAACTTTCTTATGGGATATGATGAGTAGGATCCAATTGTAGAGAACACTAATCTCCCATCCCAAATTTCATTCCTTGAGCTTATGAAGACATCTCTTCATCATCAAAACCACCTCATGTATCTCTTATTTGAGATGGATGTCCCTCATCCTCCCTTTACAAGATGAGAAGTAGCTTTATCTAGTTTTGAAGATAGTATTTTTCAACAATGTGAAGAGATGTCTATCCACATTGATGAAACCTTAGATACTTCTTTTTCTCTAAAATTTTCCATAGCATTTATGATTATCGACAAGATTCTAATTCATGCAGATGATCCTCCTTTATTTATTAGCAACCAAATAGTTGATATCCAAGTCAAGTGCGCCTTGTTTGATGAGGGTTTTAACACATGTGTCGCTTCTCTCAATTTTATTAAGACTCTTGGGTATTCCAAATATAATATCAAGTCTACACATATCACATGCCAAAGATATGATAGAAGGAAAATGCTTCCTCTAGGTTGTGTGTGGCTTCCCATTACCATCCCACCTATCACAATCCATGTGAAGGTGATGATATTTAAATTCCACCTTTTATATAACATCTTGCTTGATAGGTCATGGACTCATCACATGAGAGATATTGCTTCTTCTACTTACTAATGCATTAAATTCCCTCATAATGGATCTATTTTCATGATTCAAGGTGACACTAACCTTTCAATTTTTGAATAATTCCAAGATTATAGTGTCTTCAAGTTTTCTATTCTTGAGCCTTTACCAAACATTCTATTTCATGAGTCTTAGCATCTCAACTTTCCTATCAATTCAACCCATGGTTGTAGTGGGCATCCTGAGCTCATTGGTAACATTCCTCCTAATCTTTTAGATTTTTATGATGATGAGCCCAATGAGATTAACTTAAATATTAAAAATTCTAATATCTCACTTCATCTTATCTCATAGCTTCCTACTTTTTTTAAACATCATTCTTACAAAAATCCTTGTGAGGACATTCCCATAGTATTGAACTAAGACTAGGCATTATATTTACCATGCTTCATTAGATGAAAAGGTTATCCATACCTTTATCATTAATCTTCATACCTTGGATTACGATGATGGTTATTCCTTAGATGATCCATTTTTAGGTAGTCTCATCTAGGCTTGTAATGCTGAGATTGTCCATTATCATTCTTCTTTACTTGAGTATTTTCATGCATCTCATCATTTTCCTTCACTTATAGTTCCTAATTTTTTCATTTTCCCCCTTTATCATATGGTAGAGATGGCATCGATACCTCTAATTTTTGAGGAGACACATAGGACTATGTTCATAGATCATGCTATGACTGGGCCTTACCACTTTTCTAGGTTCTTTAACTCCCATCACTGGTTTACCCCTAATGTTAGTGAAACCCTCCTTAAACCCTCCATAGATCCTACCCCTCCCTCAATAGAGCCTACTATAGTTGAGCCTCTTCCCATTCTTTTTATAATTGATCCTATTCTTTCTCCTAGTGTTGCTGAGCCTACCCCTACTTCCAATGTTATCATTCCTTCCATTGAGACTAGCTATATTCCTTCATCATCATCACGTTCCCTTGGTGATGGTTTGATTCCTTTGCCTAAGATGGCTCTTCTACCCACAAAATGGGTTTATGAGTGTTCTTAAAATTATTCCACTTTTATTTTACGTCCTTCCATGAGTGTTTCTTCTAAAACCACTCACAAGTGTATATGTTACTTCCATGGGATAACCATTCTTCCACCCATTATCATAAGTTATAGTAATATCTTGATGCCTTGTGTCATTATTCCCCATCATCAAATAAATCCATACATCCCTTAAAGGTACTTCCTAGATATATGCCTAAGTATGGTGAGGTATATTGTCTATGGCATCTATGTGATACTCATCACACTGATCATTATTTTATCCTATAATAACATCTCAAATATCATCTTATAACCATTCCTAGAACTTATACCACTCCTACCATAGGTAATTCCTATAAGAAGGTTCCTCCTTATTCTACCATGGTTCCACCTCTAATGGTTTCATCACCTCTTATGGTCCCTTCACAACCTTCTATCCCTTCACTTATGATTCCTTCACCTATAAACCTTCCCTCACTCATGGATCCTTCTCCACCTATGACTCCTTCACCTTTGGATCTTTCTCCATTAGTGATTCCTTTTACTCCTTTATATCCTACTTCCATGTATTCTCCTGACCAGACTTGACCTAATTTTCTTCCTCAACATGATCTTTTGAGCATTCCTACTTTTTCAGTTGAGGAGATTAGAAAAGAAGTATTTACCTAGTATTCATTGAAGATTGATGAAACCTTAGCATCATTTTGACTAAAAAATTATAGAGACTTATTTGATGTATTGGATAATATGTGTGCACATATTTACCATTATTTATGAGCATGTGCATGGTCTTTTCAAATTCATTTTTGAATTGGATGTGTGCTCTAATCCTATTTATATCTATTATATCATTTGACATTGTTTCAAATTTTTTATTTTCTTATATCATGCTCTTACTTTTTGTACCATATCATGCTTATCTTATACTTTATTTTTACATATGATTGTATTTTATTTATCATTACTTTCCTTTCCCTTTCTCCTATATTTTTTATAAAAATTCTCTCTTGTATCTTTATGATTTTTTTGATTTCTTATCCTTATTTTTCATAGATAATTTTTCATTGTGATTTGGTTATATTTACCCTATTCCCCTTGGTTATTATCTCCCTTTACTATGTGATCAGTAAGCAAACAAGCTATCTCATTATTATCTCCTTTTATCGATCCATATTGGATCTCTTTTTTCCCTTCTTTTTCTACAAACTAAGCATATACATGATTGAGATTTGAGATCACATGATAGTCCATTATAAATCCTAAGTGTCTTAGTCATTATTTATCTTTGGTTACTTAGATTCCTTTAGCCTTAGTATACAACTCATTCATGTGTATCACTATCTCTGTCATGATTGGTCATTTCAAGTCTATAAAGAGGAGGAATATTAAAAAGCCTTCAAAATAAAGTTAAAATCCAAATTATTTAAATGAGAGGCAATGATATAAAAAGGAAAAATTATTCTTAAAAGTCTAATCACACTAAAAGACGTGATTTAAATCACATCTCCTTCTTCTAGTCAAAGCTAAAAATCCAAAGTTGGCCTCATGATATAGCTGAGGTCCTTTGGGGTGCAATATGATAGTAGACTAGAAGATGAGATTAAAAAAATATTTTAGTGCTACCTAATTTCTCATGGAAGTACTTAATTTTTTTAGTAGATCGATGGATCTGTAAGGGGTCTTGAAGAGTGAGGAACACATCATGGGAAGGTAGGTCCCTTTTTATTTTTTTTATACCAACCTATCTTCATGAGTTGATCTTAGTAGCATGCTTATTTTCCTACAAAGCTTTGTGCCTATAGCAATCATGTTTCCTTTGTACATAGATGACCACTAGTCACTTAGTATCTTTTCATGTCCTTAGTATGCCTCTTGCCTCCTAATGTATTCTCATAAGACATCTAAGTCTTGATTTTTACACTCTCTTTTTCACTCATTATATCCCTTAAATTTCTTCTTGAGATTTATTGTTTGGCGTACTGATCACTCCCCTTGGGATTTCATTTGTGAGTTGCTTTGTAAGACTACAAATAGGACCCAACCATCCTAAAAAATTACCATCTTTTCCTTCCTATTACCCACATCCTTTTACTACCAAATTTACCTATTTATTCCTCCTTAGTGGTGTTCTCTTTGTTGAGTTGTAGCGTAATATTATGGATAGGACCTGACCCTCATAAAATTTTCCAATACCTAAGTCACCATCCAAATTACATGTGTCAAATTTAAGATAAGATTCGATCGATTATGAAGCTACATGTCATTTTACATGTTTCCTATCTTGATTTAGTATGTATTATGCTGATTTAATTTTTATTTCAACTTTTTGTCTTCTTATTTTTTGAGTGCATGTAAGATTTCAACCATTTCTTAAATTTATCATACTTCCCAACTTGAATTAGTGTGATCAATTTAAAAAGAAATTTTTTCAATTTTATTTTTATTTCATACTTCCCAACTGGATTTAGTAGGATTGATTGACTTAATTATTATTTTGTATACCATTTGTGCCGTTTTACATACCTTCAATTTTTATTACATTATTGTCATACTTACTAACATGATATTTAGTATGATTTTACTTGTTTTAATTTCATGCAAACATCTTTCACAATGGTTTAAAAATAAACTCATTTTTACCATCTTGTTTTTCCTTTTCTTGGTTCTTAATGCTCAATCATTTTTTTTTATTACACATTTCCCATCTTGAAATAGTGTGTAAAGCATTTTCTTGATTGATTATATTTTTCCAAGTCCTTTTGCCTATTTATTTTTAACCATGCATGTATTTTTCATAATGATAGAAAAGAAACCACATCTTATATGTTTCCTATAACATATAAAACAAAGCTAAATACATGTATTTGGCTTTGTTTTATATGTTATAGGAAACATATAAGATGTGGTTTCTTTTCTATCATTATGAAAAATACATGCATGGTTAACCATAATGACAACATACATATCCAAAACCAATATGTTAAAATGATATATATATATATATATATATATATATATATATATCATGAGTTTTATACAACAAATGCAACCATATATAGTGTGTTAGCTCTAGGGTTGGGCTCCATCCTATCTATCTTGTGTCTTAGACATGCTACCTATTAGGGCCACAACTTGACTCCTCTAAATGGTATGTTTTAAGGAGGCCATATGAGATCTCAATCACTCAACCTATACTTGTAGGTATGTTGCCCACATATATGACTCCATCAACTAGGTTCAGATCTCTATCATTTATGCTACTGTATCTAGATGCATAACTCTCTTATCTATTAGGACCTACCATGCTTGTATCTCCCTAACACCATTTGCTACTAGTGTCTACATCCTCTCCCTCTACCTGTGTATCTACCTTGCTACCTCTCTAGCTAGTTTGAACCAACTCACCTAAGCTAGGGCAAATGGTACACTCAAATCCTCTAGTGTCATTGGGTTGTATGCCTATAGAGTCTCATCCAAGATTTCATGGAGTGTTCTCCTCACTAGGGACCCCCATCTCTCCTCTTCATCATCATCTACACCTACAAAAGCACATAAGATGGATATTAGATCACTATCATATCTCATAATATATATCTATCTATCTACACAAAACTTAAGAAAACATTTCTTTCTACCTATCTATGTCTCAGCTAATATGGTCTTGACATCTATGTGACTACCTAACATAGTCTCCCCATCTACATAACCTCTTATTAGCTCCTGTATAGGCTACCTCCTTAGCTCAGACCTGAATGTTATGGCTCATGTTAGTCTTAGCCTACATCCTAGTGGTCTCTCTATACTTTCCTTTGGCTCACCTATAGGGTCATCTAAGATGGTAATAGTTTCCACTCTCTCTTCTACCTCCTGAATCCATTGACATTGTGTCCTTGATAGCCATTGCTCACCTCAATATGGAGATGGTAATGATACATTTGGTATCTTTGATTCTACATCCCTATCCTCCTACTCAACGCCTCATCATGATTTACTTATCTATGGTTGCTCTTAATGTGGCCTTAGTCTTTACCTCACAACTAATGGCCCTAGTCCTCTCCTCCCTTGTGGATCCTCACATACCGAGCCCACTACTTAGGCATCAATATCAATGTTGTTAGATGAGGTAGGCCCATCTATCCTAACACTTATGTAACTAGATGTGGCTCTCTCCACTAAAAGTAGTGTCCAACCACCTCTATCCTCTCTATCATTAGTAAAATCATGTGCCATCTCACCTATGTATCTACTATGTGCTCATATCACTTCCATATGATGTCTTCACATCTCACTAACTACAACACTATCATGTGGGGCACAACCCATGCTACCTAGTCTTCCCTCCATCTCTACACTCAAGGTAACCTATCATCAACTATATGGGATAACCTAACTGACTGGTATATAGGAAACCTCTCATAGATCCAAGATATTAATAATACGATCAGACCCATGGTCTTTTACCCTTTGAATAACATCTCATACATATCATATACTAACTAGACCTAGATGATCGAGCCTAGGTCATATATAACTCATTGCTCTAATATCATCCTGCTCAAGGTTACCATGAATAGTGGTACCTTTCCATTTATGACATAACACTTGTTATGTCAAAATACCTATCATAGCCTTTTGAATATCTATAATATGTGATATATAAACATCAAACATACTCTCCCTCTTGCCTAGTAGTAGTGTCTCTATGCCTATAGCCCACATGGATAAGGATCTCATCTCCTCTAGACTATCTAGTATCCATATGGTCACATGTGATCCTACTATACTTATCCCCAAGATGGCATGAACATCATCTAGCATGATAGATACCTCTACTATATCCCCATCCACTACCCATCTGAAGGTGTTAGTCATTTATTCCCAATAATCAAGGAACATGACTAATAGGTTAGTACTAAGGGGGATCCAAAACATCTTTTATATCCTACCTAGACCTATGAATCCTAGTCTAGCCTATCTCTATCTAATAGCCTATCTATTAAATTTGGTAACCATGCCACATACACAAGTCACCAAAATCTACATTTTCCCTACACCCAAAAACAAAAAAGGATGTATCAATTCCTCCATGTCATGTATAGTCAAAATAAATTATTTTTACATTTCTACATTAAAAATAAGCTTAAATTACCTTATTTTATTCATTTTATCTTACTTTTAGCCTTCTTGGTCCTTCTTGACCTTACTTGGTCACTTCAAGCCATTTTATCCCTCTTTCGACCTTTTACACACTTTTTCATCTCATTCTAGCTCTTTGATCAAACTAGTTTGACCAAAAAATTCCTATCTTTTCACTTGGTTGACTAAAAATCTAAGTTAACCTCCTTGTCTTCCGCTTCCTAGTGTTTAATTTCTATTTTGGACCTTTTAAATAACCTAACAACTCTAAACCAGTCCTTTAACCTACAGAATGTACTAGGTTGACCCATAATACTGGGTTGGAACCATGGATTCTACCTATTTTCTAGTCTATTGGGTTGACTAGGTCAACCCCATGCTTTTTACCTACCACCCCTACATTTTTCTTAAAAAATGTAATTTTATTGATTTTTGCCTAAATCCTTCAAACCCATTTCCCATCTTCCTATTTGATACCCTTAGAATCTGATTTTACTTCATTTTGACATCTAAAAATGATTAAAACTCAAAATTACTAAAAATTCACTTAATTCAATATAAATTTCAAAAATTGGTTTGAGATTCTTAGTTGCATAGCTATAGTGTACTTGATGCTACCTCTAAAACCTCTCTCTGTCTAGCATGTCATCTCCTCGCCATCCTAGCTTGTTTTCTCTCTAAAGCTCTTTTTCTTCCTCTCTAGCAATTCAAAATAATAAATGACTTGTCTTTTCCCCTATTTTAAAACACTTTTTCAAAATGTAAATCTTTTATTTATTATCTGATAGATTATTTGTTTTGCTTATATTTTTTTTTCTACTCAACCATTTTGAAAATCATAAATTGCATTAGATTCATGATAATGTAGAGATTATTTTACACTATCATATGCCTAGTTCCCAAGAAATTCAAATTTTGGCTATTTTTGCACTAACTTCTATAGGTTCATCTAGTATTCTCTATATTAGACACCTTCAAATCTCTTATAGTATAATTATTTATCTACAACACTAAGGTATGTTAAAGTTATGTGTTTTCAATTTAGTCATTTCATTTATCCTATTTTTTACTTGCTATACTTTACTTAGCATTAGCATTGTGTGTTATCATGCTTTATCTCAAAGCACCATCCCATGCTGCACTTATATGACACGTGATGAGCTTTGAGTGGGCCATATGTATACACATAATATTTTTTAACTTTTCTCGATTACTAAAACTTTACATCTTACAAGATCCTGTCGAGTCTCAATCTCTTTGAGTGTATGCCTTAAGGGGTACACTGGGAAAGGGGTGGGTAGACCATCAGTGCTTCATAAGATTTTTATCCCTTTTTCCACTTTCCATCTACACACTTGTCTCCTAAAACCATCTACCCTAACCTTGTTCTTCTCAACCCTACCTATTTCTATTTTTCCTCTTTCCATCCCTCTTTTTCTTTCCTTAACACCCTTTTGGACATTCAACTATACTAGGTCGACTAGGTTGACCTAATGCAATTTAGGGGTATTCTTTACTTTCTTCGTTTGTTAGCCTTTCAGCTGACCTAACACAAACCTAGTAAATTGTCCCCAAAAACACACTAGTTTGACTGGGTCAACCCTATACAACCAATGTTCCCAAAATGATTTTGGGTAAGATCTACCTATATATACAAGGTCATTTCCCACCATTTCATAAGATAAGAATTAATAATGAAGAAGTCCAAGTGAACATATACTTATTGACCATTCTACTTGAGGAATAAAGCATAGGTCTCCATACTTTGTTTGGACATATGGATCTTATCTTATGGATAAGTCTTTTGGATACTTAGAGAGGTTATGTAGCCTAGAGTTGATTTATCTTAGTTATCCTTACATACCAAAATAATCTCTTGTAAAACACCTTGGCTAAGGGAAAGATTGAGGCTCAGTGGGTTCATCTTCAAAGGTAAGTATTCCTAACTTTATTTCTCCTTTGTAGGAGTAGATAGATAATACATTTGTATTCTTCTCTCCATGTATTAGGACTTTGTATATATTGACATGAATATATGTATTATAATACATGTTTAGTTTATTTCTTTATTTTATTTTTTATAACCCTCACTTTTTACCAAAAGCTTTGGTGTGTACTAGATTAGATTTTGATTTCTTGTTATTAGAATAAATTAAACATTTTAAACCTTATGACTCAATTAGGGTTGTTGCGTGATTGTGTTAAACTGTAGACTTTGGAACCCTTCCTAGCATGATGCGTTATGATAAGTAATACATATGATCCATTCATTAGGTCTATTATATCCCCATATCGGTCATGTTCCCTCTTAACAAGTGTATCCCAATCATAAGTGTAGGTATGATCTACCTTATTCGATCTAGGATTAATTCATAGACATGATACATTTTTGATTCCATACACCTTGATCTCAAAAGTGAATATTTAAGATCAAAGATGAGTGATGTGGGTTAAATTTATAATAATAATAAGGAGATTAATAGATCATATTTTTTCAAGTTTTTCAGGCATGAGATAAAGACACGTGTTTGCAATGTTTGAGTTACATAGTGACTATTGGTATTTAAATTTAATAAAAGAAAAAGTAGTCTATAACATTTTGCTTATATATTTTGATCTAGGATGAATTTATTATTTGTGTAGAATTCAAAGTTGAATATTATTCAAGTTTCATCCAAAAATTCTAGTTATAAGTTCTAAATTTGTATACATTCAAAGTTATTGATCTCTAAAGTTGATTGTGTTTGACATTATTTTCTAAGTAACCTAAGAAGGGTAATTGAAGATTTTTTGATGGTATTTTAATGTTTCAATACCATATAAATATTTAAGAGTGTTATAAACTCTATAAGTACCATATTTGTTGATTATGGAGGTTTGAACAATCTGTATTTAGTATGAACAAAGGATTATAAGTTAACAATGTTTATTAAATACACTAGTAGTTTGAGTGACCATATTGCAAAGGTAAGTTGAAGGTGTTATGAGAAGATTTGAGGGAAAAAATGAATATGAATATGTAAATTAAGTCTCAAAGGTTCACGACAAGGTATTGGATATCTTATGTTTCCCATATTTAGTTGTGAAGAGTCGAAATATCTTGACTATATTTTTTATTGTATATGACCAGTCTAAGTGGTCATTTTGAGAGAGTTGAATTTAATACTTAGAGCCTATGTTGAAGTGTCTAAAGCATATGGAGGTATAAAATAGGTCTTGAAGGTTTCAACCATGTGATATAATCATATTATATGTCAAATATTTGAGTAGTTTCTTCAAAAGTTTGAGAATGTGTTTTCTATGTTTTAAGGCCTAAAGAGTGAGGAGGCCTAATTGGTAGGTTCAAGTGTTGTGTTGGTGTTCCAGGTGGAATGGACCCATGAGGGATTTATAAAATGGTCTATTGGATATATTTTTTATGTGTTTGAATCATTTTTATAGGATGAAGGTGGTCCGAGTTGTCTCACATGTAACATGTGAGTATGAAGGCCTAATTATTTTAGGTCTCACTAAGACCTAATGGTGGTTTTGGGATAATGAGGTAATGACTAACCTATGAATAGTATGGTTATCAATTGTAAAATGTTAATGAACCTATTTTAAGTGTGGTTTAAATATGTAAATCATCTTAGCTGACCAATACAAGTTAGAGGAAGAGAGTGGTATAAGTACAAGGTCTATTTTGGATTAATTGTGTTTGTTGTGGATGTGTGGATTTCAAGTGAAGGAGAGAAAATTTGAAAGAGAAGGTATAGGTTAATGAGGACCATAAAAGATAATTCATATTTATCTGATCAAGATGATTTAAGAGGACACATAGGTCATTAGACCTAATCATCTTAGAATAGGGAGTTTGAGAAAGTTATCCCTAAAGGCAACTTGAGAGAGATTAGAGGGGAAGAGTGCAGACAAAGGTGATCATCATAAATTAAAGAGTAGCAATAATTGTTCAAGGTGATATTTTTATGTAGTTGAAAGGGAGCTTTGTTTAATAGGGGCTTTATTCCTCCTTTCAAAATAAAGTTTTCTAAAGGTCTAGCTGTTGTGGGTGCTCAGCTAGATAGGGGGAACAACTCCTTATGGGATTAGTGTCTCAATAAAGTAACGGATGGGTGCTCCTTGATCAGTTGTTAATAGTATAAATTTTGGATCTTGTTATTATAGTAATATATTCCATCTTGTAGTGTTTATTCAATTTTATCCTTCAAGAGGGTTTTCCATATATATCATGTGTTATATGCTTGATCTTGTTATATCTTATTTGTTCATTGCAATGGTTAATTTATATACATCATGATTGTATGTGTTGAATGTTTAAGAGTTGGGAATTAAATTAGATTATATTTCATCAATGATTCACACCTTGGTTATTGTACCTCTATTAATTGGTATTCTAGCAAGACCTTCTATGTAATTTTAATCACTTGAAAGTGATCCAAGGTACAAAGATGGTTAATCAGTTGAGGAAATAAAATCTTGAGTTGAGATCAATGATCAAAAGTATTAAAGAATATATTATTCATATTGAGATTAGGAAGAGTAATTCTAATTCCAGGGATGATGAACATGAGATGAGGCTTGAGGAGATTAATGAATAGATCATGAAACATAGTGAAATGATAAGTCATCTTCAATCCAAATTTGAGAGACTAAGTTAAATAGTCAAATAAGACAAGATGACCATGAAAGATCTTGAGGACCAATTAAGCATTACAAAGACTAATTTGAGTTCAAAAGAGGAAAAATGCATACATCTTAAAACTCAGTTAGAAGAGACAAATGATAAGTTGAGGTCAAATCATGGTGAGCATTATGAGTTGAAGTCCAATCTTGATTCTATAAAGATTATTGAAGAGAAAGCATGTATAATAAAGGATGACATGGCTAAAGAATCTAAGAGGGATAAGGAGACTATCCGAGTTCTCAAAATTTAGTTAGAGGTTACAAGTTCAAGTATGAGAGATAAATAGGATGAGAGAATTTAATTGAAAACCAAGCTAGATTCATTAAAGGATGAGCATGAGTAATTTGTTGTCAAGGTAAACAAGGATAATAAAGAGCAAGATAGGTTAGCTCAAGACAAGAAGGATGTAAACACCAAGTGTAACATGATAAGACCTATGAGGAAACCAAAAGTTATAAGGTATGAAATTTCATTTCATGGTCACTACTTTGCATGGAATCTTTTTGTCATAAGCCAAGAAATTGTAGAAGGAAAAACAACTAGTTAACTAGAGGTATGGATAATGTAGTATGTTATAATTGTCATGAAATGGGACATATTTATAGATTCTACCCCAAAATTCATGGGAAAATACTAACCCAGGTATGGATAACTAAGACAAGAAAGCTTGAGCATAATGAACCTAAGAGACAAGATGTTATTTGTTTTAATTGTCATAAAGTTAGTCATTTTGAAAGATATTATATAAGCAAGCTCTCAAATCATAAGAATGCGAATGGAAATCAAAGAGTGATCAAGAAAGGTCAATCCTTGGTATGGAATTATAAAGAAGTGAAGACCAATAAAAATGATTTAATTGAGCTAAAATATCAAGGTAAATTACTTGCTAAAGCAAAAGAGGAATCTGATATGAAAAAGGTTTTGGAATGCCAATAGAATGTGTCATTTGTCGATATAGAAAAGGATATTTAAAATTTAGTTCAAGTCAATATCAAGGAAAAGATAAAATTGATAATTGGGGATTGTTCTAATGGATGTATAGATCTAAGAGAAAATCTTGTTGTTATTGAGAAAGTTTCATGCAAAGAAAAGCAGTTCTCAATGCTTAATTACAAAGTTCTAGATGAAAAGGTATGTCATGAAACTTTGTTGCCTCTATATGTTGTCAATACAATATTAGGATAAAAGGATAATATTGTAGTGGATGAGTATGTTGATTTTATTAAGCCTAATAAGAAGAAGAACTATCATTATCAGATAACCAAGGAGGAGAAGGAATATGAGGAGTTTTGGGCAACTTTTGGTTTCATATTATTATAGGACATCATGGGTTAGGGTGTCTCTATCTAGGCTTCAAGGAGACACTTGAAAAGTAAGAGGAAACATGGTAGAAGATATTTATGATTTGGTTGATGTTTAAAGAAGATGTGCATGGTATGATGGTGAGCATATGTGAGATGTTATAGTCATGGTTGAGATATGAAGAAGTATGCTACAATAATGAATTTAATAAGATTGGTATGATGACTTGATCAAACCAAGTCATATGTTTTGACAAGGTATTAAATCTTCATGCATGAGCATAGGTAACTTGTGAGTTATGTAGGTAGACAAATCCATGGATCAGAGAATCTAAGGTTTAGATTGGTGTATGTCAAAGAATAGATGACACAAGATAGAGCTTGATGTTATGGGGATATTTCTAAGCTATATGAGCAATTTTTTAGGTCAATGATTAAATCAGCATATTGAGAAAGAGATCCTTTATCATTAATGTCAAATGGGGAGAAAGATCAAAATGAAGTAGTTTAAATGAGTAAAAGGTCATTCTAAGGGTGTTTTTCGATTAATGACAAAGGAGGACATTTTTGAGCATGGTCATTGATGTTAGGTTGTCATTGATGTCAAAGAGAGCATGATTCATAGTGAATTGATGTCAAAATATCAGATTGATGGTTTGGAGAGTGTTTACCTAGTTAAGTAATTAGTGAATGATATTGATGGTATGTTCATGTTGTAGAGGCCCTATGGGGTCTTATGAGTTCTTAGAGTGTTTATATAAGTGAAAGGAATTCGTCAGAGCACTCATATGAGTGTTTAGGTTTAAGTAGTCATCTTGACAGATAAGGTTGAGTGAGAAGATTGATGATGTCATATTTCACACATGGGAAGGTTCCAAGAGTAGATTGATATATGGATAGATTCCCTTATGTGAGGAGATAATGTTCTCCAAGTTTCAAGTGATGAGATTAAGTGCATATAATGTTATTAAGGTGCAAAGTTAGATTCTTTGGCAGAGTTCACTAAGCTCCCATACTTATCCAAATTTTTGATATCAAATATCTATGGTGAGCATTCAATCATATCAAGAATATCATGGTGAGTGATTATTCTAACCAGATAAAAATTTAATAGAGCATGTGATCTTATTAGATAGTGATCCAATGATACATGTGAAATTAATATGTCAAAAGCTATTGAGATATAATGTGATAGTGACATGTGTCTAAATCACAATGATTTGAAAAAATATCAATAGAATGTGGGTGTTAGTGTAGATGGATATTGATGATGTAGTTCAAGTCAAATAGTTAATATGTAGAAGGCACGTGGGGTTGCCAAGTGGCTTGATCTCAAAAGTGAGGATCTAAGATCAATAGTGAGTAATATATATTAAAGAAATAAGACTTATAAGGATATAGATGGAGTGTATTTTTTCAAGTTTTATGAGGGAATGAGATAAAGACACGTGTGTAGTGTTTGCATTACACAGTGACTATTGGTATTTCAATTTAACAAAGGAAAAACTAATCTATAATATTTTGATCTAGGATGAATTTGTTGATGGTGTAAAAGGAAAACTTAAATAGGGCTTAGATTTAAATCCATATAATCTAGTTAGAAGGTTTGAATGTTTTTACAATCAAAGTTATTGAGCTCCAAAGTTGACTTTGTGTTTAACCCTATTCTACAAGTAACCCGAGAAGGGTAATTAAAGATTTATTGATGGTATTTTAATGTTTTAAGATGAGATAACTATTGAAGATTATTTTAGACTCTATGAGGACAATACTTTTAGATTATGGAGGTTTTACCAATCCATATTAAGTATGAACAAAGGCTTAGAAGTTTATTTATTTATTAAATACACTTGTAGTTTGAGTGACCATCTTGCAGAGGTATGTTAAAGGTGTTCTAAGTAGAGTTGAGGAAAAACATGAATATGAATATGTCAAGGAAGTATCAAAGGTTTATGGTAAGGTATTGGAGATCTTATTTTTCCCATATTAAATTATGGAGAGTCAAAATAGCTTGACTATATATGACCAGTCTAAGTGGTCATTTTGAGAGAGTCGAATTGAGTGTTTAGAACCTGTGTTGAAGTGTGTAAAGAACATGGAGGTGTATAAAAGGTAATAAAGGTTTCAACCATGTTATCTAATCATATGTATATTTGAAATATTTGAGTAGTTGATTCAGAAGTTTGAGACCATGTTTTTTGTGTTTGAAGGCCTGAAGAGTGAGAAAACCTAATTGGTATGTTCAAGTGTTGAGTTGGTGTTTCAAGTGGCATGGACCCATGAGGCATTTATTAAGGGTATATTATAGATATTTTTGATGCATTTTAAGCATTGGTATAGGATTAAGGTGGTATAATTAGTCTCACATGTAATATGTGTGAGTATGAAGGCCTAATTATTTTAGGTCTCACCAAGACCTAATGGTGGTTTGGGGCTAACGAGGTAATGACAGACCTATGAAGAGTGTGGTTATCACATGTAATGTGTGTATGGACCTATTTTAAGTTTCATTAAAATATTTAAATAATATTGGCTTACAAATATTGGTTAAAGGAAGAGAGTGGTATAAGTATAAGGTCTAATTGGACTAATTATGCTTGTTTTGGATGTGTGGATTTCAAGGGAAGGAGAGAAACTTTGAAAAATAAGGTACAAGTTAGTGAGGACCATAATAGATAAATAGGATTATTAATGTTTTTATAATCAATCTAATGTGGGAGGACATAGAGGTCATTGGACCTAATGAACCTAGAAGAGGCAGTTTGAGCAAGTTAGCCTTAGAGGCAGCTTGAGAGAGATTAAAGGAAAAGACTGTAGAAAAAGGTGATCATCATCAGTTGAAGAGTAGTAATAGGTGTTCAAGGTCATTTATTTAGGTATATTATTGTGTGTTTTATCACCTATGGGTTTGGTTCCTTCTTAAAAGATAAATCTTGCTAAAGGTCTAGTTGTTGTGGGTGCCCTGTTAGACATGGGCAGTAGCTCCTTATGTGATTGTTGTCTCACTAAACTAAGGTATGGGTCTTCCTTGATCAATTTGTGATGATGTAAATGTTGGATATTTTTATTATAAAATTATAGTCCATCTTTTAGGTTTTAGTGGATTTTATCCCCCAAGAGGATTTTCCACATATATCATGTGTTATGTTCTTGATCTTTCTATATCTTCCTTATTCATTGCAATGGTTAATTTGTATGCATGATGATTATATATACCAAATGTTTAAGAGTTGTGAATTTAATTAGATTATCTTGTATCACTGATTCACCCCTATCCCTTCTTAGTGATTGTACCTCTAATAATTGATACTTTGACACATTGATAGTTTGTGTCATGTTTCCTTAAGGCCCCTTTCCTAGCACCTTTCATTCTTCTATGGAGACATCTTTTTGCTTACTTATTTTTGGATAACCTCTCATGATTCTAAGTGGATTATATGATAGTTCAATATTATCCTTTTTTTGGATCTATTCTTGTGAATCCTAGTGCCTTCCTTATTTCCATTTCAAGATTTTTTGGTGTATGGGTTATATTATATTCGCACTAGTTTATAATGTGTAATGGGAGTTTTGATGATTCAATATTGTCTACCTTCATGCATTTATGTGATTTATTTTGGGAAAATTTTAAATTATTTATTTTCTTGTCTCTTCCATCACCACCATGGGCCATCATCTTTGAGTGACTTTATCTATATTTTTGACACCACTTTTTTGACAGTTGGCAGTCTCCCACAACTTGAAATATATATATTCTGGTGAATCCTATTGCCATCTTATCTTTTTTGACAGTTAAAAAATATCTTCCATCATGAAATGGAGCTATTTTAGTGTATATAGTGTCATCTTGTTATGTTTTTGAGTAGTGGATTCAAATCATTCATGCATACTTGTTTTCTCCACTCCACCCAGTTAGTAGTATGGGGCTGGGGGTGTGGTGTACATTCTAATTATTAGGCCTTGAGAATTTGTTGCACATGTAGTACTCTTTTTTAATTTCATCACTATTACAAATATTTCTTAATTGAAGTTATTCTATTGAATCCTACTGTCACTTATTTTTTGATCGAGTAGTAGATTCAGACCACTCAGGAAAATTGAGTTCCTTTGTGACTTGTGAGTACTCGAGACTACTTTAACATCATTTTGTGGGGATTTATAGATCTCTCTTTTTATTTTAAATTTTTTTTGGAGGGAGGGATTTTTTAATATAGTTTTTCTCTCTTTTCTCCACTTTATTAGAGTTACATTTATGTTTTTTTAGTGTTTTCTGGATTCCTCATTTGTAAATGGGTATCTTATTCAGGGACATTATTTGTTGGAATCCATATGAGGATTTGTTACTTGTCTCCATGGATTTTTTGGTGATTTTTATAGTGTCACTAATGTGGTATTATAGTTAGTGACACTAGTGTGGTAGCCTCACCAGTCTTTGTGCTCATGTCTCACCATTTTTATGGAGGCTGTTCAAGCAATGCTTCTTCAGGCTCATCATTATACCCAATATTTTAGAGTATAGTTTTTATATTCAGTGATCCTCATATTTAACACCATTCCTAATTTCACTTGGTGACTATAACGACTCAACATATATGCACTCCAATAAGATGGATTAGCATCCATAGGGACAGATGGCTTCATACTGCATCCTTTATTGTATCCATCTAAGCTATTGTCAATGGGTTGTTAGATTAATTAATGTATTTTAATTACTTTAGTTAAGCTTATATAGGGTGTGCACATGTCTATGTGCTCATTATATTGAGATTATGTTGACATACCCACTCTCTCTCTCTCTCTCTCTCTCTCTCTCTCTCTCTCTCTCTCTCTCTCTCACACACACACACACACACACACACACACATTTAAAGGCACTCTATTAGTGCATTTTATATAGAAAAGAAGTGGAGATATTCACTTGTATAACCATTTATGTTATAAGTAGTTGTTTCTTTGTGTGAGAAATGTGTTAATGGTTATGTTTTTCATAATGATATCTTGGGGAGATCTTGGATGAAGTGTTTTACATACTCTTTCTTTCAAATTTTATGATTCTAATTTATATGTTATGTTATTCAGGTTAATGCATTTTGTTCTTACATTTGCCAATAAATGTTTAGATTTAATGCCTTCTTACATCGGTGTCCTTTAATAGTTTCCTAATGCCAAAAGAGACTTAAACAAGTTTATTAATAAAAATAATATGTAATTAGAAAAATTATGCATCATGCATGTTTTATAAATAACAAAGTGACCTAATTCCTTACTTAATACAAGTTTTTGAATCTAATTCTTTTTTTCTTTTCATTTTTCTTAGTCCCATCAGTTCAATAATTGCTTCATCAATTCTTCATGATTTAATCTTGAGACATGACTTGAATATACTTAATAGCTCATCTCATATAGTTTTCATTAATATTTTTATGTGATTTATGTGTAGGTTTTACTATATAGCAAGAAGTTCCTCTCATGAAATAGTAAAAATGGAGAAGAATTATTTTTAATCAATGATAAGGTGAGTGTGACATGACTGTTGCATTCATTATAGATTGCATTATAACCATCATGTTGGTTTCATATAATTTTATTTTATGTGTATCTAAGTGCTATACTTCATCCTCAATTCTTCTATTATATGGTATGAAACATCCAAAGCATGCCATCATTTTTTTGTGATTTTCATATATAAAAAACCATCATGTTTTTTTAGAGTTTCTTATATTTTAGCCCCACCCATTTTTAATGATAGTCCAATCTCATTAATTGTTCATAATTTTAAACTTTATTTTTCACATGTTTGCATAATAGGCTATCTTCAAGCCACCAAAGCCAATAAGGAGAAAAATCCCCATCGGCTTCACATATGTAAGATTTACCATTTATTTCCTTGATTTATGCTGATATGAATGTTTTGAAGTTTCTATTATCCTTACATGTTTCAATCTCTTATTGTACTAGTTTACAAAAAAATTATATGACTGCAATCATTAGAGAAGCATGAATTTGATTTTCTAAAAATGTTTTGCTAATTCTTGTTTGGATTTTAATTCTTCATAAGACCTTTTTTACGAGTTTGTACTCAGCTCATGAATTTAGAACTTTTGACATTATTTTTCTTCAAAATTTAGAATTTAATAATTCATTGATACTAATTGCCTCTATGTTAAATATTCATCTAGTTGACATTTATGTTGAGCTAATATTTAGTGCTAAGTAGTTTAGCAAGTTTGAAATTTTATTATTAAACTTTGAAACATGATAAATCATGTGTTTGTTTCCTATGATGTATGTATGTATGTATGTATGTATGTATGTATGTATGTATATGCATTTATATATGTATAAATATACATACATACATAAAGACACACACACACAAACATAGATAGGGAGACATAGAGATACTTGACAAATATTCATGTAATTTAGATTATAAACTAATAAAAGATCTCATGTTTAATCCTAATGAATGTTATTTCAAGTGTTTAAATGGGATGTCTTAAATGTCATTGCATTTCAAATATTATTAGTTATATGAAACATATTCTCTCTAATATAAAGTACCATTTGACTATAAAATTAATTAGTGATTTGTATCTTGTTTATAAAATGTATAACTATAAAAAAGAAGCATGGTTTTATGAATGCATTTTGCTTGTGAGTTCTAAAAAAATCTAAGTTCTATTTTATTTTATTTTTGATCTTGGGACATCATAATCCTATGTTCATGCTTACATTACCCCTAAAATTTCATCAAGAAATTAGTATAATGACAAGGTAACCCATTTCCCATTCTAAAACCCTAAAAAATAAACTTCCACATTATAAATGTCAAAAAATTAATTGTGTTAGATTCTCAACTCATAAATGTGTGGCGATGAAGGGTAAAATTGTATACGATGATGGTAGTGGCTGATCTATTTCATGTTCAAGAATATGCTAAAAACTTCATGAAGATAGTCCATGTAGTTTTTATTTTTTAATATTGATTGTGTTAATTAATATTTACTATTGTGATTGATTTAAACCCACCTTTGATTGGTGTGGAATCTAGGTTGAGCATAAAAGGAGGACTAGGTCTCCCTTCTGGATGTGCTAAAAACCAACAAAGGACAAATGAAAAAGATGACAAGAAAATAAGAAATGAGATAAAAATATAACCCAAAGTACAAGGGGACCTGGGTCCCCAAAAAATCTTTCAAAACCTATCCACCATAACTAGGATACCAAAGAAACAAAAGTCATTCAAGCGAATACCCCAACAATCAAAAAGTGTAGGGTTAAACTAGTAAAAATAAACAAAAATAAATGGAATGAAATAAGAAATTCAAAATAAGATATATTTGGAATGTATCCCCATTGGGTCACAAAAAAATTAAAACCCACCAACTAGAAGTACTGATCAAATTAACTATAAAACATTTCAAGTACAAACTAGAGTAGAATTTGAATTCAAAAACTCAAATCCCAATAAGGAGGTTAAAATAGAATAATACCATCCATAAGAAGAATCTAGGGAGAGTATCTTAGCTAGTGGATGTCTAATTAACCAAACCACCAACCAAAATAAATGTCTAATGGGTCAAATGCAATGGATACCCTACCAACATCATCAAGCACTTGATGGGGATACATGATCAAATCACAATGAGGAAAGAAGGGTTACCATCCTCAAGATAGCAAAAATATCCTCCAAGGATAAAAAAATTAGTAGACATAACAAAATTAAATAGTATAATAACTATATAATCAACTAAAACCCTAGATAGGTGAATCTATTATCATGACACCACACAGCCTGATGCAACAAATAAGCCAAACTTATAGAGGCCATAAAGTTTGATCCATATCTCTATTTGAGCCCATATTCATGCTAAAATGATTGTCTCAAAAATATCAATTAAGCCATAACCTAGACTATCTAGTTGTGGAAGTTTTGTATATTTTTAGAGGCCATAAGTTACAATATGACCGTCTAAAATTATAGTTTAATATTATTTTTGATATTTTTTATAATTTTAAAAATTATCTATTTTTGTAATCAGACTTGAAATTTAGTTGATATTCATCTGATATCTTAATCTTAGTGTTTATTTTATTTTTTTATTTTTTTAGAGCTACGTGCACTTTCATGTAAAAGTTACTAAAAATGACATATCCTAAAAATAATAGGTTAAGTATTATTTATAATTAGAGTTTCAAATTTTTATGTCAAATGGTTTGCAGTTATTTGCATTATTAAATACCAATCAATATGTGTTATTATTTTAGAATCTTTGTCTATTTTAATTCTATTGTCTTGATAGTATTTGGGTTCATTAGTTGGTATCAGATTAAGTTCAAATCTTGGAGATGTAATATATTGTGATAGGATAAGGATGAATCACTTAGATGAACTAGAATATGAAAGGGTTATATAGGCAAGTAGCATAATTAATTGAGATCATTATAAGTCAAAAATAAAGGAGATCATAATATGATGTTGAAGATGACATAGATCATGAAAATAAAATTATTCAAGAGAATAAATAGGAATATATGCCATCAATGGAATAGAGGCCATTAAAGATTTATAAGGAAGAAACTAAGTAATCAAGGTTGATGTTTGAGACTATAGAGGAAGTTTAAAACTACAAGAGTTGATAGATTGAATGAACAACATGGATAATTTTTTAAAATGGAGAACTATGAGAGAGGATATGTAAAGTTTACATGCATGGATCACCAACATAAAGAAAGACATAGAAAAGTTAAAGAGAAAATTAAATTGTGGAAAATTATGGAGAATAATTTGAGGTAAAAATTTCTTGTGGATTATGCACAAACCTTATACAGAGGATTTAAAAAATTTAGGTAGAAGGATCACAATATACAAGTGTATATAGATGAGTCGTATAAGCTTTCCATATAAGTGAATCATGATGAAATAGAAAAAAAATGGTCTTAAGATATGTAAATAGTTTAAAGTTTTATATTCAATATTAATTAAGGATGCATAAAATACTTTTCATGGAGGAGTCTTACCAATTAGATTTGAATGCATAAGAAAAAAATAGACATAATTTTAGAAGAACATGTATTGGGCCAAGAAGAGGATAGTATCCTCCAATAAGGGGATGAGGTAGATTTAATACAAATATAGGTGGATTTAATACCACTAGAGGATAATAATCATGTAGTGTAAAAATACAAGAAGATAATACATAAGGGTTTCAATACCAATAAAGAGGAAGAGAATTTCAAAGAGGATGAAGCTATAGTGGTGGTAGAGGTTGGTTTATAAATAAACACAAGCCTTATGTTTATTACAAATGTGGAGAATAAGGTCAAATATATTTTAAATATCCATACTACCAAGATCAATAAATTAGGCAAGAATATTGTGCAAGAATGAATTTAGTAGAAGCTAAAGCAAAAGAGAAAAATAATTACGTTACAACAATAGATATTGGAAAAAATCTCATAATGATAAGAACAATTTTTACTCTAAGGAAAGAACATGTATATAATAAATAAGGTGGTGATGAATGGATGTGATCAAATGTAGTTCAAGAAAGGTGTACTTTAGGAAGTAATTTATCCAAAGTAGTTATAGATAGTGGTAGTTGTGAAATTATGGTTTCGAAGGACATGATTGAGAAACTAGGTTTGCAGTGTGGAAAACATCCTAATCCTTATAGAATTTCATGGTCTAGGAAAGGGAATGAAGTTACATTAGATAAAAGGTGCTTCATCAAATTTTCAATAGATAAAATTGACAAGGATGAAATATGGTGAGATGTTATATCAATAGATGCATGCCATTTGTTATTGGAAAGGCTATGCCTGTTTGATAGAAACTAAATTCATGATGGATCAAAGAACACATACATTTTTGGAAAGTTCGTGTGAAGTTAAGTTTGTTACCACTTAAAGAAGAAGGACAAGATGAAATTATGCTAACTGAATTTTTTTTTATCAAAGACATTAAGATGACAAGTTGATATTATGCATTAATAACAAAGAAAGGAGACACATAATTGGTGAAAATACTAGTAGAATTAGTAGTAGTGTTGAAATAATACGCAAATGTTATACTTAATGAGTTATTAGATGGTTTATAACCAAATAAAGAGATTTAACTTCATATTTTTTTTTGGGATCATCTCTACCTAATCAAGTAGTTTATAGGATGAGTTGAATAGAACATGCATAATTGAATAAGAAAGTTACTAAATTGGTAAGGAAGGGTATAATAAGTGAGAGTATGTGTCCTTGTGAAATACTAGTGTTTGTAATTCTAGATAAATTGGGAGGGTGGAGTATGTGTGTGTATAGTAGAGAAATTAATAAAATTACAATCAAGTATAGATTTACTATACCTCATTTAGATGATATGATGGAGGTTATTCGAGGAGAAAAATATTTTACCAAGATTGATATAAGGAGTGGATACTATCAGATTCAAATTCATTAAGGAGATGAATTGAAAACATCATTTAAGACTAGAGATGGTTTATATGAGTGGATGGTGATGCCATTCAAACTATGTAATGCACCCAAAACATTTATGAAGATGATAAAATTAGTGTTATGAGAATATAGTGGTAAGTTTATGGTGGTTTATTTTGATTATATTTTAATATTCAGTAAGACTGAATAATACTTACAATATCTAAGAATTTTATTTTAATTGTTAAGAATAGAGAATCTCTATGCAAATTTGAATAAGTGCAGGTTTATGCATAATAGTTTGGTATGTTTTGGATTTTTACTTTCAATATATGGTGTAAGAATGGATGAATAAAACTTAAAGGCAATTGTTGAGTGGCTTTTCCAAATAACATCATAGAGGTAAGAAGTTTCCATGGTTTAGCAACTTTTTACGTAAAGTTTATTATGAATTTTAGTAGTCTTGTTTCACCAATCACAAATTGTATGAGATGAAAATAACTTTCAATGGAAAGGGAAACAATATAAATCTTTGAGTTCTTTAAGAATATAATTACATAAAAATATATTATAGCATCACCATATTTTAGCAAAGTTTTTGACGGTGATTGTGATACTTCATTTTTTAGAATTGGAAGGGAAGCCAATATCATATTTCGGGGAGAAATTGATTGAAGTAAGAACAAAGTATTATAGATATGATGTCAAATTTTTTACCATTATATAAGCATTAAGACATTGGAGGCATTATATGGTGCCTATGTAGTTTATCTAATTTATTGATCATAAGGCTTGAAAGTATGTGAACATTTGAAAGAAGTCAAATAACAGTCATTCAAAGTTTGTGTCTTTATTACGTGGTTATACTTATATGTTGAATAAAAAATTAGGAAAATAGAATAAAGTAGCTAATGCATTGATTATGTGAGTGGTGTTGATAACTAATATGGTGAGTGAAGTAGTTAGATTTGAATTTATTAAAAAAGTATATGATATTGATCCATATTTTGGAAATATAATTAATCAATATAGGAATCCATTGACATGTGATATAGGGAATGCTTATGAAGAGTATCTTATGTAAGATGCTTATCACTTCAAAGATAAATAATTATGTATTCCAATTGGGTCTCTAAGAGATAATATTAAAAGATAATTGCATAATGGTGGTTTTGTTGGACAGTTTAGTAAGATAAAGACAATATATTTAGTGAAGGAGAAATTTTTTTGTCCAAAGATTAAGAAATATGTGACAAGATATGTTTCAAGGTGTAGGATATGTCAAGTGGCAAAAGGACATACATAAAATATAAGATTGTACATGTCATTACCGGCTCTAAGAAGACAATAGACAAATTTGAGTGTGGATTTTGTGTTGGGATTACTAAACACATAGAGAGGTAATGATTCAATTTTTATTATTGTAGATATGTTTTATAAGATGGTACATTTTATTGCATATAAGAAACCAATGATGCCACTAGAGTTGAAAAATTATTTTTTAAGGATATTATGAGATTGCATAATGTTCCAAAAACCATTACATCAGATAGGGACACAAAAATTTTAAGTAATTTTTGTAATAATTTATGGAGGAATATTGAGACTAAGATATAATTAAATAGTGCATACCACACCCAAATATATGGATAGACAAAAGTTGTAAACAAGATATTGGGAAATTTATTGAGATGCATAGTTAGAGAGAAGCCCAAGCAATGGGACTTGGCTTTATCAAAAGCTAAGATTACTACATATAATAGTTTAGTAAATACATTAATAGGAAAATCAACATTTCAAATTGTTCATGGGAGAAATCCCATGGGTGTTTTAAATTTGGTAAAGTTACCAATTTATAAAATGAGTTAGTGATGATGCAAAAGCATTTACAAAACATATACAACAATTACAAGTAAGAAGAAAGGTGAAGGAAAGAAATGAAATGTATAAAGCAACAAAAGATGTTAGAAGTCAAAAATATTTTAAGGAGATATAGTAATAGTTTACTTGAGGAAAGAGATATTTCTAAAAGGCACATATAATAAGTTAATGTACAAGAAATTTGGACCATGTAGAATTGTGAAGAAAATCAATGAAAATGGTTATGAGGTGAGTTTACCATATAATTTTTATATCTCTCTACAATTTAATGTTTCATATTTATATGATTTCCATGAAGAAGATGGTGAAATTGTAGAAGATGAAGTATATTGACAACAATAGGTACCAAAGAAGAAGAAAGAAGAGATAGTGCAGGTTTTAGATAAAAGATAGTAAACACAAGGCAAGGAAGTTATGATAGATAATTGGTATAGTGGGAAGGATTACAATAAGAAGAAAACACTTAGATTATATAACGGGAGCAAAAGAAAATTGATAAGAAAAAATGGAAGCAATATAATATGAATAACTTGCAGGAGATGAGGTATTTTCAAATAAAGGAGAATGATGTAGAAAAGAGGCCAAACTTATGGAGGCCATAAATTTTGATCCATAAATCTAGTTGAGCCCATCTTCATGATAAAATGACCATCTATAAAATTTGAATATAGCCATAACACTACCTATCTAGTTTTGGGCATTTTTGATATCTTTGAGAGGCTATATGTGACCATCTAAGGGTTTAAATTGTATTTTGATATTATTTTCGATATGTTTTTAATTTTATAAATTATCTATTTTTGTAAATAGACCTAAAATTTAGTTAATATTAGTTTTATAGGTTAATTTTAGTGTTTAGTTTATTTTTTGAGTTTTTTTAGAGATGTGAGCTCTTGCATGCAAAACTTACTAAAAATAACATCTATTAAAAATAACTGGTTGAGTTTTATTTATTTTTAGAGTTCTCAATTTTACATGTCAGCTCTAATTCTGAATTGAGGCTTATTTATGCATGGTTTGTAACTATGTATATTATTCATTATGAATCAATACATGTTATAGTTTTACAAGGGTTGCCTATTATAATTTTAATGTATTGATAGTATTTAGGCTCATTATAACCATAAATTTAAATTAAGGGTCAGAATCTTTGTTTAGGAAAGCATCCAACATTCCCAAGTTCCTAGAGCAAGGTATTCCCCTCTTAATTTTACTTTCTCCTAGATCATCTCTACTCACCATCCTATTTTTCTTGTAGATGTGACTAATTTTAACCAGTGTATCCATTTCAATCAACCATGGGGGAGTGCCCTCATTTGATAGAGAAACATATTTAGGAACTCTATGATGTGTCATCTTAATTTCCAAAAATGTTTTATGTTTTTCAAAATTATCTAGATCTTACTTTGGTTCCAAAGAAGCATTTCCTTTATAAAAGGGTTATGCCCCCTTCCAAAAAATTTGTATTAAGGGGCTTAATAATATAACTGAGAGGGATTAAGAATTATAGATTCTTGTTTCCATTAATCCATTCCTTGCAAAAAAATTTAACTCTTTTTTCATCTTCCTTAAGATCTTATTTGATCCACGAGTGTGCTTTATTTGACAAATTATCCTTGCCTTGAATCATTTCTACTCATCCCTATATACCCAGGGGGATTTGACTCTCTTTTGGCTCAGAATGTGAGGTTCCACAGTTTAACTCAAATTAGCTATCCGAAAGCTATTTTTCAATAAAGAAGACCCTACTTTTGGATCCTCTGAACCTTCTTTGATAGCCTTCAATGATCTCATGTCACTCTTGTCCTATTCATTTTACTTTTTTATTTCACATGTCTAGCCAAAAATATGGCAGCTATAATAGACTTATTTGGCTCTTTTAAGCAATATGTTATGAATTCAAACTCCCAATTTGGATTTTAATTAAATAGAAATGGATAAAATCATATCCAGATCTATATTGGTGCATACTTTGGAAAAAACCAACTTATTTTTATCCTTGGTGATAGAGTCAATTGTAATAGGGGATCCAATAGCTCTCACTATCCCCAACAAAATATTATCCTTTCAAAACACCATAGGAAGAGTTGGGAATCTAAACCAAAGTGGGATAACTCTAAAATGATCCTTAAAGGGATTAAACCTGAATTTCTATTTTTACAAAATAAGAATCAATTTCCTTAGAGTAAATAGCCCTCCTTAGAGAATGCAATTGTAATCTTATTTATTTGAAAAATAAAACAAAATGAAGCCATTGTCCAGGAACATTATCTCCACCTATCCCCTTAATTTCAAATTTATTCTAACCTAATCATACACCACATATATATTGGGCATAAATCCATTGAACATTCCAATAAGACTATTTTAAAACTCAATTTTAGCCTGGTCAATATCATCATCTAAGATATCCAAAAACACCTCCTTCCAAAAGTTGAAGGAGGAATATCCAGGGATCATTTCTTGGAAAATGGAACTATTTTAACTGTATCAGCCCATGAAGGATCATACTTGTTGACATTTAGACTAGTCTAATCATTATCAGCTTGTGGTAACCAGTTTTGTTGTGATATCCCTTCCAATGCACCCCTGATACCCTCCTCTTCATTTCTCACTCCTTCCCCTATCATGCTCATTTTATCCACAAAACTTATGAATGAATTTTTTACCCACTCATTACCTCCTCTTCATCACTCTTTTTACTTTGTTATAATTTATTAATACCATTTCTTTTATTATTGAATGTGTTAATTTTTAACACTTTTCAATGTTAGCATATCAAATAGAATAAATCATCAAGATCAAGAAAGAGAAAAAGGGAATTTAAAAATAAGCAAAAGTTATATTTTTAAAGTGTTTATCCAAGTTTTATATTTTAAATAACTTGAAATAGATTCAAAGAAAATAAGCATATTATCCTAGATATTCTGCAAATAACTACTTATACATTACATAATATTTTTTCAAAACAAAAAATGGTATAATATACTTGTTATGTATTAAAGACAATATGTAGTATAAATTTTTCTTATTTTTAACTTGGCTCTTTCATATAACTTATATAACTTGCATGGTTTAGCTTTTTTTATTTCCATCAACTACTCTGACTACATAAATTGTTATTAATTTGTACTAAACTCAATCACAAATAAATCAATTTATGATGTTCAATAAGATTTGATTAAATTATTTATAATATTTGAGATGAGTTTTATGTATACTTTGTTCATGTAATTATGTAATTTACAATTCAAAGACACAATTTCATATTTTATTATCTAATTATTACAAATTTATTGAGATGAATTCTTAACATTTTAAATTTCCCTATTTTTACTCAAACCATGTTAGAAACAAATCTAAGACGTAATTTACTAAAAAATATTCTCATACTACCTTTTATAATAAAGATTTATCTATATGACTTATTTATAATGATTATTTTCTTTGCATTGAATATTTGAAACCCTCTCTTGAAATGTATAATGAATAAGATTAAGTGTTTCTCACTAGCTGATAAGCATAGGATATTATGTTCCAAAACTTTATCATAAGTAATAGATTGATTACTTCATCAAATTTTTCAAAGGCAAAAATAAAAAAATAAAGTCCTATGTTTTTGGTGTTCAACTTCTCCACTGCTTAGCTCAATAAGAAAACATTAAGTCAACATGTTTACTTTGTTGATGGTTTTTGTATGCAATTAGAATTACATGTTGCACAATGAATTAATCATGGATTAGATAAGATAGAGAACACCTACACTTTGGATTGGGTATAAACTTGTTCATTAAGAGCATGACCAATATGGGGACTTATTAGACCCAATTATGGGATCACTTGTCTCAATTGTCACAATACATCATGCTAGGGAGGGTTACAAAGCCTACAGTCTAAAAAAATCACCAACAACCCTAAGAGAGTCCTATTATTTTATTTTCACTTATGTAATAAACAAGAAAGTAAACTATTATAATAAAAAGAAAAGTAAACTAATCTAGTGCGCACCAAAGCTTATGGCACAATGTTGGGATTAGAATAGAATAAATAAACAACAACTAAACTAAACATGCATAGGAGACATATACTCATGTCAATGTATATGAAATCCTAATACATGGAAGAGAAGAATACATATTGCATTATCTATCTAATCCTACAAAGGAGAAATAAAATTAGGAATACTTACCTTTGAAGATGAACCTACCGAGTCTTATGCTCTTCCTTGGACAAGGTCCTTTGTAAGAGATTATTGTGGCTTGTAAGGATAGCCAAAACAAATCAGCTCTAGGATACACAAATTACATAAGCATCCAAAAGACTTATCCACACGACTAGATTAGAGCTTCAAAAGAAAGTATTGAACCCTAAAGATTTATTCCTCAAGTAGAATGGTCAATAAGGAGATGTTTATTAGTACTTATTCTCTTAATTCTTTGCTCTCTTTTAACTCTAATGAAATGGTGATAAATAACTTTGTATATAGTAGTAACTTGACTAAAAACCATTTAGACATGTCAACTATACTAGGTCAATCGAGTTGACGTAGCATATTTTCAAGGTAATGCCTAAAGTCTGTGCTAGGTTGGTCAGGATGCAAACAAGTTAAAATAGTTAAAGTATCCCCAAAATACACTAGGTCAACTAGGTAGACCTAGTGTATTGAACAGGTAAAAAGGGTAATAAGGCAAGAAATAAAGGAATAAAGTATGATAATGACTAGAATGGATAGGAAAGAGAAGAACAAGCCTAGGGTTCATGGTTTTAGAGAGCTAGTGTGTAGATAGTAAGTGGCAAAAGGACCAATAATCTTATAAAGCACTGATGGTATACCCACTCCTTTCCTAGTGCACCCCTTAAGGCATGCACTCAGAGAGATTAAGGCTTGATAAGTTACTGCAAGATAAAAAGTATCAGTAATCAATAAAATTTTAAAAATATTATGTGTATATCTATGCCCTAGCTAAAGCTTATCATGTGTCACATAAGTGCAACATGGAATTGTGTTTTAGAGATGGAACATGATAACACATAATGTTGATGCTAAATATGGTGCAATAGGAATAAACTAATATAAATTAAAGGACTGAATTGAAAAACACATAAATTTAACTTACCTTAGTGCTATAGATAAAGAAGAAGACTATAAGAAAGTGAAGGCATCTAATGTAAAGTACACTAGGTGAAATTGTAGAAATTAGCGCAAAAAATAGCCAAAAATTGAAATTTTTGGAAGATAGACATATAATAGTGTAAAATAATTTCTACATCACCATGAATCCAACGTAATTTATGGTTTGTAAAATGGATGAGAAGAAATAAAGATATGAGCAAAACTATGAATTAGAAGAAAAATAATTGAGAATTTTGAATTTTAAAAAAGTGTTTCAAATAGAAAAAAGAGAAATAATTTTGTTATTTTTATTTGGAAGAAAGGAGAAAAAGATCTCTAGAGAAAAAACAATCTAGGATGGTGAGAGAATGACATGTTATGAAAGAGAGAACCCTAAGAGTGAGAGCAAGTGTACTACAAGTATGTAACTAAGAATCTCAAACCAATTTTTGAAATTTGCTTTGATTTATGTGAACTTTGAGAAAATTTGATTTTAATCATTTATACATATTAAGAATGAACAAAATTAGGTTCTAAGGGTAGTAGATAGGAAGATGGGAAATGTGTCAGAAGGAAATGGGAAGAAAGCAAGAAAAAGACAAATTTTTAACAAAATACACTAGGTCAACACACTGGACCTACTTGGTCCACCTAGTCGACCTAGTAAGTTAAATCAGAGTGATCTGGCAGCTGAAACTAAGTGAAAAGGTGTCCAGTTAGTTTGTAAGGGCCAAAATGGAACTTTAACATTAGGGAGAAGAAGATAATAGGAAAATTAAGAAATTTAGGATAAAATAAGACAAAAATAAGGAATTTTTTGGTCAAACTAGGTTGACTAGGGAGCCAAAATAAGCACAAAAATCCATGTAAAAAGCCAAAAGAGGGATAAAATGGCTTGAAATGATGAAAGAAGGGTAAGAGGTACCAAAATAAAAAAAAAATGAATAGAGTAATCTTGTTTTTATTAATGATAGAATGTATAAAGAATGTATTGTGATTATACACGACATGGAGGAACTAATACACCCTTTGTTGTTTATTGATTATAGATACAACTATAGTTCTAAATATTTCTAAACATGTCATGGTTACTAGAATTTTTAGAGAGGTTCACATATAGAGACATATATAGACTGGTAGTCATAGGTCTAGGAGGTATAGTGGATATGTGCAGGATCTACCTGAGTGCATATGTGTTAGTCATGTTCCTTGGTTGTTAGGAATGGCTAACCAACACCTTCAAATGAGAGGTGGATGGGTATGTGATAGACATGGATATCACACTAGAGGATATCCATGCCATCCTCAAACTACCCATAGTAGGAGCACCAGTGACTGTAGGGTATCAGACATCATAAAGGAGAGGGGATCCTTAGTTATGTGGGCTATAGGCTTAGAGATGATATTGATAGGGTAGAGAGTGAGTATGCATGATGTGTATACATCACATATTTTAAATCTCTAAAAGGTCATGATAAGCCTTATGACACAGTGAGTGCTATATGACAAGTCAGATGGTAAGGCACCATTATACATGATAACCTTAAGCAGGATGATGTTGGAAGAGGGAGTGATATATGATCTAAACTCTATCATCTAGGTATAACTTGTTCATGGTCTATTTCAAATATGGGTCAGAGGACATAAGACCATAGGAGTGATCATACTACTGAGAACATGGATATATGAGAGATTTCATATGTATCAGCTAGTTGTGTTTCCACATGTGATCGATATTAGGTCACCTCAGGTGAGGAGATGGAGGGAGGACTAGGTATCATAGTTTGTGCCCCATGTGCCAACACTATAGATGGTGAGATGCAATAACATAGTGTGTCAACTATATGAGAAGCTAACAACTACCTTGGAGAGATGACACATAGTTTGATTAGTGCTAGATAAGAAAGAGGTGATAGGGCACTATATATGGTGTAAAGAGCCACATCTAGTGGCACAGGTGCCAGGGTAGATGGGTCTACCTCATCTAGTGACACTGATACTCATACTCGAGTAGTGGACTTGGAATGTGAGATAGCCATGAGGGAAGAAAGAGGGGACTCAAACCACTGATAGTGAGACTGACATTGAGGCCATATTAAGAGTGACCATAGACTAGTTGGGTATGATGAAGGGTAGAGTAAGAGGAGGTAGAGGTAGGGGTGGAGATACCAGATGTATCAGCACTAGCTCCATAGAGAGATGAGCTACAACCATTGAGGACATGGTAGGGACTGAGGTAGGAGTAGAGAGTAAAGACCATTGTCATCCTTGGTGATTCATTAGAGGAGCCATAGGATATGATAGAGATACCACTTAGATGGAGGTTAAGATGGATGTGAACCATGAAAATTAGGTTCAATCTAAAGAGGTGACCTGTAGAGGAGGCAATAGGGGGCTAGATAGATATGGAGATTTTGATAAGTGGTCATGCAAATGGTGAGAGCATAGAATTTGAGACATAGATAGGTAAAAAAATTATGATTAATTTATTGTTTAAGTTGTTATTTGGTAGATAGAGAGATATTATGAGATATGACAGTGATTTAATATCCATTTCATGTGATCTTCCAGGTGTACTTGAGGGTGAGGAAGAGATATGAAGGTCCTTGGTTAGGGGATCACTCTGGCATCCTAGACAAGATTTTACAACCATACAACCCCATGACACTAGAGGATCTAAGCGTATCATCTTCCCTAGCTTAGGTGACTAGTTTAGACTAGTCGGAGAGGTTGTGAGGCAGATACAGATGTAGAGAGAGAGGTCATAACCACCAATAGAGATGGGTTGAGGGGAGAGGTAGGCTAGGTAGGCACTTGTTGATGAGAGAGTTGTGCATCAAGATACATAACACATATGATGTATACATAAATGGTGATGTAGACCTAGCTGAGGTAGGCATATGTAGTGACCTAGACTAGGTTGGTATAGGCATAGGTGCAAATAGCACATCTAAAAGGACAAGTAGAGGGATTGAGATCTTATATTGCCTCATTATAGCATATTATTTAAAGAAGTTAGACTGAGGCCTTAATTGGTAGTGTGGATAGGCCACGAGATAGACATGATGGAACTTAGCCCTAGTCCTAAGGCATTGTATATGGTTATATATGTTGTATCAAATTCATGATATATATATGATGTAGCATTTTGGGATATTGGTGTTGGTTATGTATGTTATATTTATGATGGTTGTATTTTTTCATTATGGTTGAGGTTGTGGATGCTTTGGATATACTTATTTCTAGCACATGTATTTAGCTTTGTTGTAAATGCTATAGGAAATATATGTGATGTGGTTTCTTTTCTAGCATTATGGATAACACATACATAGATTTAAAAAGAAATTGACAAAAAGACTTGGAAAAATATAATCAATCAAAAATTTACTACACACTAATTCAAGCTAGGAAATGTGTAATAACATGAAAAATGACTAAGTGTAAAAAACCAAGAAAATGATAGATAAGATGGTAAAAGGGTGATTTATTTTTAAGCCAATGTGAAATATTTTAGAACCAAATTAAGATAAGTAAAATCATACTAAATATCATGTTGGGAAGTGTGACAAACAAAGTAATAAAATGAAAGGGATGAAAAGGGCATGAATAGTAATAAAAACAAATCAAAATTAAGTTAATCAATTAGACTATTTCTCAATGGGAAGTATAAAAGAGAAAATTTGCAAAAATTGGTCTTAAATTTATCATACTAATTCAATCTGTGAAGTATGAGAAATTCAAGAAATGATTTTACTCTTACATGCAATTGGAAAATAAGAAAATAAAAGGCAAAAGAAAAATGAAGTATAAAACATACTAAATATCAAGATGGGAAGTATGTCAAATTATGTGTAACCTCATAATCAATTGAATCTTATCTCTTACTTAACACATGTAATTTAGATGGTGACTTGTTTATTGGAAATTATTTTGTTTTTATTATTTTATGAGGAGGGTTGGGTCCTATCCATAGTCTTACACTACAACTCACAAAACAAATCCCAAGGGGTACCAAAAAAACATTGGTAGGAAAAAATATATGATAATGATAAATGAAATATGTGGGTAATAGGATGGAAAAGGTGGTAATTTATGAAGAATGTTAGGTCTTATCCATGATCTTATAAAGTAACTCATAAATGAAATCCCATGGGGAGTGATAAGAAGTCAAAACAATATTTTCCAAGAGGAAATATGAGGAAATCGAATGAAAAAAAAATGTAAAAATCAAAGAATTAGGTCTCTTATGAGAAGACCTTAGGAGGCAAGAGGCATAGTAAGGACATGAGAAGACACTAAGTGACAAGTCATCATCTATGTACAAAAGAAACATATTCACTATAGACACAAAGCTTTGTAGGAAGATAAGTGTGCTACTAAGATAAAACAATGAAGGTAGATTGGTATAAATAAAAATAAAAAGGACCTACCTCCCCATAACGTGTTCCTCGCTCTTTACAACCCCTTACAAAGTCGTTGGTCTACTACAAATATTAGGTACTGGCGTGAGAAAGTAGGTAGCACTAAGATTTTTTTTTTAATTATCCTCTTCAAATCTAATGGCCTATCACACCCTAGAGGACCTAAAATATATCATAAGGCCAACTATGGAGTTTGAGCTTTGACTAGAAGAAAGAGATGTGCTTTGAATCATGTCTTTTAATGTGATTAGACTTTTGAGAATATTTTTGGATTTTTAATATCATTGTATTTTATTTAGATGACTTGGATTTTAACTTTATTTTGAAGGATTTTTAAAATGCCTCCTCCAGACAGATTTGGAATGACCAATCATGAGAGAGATAGTGATACACATGAATAAGCTTTAGGCTAAGGCTAAAAAAAGCTAAGTAACCTGAGATAAAAGACTGACTAGGACACTTAAGCTTGACAATGAACAAGTATGTGATCTCAAGTCTCAAATGTGTATATGCTTAGTTTTCAAAAAAGGAAGAATGAAAAAGGAGATCCAAAGGAGGGCTGATGAAAGAAAATAGTAATGAGAAATATTATTTTCTAACTGATCACATGGTAAAAGGAGATAATAACCAAAGGGAACATAGTAGATATAACAAAGCCACCATGATAACTATCTATGAAAAATAAATATAAGACAACAAACAATCATGAAGATACTAGGGAAGAGTTTTGAGAAAAAATCTAAAGGAAAAATAATAATAAGTGAAAAATAACAATGATAAGGAAAAGACAATGCAATGTGAAGGATAACTAATCAAAACTAACTATAGCCATGTTAATTGAAATACTAGGCATATATGTAGAAGAAGTTAAAGAATAAAATTTCATAGCATAAGAAGGAATCAAGACTGAAAGGAAAATTTAAGAAGCAAAGAAACTAGTACCCCCAAATCTAGTTGAGAAAGTGGAAGCAGAAGAATGAGGTTCTTCAACTTGACAGATAACCATGAGATTATAGATGGTAGAAGGGTCTTTCCCTTTATGTTGAGGGAATTATGTGATAAAGAAAAGAATTTTGGGAGTATATTATAACTGAGATTGATATTATAAGAAGAGAGAGTTATGTTGCAAAGAGGTATTATGAAGATTTTGATAATTCATTGTATGGGTTTCAATATGGGTATTACTAACATTTTCGAAAGGAAACCTACTTTGTCTATGGGAGACCCTATTAAGATTGGTGAATTCTATCATATCTATTGATTAATTTTTAGTGTTTTCATCAAACAGATAGTCCATGATGAAAGGAGGAAAGGCAAGATGAGATAAACAAGGAATAAAAAATTTACTATAACAGAACTAGGTCAACTTGGTTGACCTAGTGCAAAAACTAAGTCCATGAAATTAAATTAGGTCCACAGGATCGACCCAGTATAGAGAAAAAGGACTCAAACAAAAGGGAAAAATGTCTAAAAATAGTACTAGGTTGACCAGATCTACCTAGTATAGTGTACAGGGGTTGGAAAATATGATAAGTCAACACAATCGACGTAGTATAGTAAATAGGAAAAAGAAAGAGTTGGTAATCAATTTGTGAAAATAAAGTGAGATAATTTGTAGTTAACCAAAGAAAGTAAATGTTGAAAGTAATAAAAAAATAAATTAAATTGATGTTAGTCAATCTAATTGATGTACCCAAATTACAAATCTTACACCAATATGAACTAGTGCAAGTTCTTGCACACATAGTTGAGCAAATAGCAAGCAAACAATTTGGAAAGTAAAGCTAGCTAATTGGTCAACCTAGAATGTTAGATTCTAAAGAATGATTTTAAATGATAGAAAGTTGACTATAAATAAGGTACTAAATAGAAATCTATGGATGGTTTTAGGTGAGTTTATAATGAAAGGGACTGTAGTGAAAATGATACAAGTTTGGTATTGGGGTCTACCCCCTCATTTCACACACCACAATGATAAGAATGTTGGGTGATTAGCCAAAATATACCATTAATCATGCTTTATACTTGACCAAAGTATCAAGTCAACTTTGCTATTGGTGATGAAATCTAAGTAGGTTGGCCTAGGTAGTCAAATGTTAAAATGATTTTTGATGTTTAAGTGATTTGGTCATGTATGCATCAAATAGAAATAGTGTAACTAAATGGTTAATTAAAAAACTTCTAATTGGATTATGTCAACTATTATAAGCATGCAAATAGATGAAAATGAAAGATGTGATTAGCATATAAGGTGAATTCCAAGTTTGAAACAAGGTACAGTGAAAACACTAAATGCACAACAAACAAGACTAGGTCAAGAGTGTCAAGATAACACTATTGAAAATAGGGTTTAGAAAACCTACTAGGCCAACCAAGTCAACCTAGTTATTTTAGATAGCAAATAAGACATAAAACTATGTTCACTAGGTTGATCTAATTAGCTATGCAGAGGTAGTTTTGAAGGCTACAAACTTGAAAGGAAAGTATAAAAACATAGAGATATAAAAGAATATAAATTCACCTTGATGGTTCAGAGATATAATTTATTGATCTAAGACTTGAAAACTAGGTCAAGCTACTCGACCAATAAAAATAGAAATCTATTGAAAAAGTGTTAAAAATTCACTAGGTTGACTTGGTCAACCTAGTTGGTTAGATTGGAAGTTTAAAAATGTACTAGTTTAAGCTAGTTGACCTAGTAAGATGATTTCAAAGTCTAAAAACTAGAATATATAATGGGTTGAGTTGATCGATCTGGCTATATAAAGACTGTTATAAAATAACTATAAATACACTAGGTTAACTTGGTCAACCTAGTAGACTGAACTAGTATTCCAAAAAAGTGCTAAAAACCTATACCAGGTTAAGATGGTCAATCCAGTTACTTATTCTTACACACAAAGAAAAAGAAAACTGGGTCGATAAAATCAAACCAATATGTCAAAATATATGATAGAAATGATAAAAAAAATTAAATAAATAAAATAAAAGTAAACAAATCCAATCAAAAATTTGATTCACATTAGGTTTACCAGAATGTATGAAATTAGAATTATATGATGCACAATGAATTAATCTTAGATTGGATAAGATAGAGCACACCTATACTTTTGATTGGTTATAGACTCGTTAAGTGGGAGCATGACCAATATGGGGGTCTGTTAGACCTAATTAGGGGATCACTTGTATCAATTGTCACAACACATCATGCTAGGAATGGTTCTAAAGCTTATAGTCTAGCACAATTACACAACCCTAAAAGAATCCTATGATTTGATGTTCATTTATGTAATAAATAAGAAATTAAACTATTCTAATAATAATAAAAGTAAACTATTCTAGTGCACACCAAAGCTTGTGGCACAAAGTGGGGTTTAGAACAAAATAAATAAATAACAAATAAAATAAACATACATAGGAGACATATACTCATGTTAATGTATACAAAATCCTAATACATAGAAGAGAAGAATACATACTATATTATCTATCTACTCTTACAAAAGATAAATAAAGTTAGAAATACTTACCTTTGAAGATGAACCTGATGAGTCTCAACCTCTCCTTTGGCCAAGGTCCTTTGCAAGAGATTATTGTGGCTTGTAAGGATGACTAAGAAAAATCAGATCTAGGATACATGACCTACCTAAGCATCTAAAATACTTCTCTACAAGACAAGATTGGAGCTCCAAAATAAAACATTGAACCATAAAGCTTTATTCCTTAAGTAGAATGGTCAATAAGATGTTTATTAGAAATTATTCAATTAATTATTCACTCTCTTTCAACTTTTATGAAATGGTGGTAAATGACCTTATATATATAGTAGTAACTTGACTAAAAACCATTTGGACATGTCAGTTGTACTAGGTTGACTAGGTCAACCTCGTACATTCTCAGGCTAATGCCTAAAGTCTATGTTAGGTTGATCAAGATGCAAACAAGTCAAAATAGCTAAAATATCCCCAAAATACACTAGGTCAAATAGGTCGACCTAGTGTACTAAATAAGTAAAAAGGGTAATAAGGAAAGAAATGAATAAATAAAGAATGATAATGACTAGAATGGATAGGAAAGAGAAGAACAAGCCCAAGTTTCATAGTTTTAGGGATCTAGTGTGTAGATAGGAAGTTACAAAAGGAACAACAATAATATGAAGCACCGATGGTCTACCCACCCCTTTCCTAGTGCACCTTTTAAGGCATGCACTCAGAGAGATTGAGACTTAATAGGTTTCTACAAGATATGAAGTGTCAATAATCAATAAAATTTTGAAAATATTATGTGTATATAGTTTTATAGAAATGCATTCATCATAATCAATCAAACAATTCATATTCTCGATATGTTTTCTAATTTGTTATATATAAAATTACATAAATTTATTTTTATAATAAAGAAATATTAATTTCATGATTTCTTACTTTGCTATGAACTCTACTTACTATGTCTTCTACTTTTCATAAGGACATGGTACCATGCACCTTTGTTATATATATATATATATATATATATATATATATATATATATATATATATATATATATATATATATATATATATATATATAACTCTGATACACACTTCTCTACCATCTAATCTCTAAATTTCAAGGTCAATGTCTTGAAAACATCATAAAAAATTCTCATTTACATGTACATCTACATTTACAACTTGAATGTCGATTCATAGTACCTTGTTATAGTGTATTGTTTTTCATGTCATGCTTGACTTTTAGCGCTGACAAGTAGAAGAAGGATGGGTCCCCATACTTTCATAAGCAAGGTTTGCAACTTGGGGCTGCCAACATGTAACTATAACTTAATCCCATCAACAATCCTAATCCCTCAAATACATTGAACTCCATATAGGTATGTATGGTTAGAAACAAGTCACATAATCACAATAATAATTTAATCACTTACAAATAATAATAGGTTGACATAATAGTAATGAAATATAGACTAAAAGATTAAAATATAAAATTGAGACATTTTGAGGGGAAACATCCATATTCATTATAGAAATAAAGATAGATAAATATGAACAATAAACAACATAATTTAAAGCATAAAACACACATGTTTTCTTAATTAAAATGATATTAATTTAAACATATAGAAATGTTTTTATATTTTGTGTATAAGAAAATTAATGACATGCAAAGATCATTATCTATTATAGAACAACTTTTTAATAATTATGTGATGCATACATGGCTATATACACCCCATCATTTAGAATAACCAATGACCGATTCCTCTCCCTTATAAAATTTTACTTGTAAAAAATCAATCCTAAGACTAAATAAATAAGTTATTGGTGGCACTAAATATTTGAAAACACTATATCAATTATTAGTTGACACTATCCACTATTAAAATATTGTGCATACATGATACTGTTGAATATATTTGTATGTTGAATATGTGAAAGTTGAATGGAATATCTTGTTTGATTCTTCAAACTCCTAACCACTTAATCTCAAGGGTTATTATTGTATGAAACAACTAAGACGTGAACATAAATTAGGCTCCTATAACACTTGTTACTCTATTTATTTGACATAATTTTTTTTAAAGAATAAATCTCTAAGAAATAAAATTTTAAAGTTTAAATGCTTTTTTTAAATCTTAATAATGTTTCATAATGTCTAATTTCAAACATTGATTTAGAAGAATTTATATGATTTTAAACCAAAAAAATCTTCATTTTATTTATTGAATTGTAAAAATTCTCTCTAATAAGTAGAGCTTAATAATTTACTTAATATTTAATGAAAGGTGAAACAAAAAAATAAAAAATAAAACTTCCATTAGATTTCAAAAATTGATCCATTTAAATGAAAGGTCAAAATATTATTTTAAAATATACAACAAAAATGTGTATTCAAAAGATGTGTATTTATGAATCACAAGGTTTTTATAAGATCATAAAACTTATAGAGTAAATTCTCAATATTAATAGATTGGAAATCATGTCATATATTTTTAAATTTGACTACATCATGTGTGATAGTATAATATACATAGTACTTATTAAAGACTCACTCTCTCACACATTTTCCAAAAAAAAAAAATTGTAACTTCGAATTAATAATTCATTTAAATTACATTATGTAGATGAAACAACATTTCAGAAGAAAAACACAAGGAAATAAATGGACAAAGGCCCACTACCACAAAACTCAGCATGGAGCAATTCTGGGAAATGAAGTCCATATTATAAACAAGCGCTAATAAAGTGGGGAGAGAGACTGTAAAATATCAGAGAGAGGACAATAATGAAAAATAAAACCAAATAAAAAAGAGAGTTTAAGATTTAGTGGGTGATATGTCCCAAACAAATATTCAAGCTTGACATTTTAACTTTCTTCTTCTTGACATCCTGTTTGGCCCCATTAGAGGGCTCAATTGTGATCATCTGTGATCATCTGTAGATATGCACTCAGGTAATCAGACAATGAGTTAGAAATCCACAGTTTAAATATAGATAGGTCATCAACTCCTTATCATAGTTTGAATTCTTGGATTCACGTAGTGTCTTCATTTCCCTTGATGGGGTCTCATTCGGAAGAATCATCAAAGAAGTGTTATAATATTATTCACCTTTATTTTTGGAAGGAACAAATACCTCCATTCGGATATCTAGTTCTACATCTTTATTCATTTTTTTATTTTGTTGCCTATTCTTTATCCTCTATTTAATTCTCATCTTCCACCACTTCCACATGTTTCAGAAAAATTTATATCTTCAATGATGTTTTCGACATTTTTTTAAAATGATATATTCTTGCTTGAGGGTAGGTGGGATTTAAATGTCTAGGAAGCCTACATATATGACATCATAAAGTGATATTCTCATAATTCAATGCCTAAATATGTTTTAATTTCCCACACCAGATTATCAGTTTATTCAGTAGACCCTTATTGATATATATCTCCATTCAAATCCATAAAAATGTGCATAATATCATTTTTATTCTCTCTATATTGGATTTGGTAAGGGTGTTGATGGAATTCCCCATCTCTATCAAGTTATAATGTAGATAAAAGATAAGATTCAGTGGCTTATTCAATTTAGCATTTTCGTAACTGAGTTTGAATGTAAATGAATTTCAGGAAACCAAGGAGTAATGTAGAGATTTGCAGTTCCCTAGACTCAATGATCATTTGCAAAGACTCATTAATAGGCTTCCCCATAAAAAATTGGACTACGAAAATTTCCTTGGAGCAGACAAAGATCTCACATGGCTTTGTCCATGTGAAATAAATCCATTGAAAAAATACATATGTAATTTCCCAAAAACCATTTAATCTGTAGATAATGTTAGCGCTTATTCCCAGTTATCTCCACAGTTTACTCTTTCCTCTTGCGCCGGTTAACTCTGTGTGCATGAATAACGGATGTTCTGTTATTTATGCCTCTTACGCCTAGTTAACTCTGTTGTGCATGCTAACAAATGCTCTCTAACTGTTGCATTTGCTTGAGTTAAGCTCATGTGCGCGAGTTAAGCTAACAAAGGATGTTTACATAATGTAAGATGAACGCATCTTTGGTCATAATGAAAAATTCTAAGTTTGTTTTTCAACAAGCTGCTCTGTTTTTTTCTCTTCTCTATTTTTTTTTCTTCTCTATTTTTTTTCTTCAAGTTATCAAATTAATACTACTTTTCCAACAAGATTTATAATTTATTTTGTAGATTCTACTGTAATTTTACATGGTATCAGAGCCTGGTTGCTAGAAAGAAGAAGTACAGTATTTTTTTTGTAGATTAGAAGCTCAAACCTAAAAAATGGAATGTTCACCCTCTGCCATTCTCACACCATACAACTATTTTGATTGGAAGCCAAAGATTCTTCTTCAGCTCAGAAGTAGAGGCCTCTATCGGATAATTATGAATACAGAGGTTGAACCCAATCCAGTAGCTGAAAAATCCAAATACTTCAACCGCATGGATGAAGCATTTGGTTTGCTATGCTTATCCATCTCTCCAAAATTGTTGTTTCATGTTGAGGCATGTACAACTCCAAACCAAGTTTGGAATACATTGGAGACTCTTTTTGGAAAGTAAGATGAAATGCGGGGTCATATCCTTGAAAATGAGCTCAACTCATTAGATCCAAGGATTTTTGATAATATTCAAGATTTCTTCACAAAGTTCAAGGCCTTATTGCTTCAACTCAAAGGATCTGGTATTGACAAATCCAAGGAAGAAAGCAAATTGATCCTTTCTATTCTATCTAAGTTGGGTCCAGAATATGCAGTATTTGTCTCTGCTTTCCACACAGTTAGGCTCACAACAGGAGCAACTTGGAAGATGCCCACACTGGATACCTTCATTGAGTCTCTAGTACATGAGCAGGATAAGCTTATAAAGATGGGCACATTGAAGAATTCCAAAGCTCATGCACTTGTTGTGCATGCAAATGGGAAGAACAATTCCAAATCCAACCAACAATTCAAAGGTAAAGAAAAAAAGGATTCATATCCAAGGAAGACAATCCCAAACCTCCAGATGGATCTACTGGCTCAAAATAAAAGAAGGACAAAAAGGGCAAATCAAAGTGCAGCTATTGCAATCGTGGGTACCATCCAGAATCACCATGCATGAAGAAGACCATTGATCTCATGGCTCAGACACTTCAACAACATAATCTTGGTAGCCTTATCCCTGAGAGTGCCAAGAAGAAGCAAGAAGAAAAAGCACTTGAAACAAGAGACAATGCTCATGCATTGATTGCTATTCATTCTTCTTCAGATGCATGGATCATAGACTCTGGAGCTTCACACCACATGGCAGCCACAAAAGAAGCTCTTTCTTCTTTGAAACCATATTCTGGTTCTCCTATTCTCATGGGAGACAGTTCTCCTATAGAGGCAACTGGAATAGGGAGGGTAGAGGTTGGAATTGGAAGTTTTGAGAATGTCTTACATATTCCAAAGCTTTCTATTAATCTTCTTTCTGTGTATCAAATGACACATACTGGAACTGGTAGGAGAGTTGAATTCACCCCTAATTCGGTCACCATATTTGACATGCAAGACAACTCCAAAATTGTTGTTGGTAAGGCAAATCATCAATCTCATCTGTACACTTTTTCTTATTTTGTTGCTAAATCAGATTCTACTTTACTTCTAACACATGCAAATGATGAAAGTAGAATTTGGCATGAAAGATTTGGTCATTTAAATTTTAGATACATGCAGCAACTTAACAAATAGGGAATGGTTATAGGCTTGCCAACCATAGACTTTTCTGATGGAATTTGTGAAGGATGTGCTCTTGGAAAGCATCCACAAGAAAAGTTTCCAAAGGGGAGTGCATGGAGAGCCTCCTCTCCTTTAGAGCTTGTTCACAGCGATCTTATGGGTCCATTTCCTAAACCTTCCATGAGCAAAGCCAGATATGTGTTAACATTCATTGATGATTACACAAGATACACATGGGTGTATTTTCTCAAATTCAAATCTGAGGTGTTTGAGAATCTCAAGATTTTCAAAGCCCATGCAGAGAAGCAGTCTGGAAAAATGATCAAGATCCTCCACACAGATAATGGAGGGGAGTATGTCAACAATGATTCCAACATCTTTGTGATGAAGCAGGAATACAATTGCAGAACACAGTTCCATACACTCCATAGCAAAATGGGGTAGCTGAGAGGAAGAACCGATCTTTGAAAGAGATGGCCAGCTGCATGTTGCATGCTAGGTCCCTTCCCTCCAAATTGTGGGCTGAAGCAATCAATTGTGATTCATACATACAAAATAGAGCTTTTCACAAATCTGTCACAGGACAAACACCTTTTGAAGCATGGAGAGGCAAGCAACCAGAAGTCACACATTTTCGCATCTTTGGATCTCATGCTTGGGCACGCATTCTTGCAGATAAGAGGAAGGCTTTGGAGCCTCAAAGCAAAGAATGCATCTTTGTTGGATATCCAGATGGTGTAAAGGGATACAGACTACTAGATCTTTCCACAGAAACACTCTTCATTGAAAGGAGTGTCTACTTTGATGAAAATCTTCCACATGCATCTCAGGTACAACATGCCACCACCTCTATGCTTCCTCATCTTACAAATCTTAGAGATACATGCAATCATTCTGATCTTATTTTAGATATTTTTGAATCTAATTTAGAGGAACATGAGCATGCATATGCTGATCCACAACCAATCCTTGATTTGGATTCTAATGATGATTCAGTATCCCATGTGGAAAATCAAAGAACAAGGAGCTTAGCTGATATATATGAAGTTCCTCATGCACTCTCAGCTATCGAGCCCATCATGTCGATGCATGCTTATGTGGTTCTAGCATCTGACCCTCAAACTTATGCAGAAGCTACAGGGAATCCGCTTTGGGAAGCAGCCATGGATGAGGAGTACAACTCCCTCATTGCAAACCGAACTTGGGATTTGGTTCCACTTCCTTCCAATCATAAGCTTGTCAGATGTAAATGGGTCTATAGGACAAAGAAATCAGTAGATGGACATGTGAGCAGATACAAAGCACGGTTGGTCGCCAAAGGTTTTCAACAAGTTCATGGCATTGACTATGATGAGACTTTTGCTCTAGTGGCAAAAATGGACTCCATTCGATTGGCTCTTGCCATTGCAGCATCAAGAAGGTGGGAGGTTCATCACATGGATGTGAAGAATGCATTTCTTCACGGTGATATTGAGGAGGAGATCTACATGGAGCAGCCACAAGGGTATATACAAAATTCCTCATTGGTATGTAAACTCAAGAAGTCACTCTATGGCCTCAAGCAGGCACCTAGAGCTTGGTATGCTAAAATGGATTCTTATCTTGTCTCAAAATTTCATATGATGCAAATCTGATCCAAATGTTTATATGCTAAAAACATCTGATTCTTTGTTGCTCATAGTACTCTATGTAGATGATCTACTAATAACAGGTGATTCACCCACCGCCATTGCAACAATTAAAACTATTTTGCATGATAGATTTTCTATGACAGACATGGGCCTCCTACATTTTTTTCTTGGCCTTGAAATCAGCCAGAATCAATCAGGAATCACAGTTGCTCAATCCAAGTATGCACGAGATCTCTTGGTTCAGTTTCACATGACTGACTGCAAGTCAGCTATCACACCTTTCCTATCAGGGGTCAAGCTTGAAGATGGCAAGGATACACCATTGGTTGATTGCACACGCTACTGTCAACTTGTGGGGAGTCTTCTTTATCTCACTCACACTCGTCCAGATCTCTCATATGCAGTGGGGGTTGTTTCTAGATACATGTAAGAGCCACATGAGCTACATTGGAAGGCTGCCAAGCGTATACTTCGCTATGTCCAGGGAACCATTTGCTATGGGATTCATTATTCAGCGAGTTGTGCTTTGGATCTCATTGGTTACACTGATTCTGACTGGGCTGGTGATAACATTGATCGCAAATCCACTTTAGGATATGTTCTTAGTTTGGGATCAGGGCCTATTTGTTGGTCAAGTAAGAAGCAATCTACCATTGCTTTATCATCAACAGAGGCTGAATATAGAGGTGCAGTCAATGCTACCATTCAAGTCATTTGGCTGTAACACTTCCTAACTAAGCTTGGTATCCTCTTTCATCATCCGACTGTCATTTGGTGTGACAATCAAAGTACACTGAAGGTTTGTAGAGATCCCATACAACGGCAACGGACCAAACACATCGAGATCCACATGCACTTCATCCGCAAATTGATACATGATGGAGTCATCGACTTGCAGTACTATGCCACTTCTGAACAGATTGCCGACATCTTCATGAAGACATTCACTGAGCAAAAGTTTCATTTTCTACGAGACCTTCTTGGTGTGAAGAACACTGCAACACAATATGTGCCATGCACACTTAGTGCACTTTTGAGGGGGGGTTTTATTCCCACAGGGTTTTCCCTCTTTCCTCTTTTTTTTTTTTTTGTCTCCTTAGTTAGACTTAAGGGCGGGTGTTAGCGCTTATTCCCAGTTATCTCCGCAGTTTACTCTTTCCTCTTGCGCCGGTTAACTCTGTGTGCATGAATAACGGATGTTCTGTTATTTATGCCTCTTATGCCTAGTTAACTCTGTTGTGCATGCTAACAAATGCTCTCTAACTGTTGCATTTGCCTGAGTTAAGCTAACAAAGGATGTTTACATAATGTAAGATGAACGCATCTTTGGTCATAATGAAAAATTCTAAGTTTGTTTTTCAACAAGTTGCTCTGTTTTTTTCTCTTCTCTATTTTTTTTTCTTCTCTATTTTTTTTCTGCAAGTTATCAATTTAATACTGCTTTTCCAGCAAGATCTATAATTTATTTTGCAGATTCTACTACAATTTTACAGATAATTGCCTCTTTTTCTAGATTTCACTGATATTGTATCACTACTTCTATCATAATCTCCACAATCTGAACCTCTTCTACATGATACATAATTTAGGCACTATGCATAGATGGAGGTTTCAAAACTATTTGTTTTCATACTATTTTTTAACGACTTCCTTAAATGACCCAGATTTAGAATAAGATGGCTTCCCAGCATCATCAAATCCTCAAAATTTCAACACCGTAAACAGTGTAGAGTCCTTGCCTATATCATAATATGACATAGAAATATGATCCTCAAGTTATTTTCCTACATATAAGAGATGTTGATGGTTCACGAGTATCCCTTTTAGAGTATTCACGTTTCTGTTTGATATCACCCACAATATTTTTTGAATGTTCCCATAAGTAAAAGGTTTTTATAGAGTAAATACATATCATAATTTGATGTCCTAACTATTTTTCATTATCAGACTTGCCTACAATATTTTTTTCATAATTTTTATATGTCTTCATTTTGCCGAGTAATTGCCAGGGGAGTCACTACCTCTAATTGCTGAGTATGGGATTGTAACCCAAAGGCATATGGAGACTCCCATATATTTATATTTTGTTTAAAGACATTAAAAAAAAAAGAGAGTTGCTTATCTAGTCAACCTTGTTGTGAGAGTGCTATATACATAGTGTTCTAAAACACAAACCATTCAGGCATAATGTCAAACACTTATCTTGATACCTCTATATCTTCCCACTCTATGCACAAAAACATGATGGTACTCTTCTCAGTTGACTTGGAGTTTCCCAACATCTACTCCAGGCCATTTATCATGAATCATGCGCAAGAAAAAGGGCAGATCTAATGACATTGATGAGTGCCAAGATGGCCAAAAATATCTAAGCACGGGTGAGCTTGGGAATGCCTAAAAAATTGAGTTCACCTTCATTTAAAATTTGGGACCCTACTTTGAACCACTCGACATCACCATATTTGACCCATTTTTGGTTAAATTTTTAGGGAAGACGAATACCAAGGCATCTACTATGGTCCATTGGTAATGAAACACTTAAAAATATCTAATTCAGCATTACCTAGTTTATGACTAGTTTAGAATGTGAATATTTGTTCTGAGAATAGGTCTAAGAACTTGGTGCAGTTTTAAGCATACCACATGTTCTTAAATATGATCTTGATGAATCAAATCAAACTACTGTAAGATTCTATTTTTCGTGTTTTTACATTATTCATATATATATTATATTATATTATTTTATTGTTATTATTATTATAAAATAAATTACTAATATATAGATATTAATAATTTAGTTTATAATAATAGTAGTAATAATATAATAAATTCCAAAGGTTAGTTTGAGTGGATAGGATCAATGACTTCGATTGCTTAGATATCAAGTTCAATTCTTATCAGACATCTTGTGATGCATCACGACTTAAGGGTATATGCTAGCCTACAATCTGAAGTTGTCATGGGGATACCTTGAAGTAGGGGTCGATCTTCTCCATGTATTCCACATAGATCATAGTGGGGAAATTTTGCTATAGATCATTCGGTGAACATTATGAATCGAGGACCACCCCCACCAAGCTTCAATTATAGATTAAATTTTAAGCCCCAAGGGTTAGCTCAAGGAGATAGGATCAATGAATTTAATCTCCTAAGTCTTGAGTTCAATTCTGACCGAACACCCTATAATGTGTTGCAGCTTAGGAGCAGATGCTAGCTTACAATCTGAAGTGGCCATGGAGATACCTTGAGTTAGGGGTCAAACTTCTCCATGTGTTCCATGTGGATCACAGTGGGATGATTTGGCTATGGATCATTTAATGGACATTATGGACCCAAGCCCACCCCCATCAATATTTGCTTATAGATTAAATTTTAAGCCCTAAGGGTTAGCTCGAGTGGATAAGATCAATGACTTCGATTGCTTAGGTCTCGAGTTCAATTCCTATTAGATACCTTACGATGCATTGCGGCTTTGGGGTAGACGCTAGTCTACAATCTGAAGTGGCCATGGGGATACCTTGAGGTAGGGTCAAACTTCTTCATGTGTTCCACGTGGATCATAATAGGGTGATTCAACTATGGATCATTCATTAGACATTACGGACCCAGGCCCACCCCCACCCAACTTTAGTTATAGATTAAATATAAGCCCAAAGGTTTTGCTCGAGTGGATAGGATCAATGACTTCAGTCACTTAGGTCTCAAGTTTAATTCCTATCAGACACCCTACGATGCGTCAGATCATACGGGTAAACAATAGGCTATAATTTGAAGTGGTCATGGGGATACATTGAAGTAGGGGTCAAACTTCTTCATATATTTTATATGGATCACAATGAGGAAATTTGGCTATGGATCATTTGGTAAACACTACGGACCCAAACCTACCCCACCAAGCTTGAGTTTTAGATTAAAATTTAAGCCTTAAGTGTTAGCTCGAGTGGATAGGATCAACGACTTTGGTCATCTAGGTCTCAAGTTTGATTCTCACCAAACACCCTATGATGCATCATGGCTTACAGACAGATGTTAGTCTATAATCTGAAGTGGCCATGCAGATACATTAAGGTAGGGGTCAAAATTTTTCATGTGTTCCACAAGGATCACAGTGGGGCAATTTGACTATGGATCGCTCGACAGACATTATGGATCTAGGGCCACCTCCACCAAGCTTCAGTGATAGATTAAATTTTTAGCCAATGAGATGTAGAAGGATTGGTGGAGTGGTATGGTGGTGCCCATCCCCACCTAAGTTCAAATCTCAGATGGCATTTATAGGCTGAATGTGGCTATTTACTCGGTGGTTTCAATATGATCAAGTGTTAATGGTTCTATAGTTCTTTTGGGGGCTGGGCTCCTGATTTATGCTCTAGAACTGGTTATAGCTCTAGTCAATATATATATATATATATATATATATATATATATATATATATATATATATATATATATATATATATATATATATATGACATGTTTTGGTTAGAGCATAGACTGATTTGGGACATAATTGGGTGCTGAGATTCCCTTGGAATTTATTAACTACTTGAATACCACTTATATACCAAATATTCTCAGATGTATATCAATTATTAACAACAATAACCATCGGCCTTGATAATAACCCACAATGATTAACATCCTGGAGAATATAACTAATGGTCACAATCGATTTCATATACCTTTCCATAAATTTGACCTTGAATGGAGCTTGAAATAGAAAAGAAACTTAACCGACTCACTCACATCTCATTAGCATCTCTATTAATATATTAATAATATATATAATATTAAATATTTATAATAGAATAATTATATATTATTACTATTATTATGTATACATAATGTAAATATAAATATAAATATAAATAAATAATATTATATATCAAATTATTATTATATTCAATATAGAATAAATTATTAATACTAATATAATATATATTTATATATATTAATATTATATTAAATATTTTTATATTACAATATATAATTATATAGTTTTAATATTTATTACTAAAATATATATTTAATAGTATAAAGGTATCTAAATATGATTTTTATATTATTCTCAAGAGTCAAGAGTTTTACTTAGGCGAGAAAATAAATTAACAAATGAAATGCGTCACTGATTGAGGGAGGTAACATAGATATAATTGACAATTCGAATAAATACGGAAAATTTTAAAGAGGTCACTAACATTTAGCATATGCCCGAATAAGAGGTAGTTATTGAATCTTGAAATTTATGGCTTTCATAGTCCATAATTATTTATATTGTAGAAAATGAATAATATTTATTTGTATCTTTTTTAATCGTTATATTATGTAGTTTAGAATAAAAAATATATAAATAAATATTTATCATTTTTTTTTTTTAGAAATATTTTTTAAAAATAGTTGCACATCATTAGTTTATTTGAGTTTGATACTTTTTGAGAAAATTGATTTAAATGAAAAGATGAAACTTATAAACTTTGAATTTTAACATTTGGAAATATTTAAAGCTTTCATGGTTATTATTGAGAGATGTTTGGAAAAGCTGCAAACAAAAAAATATATTCATTGAAACGTTGGATCCTATAATGGATTAAAGAAATAAAAGAATGTATTTCTGGCGGTGTTTTTCCAAAATTGACATTTGTTCATTAATTTTTTTATAGAATATATTTTTATTTAATTTTTTTTTCTAATATATTTATAAATTTGAATCTTTATAGGTTTAAGTTTAAAATAGTATGGTCATGGATGAGAAATTTAATGTTACTTAAAATTTACATGTTAAGATTTGTATAAAACATAATTTACTAGTGAACAATATTATATTGTGAATAAAGTAAAATAATGTATAAGATATGTGAAATCCAAATGCCAAAAAAACAAATAAAACAACACCAGTAATAATTGCTTGCTTGAAATACAATTTTACCATTCATAACAATTATAATCTTAAAGGAAATAAGGTTTAACATAATTTTATGTTATGGGGTTGTTTCACCACGATGTTTAAACATCCTTGGTTTCCCTCACCATCCAATCTCCTCATCTTAAACACGTTCCATATTTATACAGATTTAAACCTCACACAATTACCCTCTTATTCAACCATAACCATATTACTAGATTTACAAACATCACTTCTGATTATAAATATATCATTTCATCTACTCACTTCGCACCCACCTATAATTTCTCCACAAAAATTCAAGCAATCGATCCTTGATCCATCTGTACAAGCAAAGTAATCAAATTCAATCCAATACCCATTCTCTACATCAATAAGTTTGACCCACAATGAGTTACAAAGGCACTTAGAGTGGCGTGTGACAAAATATCCTACTAAGGATCCCAATGCTCAATAGCATTCCTCTAGCTACTCTTCTAGATTCAAAACCCTCTAGAAATGAAGCTGACATCCTATTTTGAACTTCATTTATGCTTCAATAACCAAGTAATTAAGAAAACACTCTATCCATAAAAAGTTCCTGTATCCAATCCAAAATCAAATAAGCATTTATGATGTCTTCAATCGCTCTTAAATATATCAAATGACCAATTAAATATGTTAATTTATAATGTTTAGAGCAATTTGTAATAGGTGCAAGTTATGTAAATCAAGTAGCTACCTTAAATATTGGTGTGGTATATAATATGGGCATTTTGGTCTAGAATATCACTTGAATTATCATCTCTTTTCCCTTCACCATCATCGTTTATCTCACCTTAAAATATTTAACCAATTGAATATTTAGTATGGCTTTACCATTTACCGACACTTTATCGTCACTCAATCTCACCGTGAAATGAAATGTCTCCTCTCCACACAACACATTACCACATCATGTGAATAAATCCACAACTTCATTTTCTACAATCACCTCCATAAAAAATATAAAAATATTGTTTCTTAACAATTCACATAGAAAAAATTAGATGGATTCAACGATCATACTGATTGACACTCCCTCAATTTATAAAACCCAACTTTAAGAAAATAAAATATTACATAAATTTGAATGAAAATATACAAATATATTAAAATGAAAACTCAATTATTATTTGGTCATTTCATTATTATTTTTCATTGGTTGTAAGATTAATTGATTGTCATTTCATTACAATTAGGTAGTGTTTATATTCCAACTACAAATACAACCTTTTCAAATAATGTGATGAAAGCTGATCTTACACTGCTCTGTAACCATCAAATTGTGAGCTAACTTCATATACAGGCCTATTTAGTTCAATCATTCCTTGTAGCCCTATTTTCCCTGTTTATTGGCCATAACTCCTTGTTAGTTAACTCAATCATGAAATTAAAACTATTTTTGGATACCCATTAAGCTCTTATATAACATACTCAAAAATCTCCTGAGGTTACTTCGTACGGATTTGTACTTTTTTCTTTAGACCCTGTTCCAATTAGCCCTCCTTTTGTGCAAAACGTCTTGTCCAGAGTGATGTACGGACTTTATAATCAAACAAAGCACCATTCCAGATACCCATTATCTTCTTACAGGTTAATCAATCATTTTTTTGGGAACTTCTTTGGATAAATCCACTTTTCCTCTATTGGCCTACACTCTTCCCTTCACATGCACCTAGGTCTCACTTGACAGTTGACTTTTTCCGTACTTATCCATACTTTGGCACCTTGAAACCACTTCCAACAGTTTGATAACATCATCAAGGGTAAAATTACAAAGTTTCAAGAGTTTTCAAGCATTAAAACTCATTTTAAGGGTTTGAACCTAATTCAGAATTTTCCCATGACAGTCACAGGCTGCGAGCTAATTATTTTTGCTGGGAGTGTTCTAGGTTGTTTCAAGGGCTCTAATCACTTTTATATGGTCTGTTTTAACCCCATACACCTTATTCAATAATCATCCAAGTCATATCAACCCTATGTACCTTCCAATGCTTAACATTTTAGTGTCTTTGACTGTATTTTCATAACAATCAACAAGGTTCTTAGTTTCTTTTCAAATACAATGGTCAACAGGGTTCCAAGATGATATACAAACATGTAAACATATAAAAGACCTCCCCATTCATATGCTCTATCAAATATGACTTGATCAAACCATTTACTATGCAAAACATGCAACTTTCTTGTCTTTTCCTATACACTGTCACCTACAGGCCTGAATTCCAAATGTGGAGTTTTAAGATACCAAAAGAGATTTTTAAAGCCTGTTTCTTCTTCATTTAGGTTTATACTTGCATTTAGACTTCTCTCCATACCATTATGAACTTTATGCAAAGATTTTCACATGGATTTTACTTAAGACAGTGGGCTGTATTTTTAATTTCCTGAATATCTTGTTTAGGCCTGTTTAGGCTTCTTTTAGCTTTCAAAGCTCTTAAGACCTTTTGTTCACATAAATACTAGTTTTAAATTACTCCCAACATGCAAAATAACCAGTCTACATGTAGCTTTCACAATGTTCTTTGAATAATCATCATACATACTCACATACACACATATATATATAGGCCTGTCTCCAAAATTCACAAAGAAACCATATATCAAACAAATACATTCATTCTTCTTAGATCAAATAGAAGACTTACAGCTCAATATAAGATTCAGTTCCAGTATCCCATGGCTTTCAAAGCCTTGCTTTCTCCTTCACACATTATTTTCTCCTTCTCTTCCCTTTAACATCTCTTGAATGAGGTCCTCCCTCACTGTTTCTCTTCTTTTCTCTACATTCTATCTTCTTTCCCTTGAATGAGAGGGATTTTCCTCTCTGTTCTTCTTCTCTTCTACAGCCCTCTCATCCTCCTTATTTTCTCATCCTCTCTATTTAATGAATTCTTCTTTGTTTTTTTTTTCAAGGATTTTCTTCCAACTTCTACGCCCAAATTGGGCTTAAGGCAAACAAATGTTGTTTTTAAGTTTTAACAATATTCTAAGGTTGAAAATAGTTTCAACCATTTCCCCCTAATTTACTCAACAGCCTAACCATTACTTTTTACCTTTTTACTTTCACTTTTTTTGATAATTACATTTTACTTTCAAGGTGAAATTTTGAAATCTCACAATTTGGAGGGAAAACCAAAATTTGAATTTTTTTACACTAGAATTTGAAACTTTTGTAGATGCTCCTGCATCATACTTTCCCTCTAGAAAAGATTTGAACCTTAGTTCAAATGTCATGCTTCCTCCTCACTTTAGTCTTCACTTGTATACCTGGATCCCACGGTCTTGTTGTCAATACCAATGCTTGTGTTTGTTTGGAATAGTCTTTATCTTTCATCTTGCTGTTCTTCCTCTTCTGGTATGTTCTTCTCCTCATCTCTTTTTCAGCTGCCATCTCCCATTTCCATGCTTCTTCATCTTCATACATATCTTCTAGATCTTCTTGTTGTTCTTCTTGGTTCATGAGCTTCTCCAATGGCTCATGTATGTTATTCACTTCAGCAACCTTCATACCTGCATACAAAACATCCAAAGCCACCTTAGAATAAAAATCTTTAGGCCATGAAGCCTCTTGGCTGTCTTCACATGCTTGCTCTTTGACCAAAACTGCCTTTGCCTCTTTGCTCTGCTCTTGTCTTGTTTCACTCTTCCCAATGGTGTCTTCACCATGGCTTGTACCTTCTTTTATCTCTCTTGAGTGACCAAACAGCTGCTCCAACATCTTCAACTCTTCCTTTAGTGAGATCTCATCTATCTCACCATCTTCATCAAACTTGGCTGGTCACTCACAAGGATTACTTGCCCTTTATCTCTTATCTCATCTTTTCTTAGCTTGTCTTCAAATAAATCAACTTCTTCATCAATATACTCATCAAATACAATTGAAACACCCTTACCTTGTATCTCCTTGCTTTCTTCAGTCTTTTCTTGAAGCCATCTTGTTTGCTTTGCTGCATACTCTCCCCTTTCCTCATCATCCATCCATTTGGAACTCTCTCCTTGCTGCATATTAGTCTTCATAGACATTTTACATTCTTCATTTTCCATAAAAAGATCATTGAATGATACAAAAACATTATTATCCCATTCATTGCAAGCAATTGACTTACCTTTCATCTTTGTACCTTTATGCTCTTCTTCATTATTCTTTGAGAAGTTTTCTTTCTCACCTTCATTCTCTTGGCTGCCGGAATCACCTTCAATCCTCTCTTTTCTCTTTGCCTTCTTAGGCACCCACATCTGATTCTTCTTCTTATCATTTGACTTCACAAGCCATTTAGGCATCATACATCCATGCTTTTGTACCAGCACTTCCTTTTGCTTGGGAGTTTGCTTCTTCCACCATTTAGGCATCACATATTCATGGTTAATTGGAAACTTCACCTTTCTTTTTGCTTCTCTAACATGCATATCAACAGTTTCATGCTTATAAGAAAAATCAAGTTTTGAATTCACCTTTACCTCCTTAATGGGCTGCTCCATTAGTTCCTTGACTTGCATAGCTTCTTGATTATCTGTCCTTTCTTCTTCCTTCATTCTTGGCTTTTCTCTTTCTTCTTCTTGGCCTTCAATGGCATCATGGAAGTCATCTTCATCTTCCATCTCTCCCCTTGCTTGTATGGAATCCTCAACACCTTCCTCATGCATTAACCAATGCATCTCTTCTTCTTTATCAACAGCAGCAAACTCACTTCTCTTTCTTCTTACACATTCACTTGTGCACTTGGTGTCTTCTCTTGCACCAATCTCTTCACTCTTCAAGGCCATTCTCTTGACCTTCATAAGGCTGCTCATACCTGCATTTACCCATTCAAAAACAATATTAGAAATAAAAATAAGAGACCACAATGTCTCCATGAGTGCTCTCTTCATCAACACTCTCATCTTTCCAAGTGCTCTTCCTGGCACTTCATCCTTTCTTTCTTCTCTCTTGTTCTCCTCAATGAGAACCTTCTTCTCAACTTCTTCTTCTTGCTGCTCACTTGGCAACCTTATTATCTTCTTCAAGCCTCTATGGGCTTCTCTCTTCATGGCAATCTTATTTTGCCTTCTTCTCCTCTTCACTAGGAGATCTATAGGCCACTTCAACCTCTTCTTCATTGGCCATACCCATGCTTGCTTATCCATCTGCATCCAAGACTCATATTCATCTTTAATCTTAACTAACTCTCTCTTCAAATTAGTAATTTCTTTATCAAGTACAAAACTATCCATACCTTTGATGCTTGCTTTCTTCTTGGTGCCCTCTTGTACCTTGTTGTTCTGTAGTGCCTTCAACAACACTTTCATCTCTGAGATCTTCACCCAAGTCTTTTCCACCTTGGTCTCTTGATCCCTTGTCTCACCCAAGCCTTTTCCTTGACTGGTCTTTTGACAATCTCCTTGATCTCACCTAGGCCTTTTGCATCCTAGTCTTTTGATCCTTCTCTCAATCCTGCAGCAACTCTTATACAACACTTCATCAAATACAAATCATAAATCCAAGCTTACCTTGCTTTAGATATTCTTCTTGAGCATTCACTTGATCTTCTTCTAGAGCTTCTCAATTCTGCAAACTTCATCCTTTACCTCACCTAAGTCTATTTCACCTTAGTCTTTTGGCAAACTATCCAAGCTTCTTCTTGGATCTTCACTAAGCCTTCTTTGGCTTCTTCTCTTCTTAAGCCTCAATGGCTTGGCTGCCTTTCTCTTCACCTAAAACTTCTTCACTTTATTTCTTCTTAACACAATAACTCAAATCAAATAGCACAATTATTCATACCTTTTCTCCCCAGGGTCTTCTAGCACTTGTCCTGTTGATCCTCTTGCCAAATCCTGTAACAACTTATTAGCAATCATAGCCATCAACAAATTTACAATTCCCAAGAGCTTCAAGCTCTGATACCAAATGATGAAAACTGATCTTACACTGCTCTGTAACCATCAAATTGTGAGCTAAGTTCATATACAGGCCTATTTAGTTCAATCATTCCTTGTAGCCCTATTTTCCCTGTTTATTGGCCATAACTCCTTGTTAGTTAACTCAATCATGAAATTAAAACTATTTTTGGATACCCATTAAGCTCTTCCATAACATAATCAAAAATCTTCTGAGGTTACTTTCTACGGATTTGTACTTTTTTCTTTAGACCCTGTTCCAATTAGCCCTCCTTTTGTGCAAAACGTCTTGTCCAGAGTGATGTACGGACTTTCTAATCAAACAAAGAACCATTCTAGATACCCATTATATTCTTACAGGTTAATCAATCATTTTTTTTGGAACTTCTTTGGATAAATCCACTTTTCCTCTATTGGCCTACACTCTTCCCTTCACATGCACCTAGGTCTCACTTGACAGTTGACTTTTTCCGTACTTATCCATACTTTGGCACCTTGAAACCACTTCCAACAGTTTGATAACATCATCAAGGGTCAAATTACAAAGTTTCAAGAGTTTTCAAGCATTAAAACTCATTTTAAGGGTTTGAACCTAATTCAGAATTTTCCCATGACAGTCACAGGCTGCGAGCTAATTATTTTTTCTGGGAGTGTTCTAGGTTGTTTAAAGGGCTCTAATCAATTTTATATGGTTTTTTTTAACCCCATACACCTTCTTCAATAATCATCCAAGTCATATCAACCCTATGTACCTTCCAATGCTTAACATTTTAGTGTCTTTGACTGTATTTTCATAACAATCAACAAGGTTCTTAGTTTCTTTTCAAATACAATGGTCAACAGGGTTCCAAGATGATATACAAACATGTCAACATATAAAATACCTCCCCATTCATATGCTCTATCAAATATGACTTGATCAAACCATTTACTATGCAAAACATGCAACTTTCTTGTCTTTTCCTATACACTGTCACCTACAGGCCTGAATTCCAAATGTGGAGTTTTAAGATACCAAAAGAGATTTTTAAAGCCTGTTTCTTCTTCATTTAGGTTTATACTTGCATTTAGACTTCTCTCCATACCATTATGAACTTTATGCAAAGATTTTCACATGGATTTTACTTAAGACAGTGGGCTGTATTTTTAATTTCCTGAATATCTTGTTTAGGCCTGTTTAGGCTTCTTTTAGCTTTCAAAGCTCTTAAGACCTTTTGTTCACATAAATACCAGTTTTAAATTACTCCCAACATGCAAAATAACCAGTCTACATGTAGCTTTCACAATGTTCTTTGAATAATCATCATACATACTCACATACACACATATATAGATAGGCCTGTCTCCGAAATTCACAAAGAAGCCATATATGAAACAAATACATTCATTCTTCTTAGATCAAATAGAAGACTTACAGCTCAATATAAGATTTAGTTCCAGTATCCCATGGCTTTCAAAGCCTTGCTTTCTCCTTCACACATTATTTTCTCCTTCTCTTCCCTTTAACATCTCTTGAATGAGGTCCTCCCTCACTGTTTCTCTTCTTTTCTCTACATTCTATCTTCTTTCCCTTGAATGAGAGGGATTTTCCTCTCTGTTCTTCTTCTCTTCTACAGCCCTCTCATCCTCCTTATTTTCTCATCCTCTCTATTTAATGAATTCTTCTTTGTTTTTTTTTTCAAGGATTTTCTTCCAACTTCTACGCCCAAATTGGGCTTAAGGCAAACAAATGCTGTTTTTAAGTTTTAACAATATTCTAAGGTTGAAAATAGTTTCAACCATTTCCTCCTAATTTACTCAACAGCCTAACCATTACTTTTTACCTTTTTACTTTCACTTTTTTTGATAATTACATTTTACTTTCAAGGTGAAATTTTGAAATCTCACAATTTGGAGGGAAAACCAAAATTTGAATTTTTTTACACTAGAATTTGAAACTTTTGTAGATGCTCCTGCATCATAATGCCACATAGTTTAAATAATATTTTACCTAAATATATGATAAGGGTCATGTTACATCATAAGTAATTTTTGTTATTAGTAAATATGTCAAATGCTTAACAATTCATGAATTGAGAGGTTAATGGAACTTTTATTGATCATAATATTAGTAAAATCTATGAATATAATAAATATAAAATTTTATTGTATATTTCATTGTATCTACTTTAAAATTGTAATAAATTAATTTGATTTATTTATGTGATTCGATGACGATTATCTATTCAATAGTTCCCTTAAAATATTAATATAACTGAAAATAGATGAAGAAACTTTAGAGTATATAGGTATATATGTGTTTATGTATATATAGTTTTTAATTGTTTGATTAAAAATTTATTTTACATCTAATATGATCTCAGTTTTTTTATTTATTACATGTTATAACTAAATCATAAATATAACAATATAACAATCAAACTTAAAACTTAATTGTAGGTCATGCCTTTATTCTCTACCTCTAATTTTTATAAAATATCATGAATAACTTCCAATATTTATGACCATTTAACCCATACACTAAGTAAAATAGAGTTATTCCAAAGATATAGAATTGATGTATTTTAGTTTATTCTTTCAATAACATACCTCTAGCTGCTCTTCTAAATTCAAAACCCTCTAAAAATGAAGCTGACATCCTATTTTGAACTTCATTTACGTTTCAATATCCAAGTAATTAAGAAAACACTCTATCCATAAAAAGTTGATGTATCTAATCCAAAATCAAATAAGCATTTATGATGTCTTCAACCACTCTTAAATATATCAAATGACTAATTAAATATGTTAATTTGTAATGTTTAGAGCAATTTGTAATAGGTGCAAGTTATGTAAATCAAGTAGTTGCCTTAAATATTGGTGTGGTGTATAATATGGGCCTTTTGGTCTAGAATATCACTTGAATTATCATCTCATTTCCCTTCACCATCATCATTTAGCTCACCTTAAAATATTTCACCAATTGAATATTTAGTATGGCTTTATCATTTCCCGATACTTTACTGTCACTCAATCTCACTGTGAAATAAAATGTCTCCTCTCCACACAACACATTACCACGTCATGTGAAGAAATCCACAACTTCATTTTCTACCATCACCTCCATAAAAAATATAAAAATATTGTTTCTTAACAATTCACATAGAAAAACTTAGATGGATTCAATGATCATACTAATTGACACTCCCTCAATTTATAAAACCCAACTTTAAAAAAATAAAATATTACATAAATTTGAATGAAAATATACAAATATATTAAAATTAAAACTCAATTATTATTTGGTCATTTCATTATTATTTTTCATTGGTTGCAAGTATAATTGATTGTCATTTCTCTACAATTAAGTAGTGTTTATATTCCAACTACAAATACAACCTTTTCAAATAATGCCACATAATTTAAATAATATTTTACCTAAATATATGATAAGGGTCATGTTACATCATAAGTAATTTTCGTTATTAGTAAATATGTCAAATGCTTAACAATTCATGAATTGAGAGATTAATGGAACTGTTATTGATCATAATATTAGTAAAATCTATGAATATAATAAATATAAAATTTTATTGTGTATATCATTGTGTCTATTTTAAGATTGTAATAAATTAATTTGATTTATTTATGTGATTTGATGACGATTATCTATTCAATATTTCCCTTAAAATATTAATATAACTCAAAATAGAAGAAGAAACTTTAGAGTACATATGTATATATGTGTTTATGTATATATAGTTTTTAATTGTTTGATTAAAAATTTATTTTACATCTAATATGATCTCAATTTTTTTATTTATTACATGTTATAACTAAAACATAAATATAACTATATAACAATCAAACTTAAAACTTAATTGTAGGTCATTTCTTTATTCTCTACCTCTAATTTTTATAAAATATCATGAATAAACTTCCAATTTTTATGACCATTTAACCCATGCACTAAGTAAAATAGAGTTATTCCAATGATATAGAATTGATGTACTTTAGTTTATTCTTTCACGCAATGTTTGAATTAGCGTAAACACCTTATAATTAATGAAAACCAGAAAATTCAATTTCACATTGTTCATTTACTAATGTTTGATGAATATATTTTTAATATATACGATTGATAGATTAGAATAAGATCTTTGTTTGCTTATTATTTTCTAATGTTTAGATTAAAAGAATCTAAATTTGGGCAACTGTTAACCATAAATAATGAAAACAAATTAAAGTGAACATATTGAATGTGTGCCAATTATAACCACAAATAATATGAACAAATTAACATTATCTCACCTTTTGGAACTATATTTTTTAATCGTTTATCCTAACTATTTTAATTCTAAACAAATTAACTTGTGTGAAGCTTACGAATACGCTAACTAGTAACTACGCTTGTACAAGGTCTAAAAAGGCTCAAATTTTAATGGTGTTGGGTAAAATTATGCCTATTTTTTTGTCATTCAAAACATAACTAAATGAATTTTTTAAAATTCTGATCTAAGTATAGTGACAATAAAAGACCTGAGATAGCCAAATCGTAGTGGGCTCAACCTTGTTCATTGTTACTTTGAATACGGAGACTGAAATGTGACAAGTGAGATTGAATAGGATCTTTGATATTTAGAGGTCAATAGGATTTCCTATATTTAGACCTAAGTAAAGAATTTGGATGTAATTATGGGAGAATAAAGAACCCTATGAGTAAAATAAATTCTATTAATAAAAAAAACAGGGGGGTGGGGAAAGAGGAGGTAAAGGAGGTGAAAGCAATATAAATGTATTTCACAAATTGACGTTGAATCATTGATACTTTAACAGAAGAAACCAACCTCAAACTTGGTTAGGGTTTAATCTTACATAGAGTACAATACGGTTGCTAGGGTATTCACATTACCTTCAAATAGTGTTTTTTAATATGAAATTTTGTAACTGATAAATGGAAATAAAGGAACTATCAAACCTGTTGTCTGAAAAGAGAATTCTTCAAATTTATCTTTTATTTTAAGATGATACATTCGTAGAATCTCCTCATACACCCATTCATTTTCATTGAAAATGGTTTTAGTTTCCTCAACCTTCTTTTTCTCCTCTTTGTTTTGTGTTTCGTCAGCCTAACGCATCGTTTTCAGACACAATAAAGCTACTCTTCAATCTCTAAGACTATAACCACCTGCATTTGAGGCATTTTCTCGCACCCCTATTTCTGAATAATATTACGGTAAAAATAACAGCCACAATCGAAATCATAATCAACAGTTTATATTTTGAGATCTATTAATATTTTCCAGAGATACACACTCAATATTCACATCAAGGCAATGAATCTAATTGAAATATAAAATATGTGGAGATAAATATATGAATATATACTATAGGAACAATAATGAAATTCCTCTGGGAAACATTTCAAAAATTCCCACAATTAAAATGTTGTTAAATAAGTTTTGTTTTGAAATGTGTGAGTTAACTATTTGAAAAGTTTATATAATTGTAAGGTTTATATATTTTAATGTACAAATGTAATAAATTTTGATTGGTAGAAAATACATAGTTTAATTGAATTAAATCTTATAATAATCCCTTTTAGACTAATAAATAAAATAAAATTTATTGAGATACAAAGAAAATAGTATTTATTTCCTTAAGTAAATGGTATTTTAATTGTGACGAAAAATTATATTCAGTGGTCATTTAAAATGTTAAACATATATCAAGTGGGTTGTAGTCCAACGGTGAGGATGATGATGTCAAAAGTGTTGTCTATCCATCTTCCAAAGTACAAATCCGAAGAGATACAAAAAATGATGAAATTGAAATCATACCAATGTGTAAAAAACAAGGTTTCAATCAGAAAGTATGTTAAACATATAATATGTTAACAATTAAATTATTCTATTTTTTTCTAAAATAATATATTTGAATTAATTATTTATTATTAAATTATATAAATACTAAATTAAATATTAAATATCATCATAAGATTTATTTACTTTTATGTTTGTTATGTTGTTGAAGGTAAATTGTTTTTATTAGTAACTTTTACCTATTGAAACATGTGCCAATTATCAAATATAATAGTGGATATAATTATGTTAGTTTATTTTGTATTATATTGGTTAAAAAATATTTTTCTAACCAGGTGAGTCGATTTTCAATTAATTAATATTAGTTTTTTTTTCTCTTTATGTAGTTAAAAGTTACCATGTTAATCACTCCCCCTCCCGCTAGATTAGAGTTTTCATAAAAGTAATGTGTCATATTTTTCAAGAGTAATGGTGTTTTTTTCCCTTGGATATGGTTAGTGTTGGGCTCACAATTTTGAATTTATTTTGGTTAAGTACTTTTTTGAAATAATGGTGCATAATGAAGCATAGGCACAGGAGAGATACAACACAGAATAGCGTGGTGTGATAGACTATGGCACATAAGATCATGGCATAGAAGAGGCAAGTTATGTGAAAAAAATAAACATGAAACATAGAGAACCCAATAATATATAAGTCAAATATTAATGTATGTATTGGGAAAGGGACCAAAAGTAGAGACAGTTAAGGAATGGTTCACATGAACATTGGATAAGAATAGTGTTCAACACAAATCCAACACTAGTATGCAGGATGATAGGTATGTGATGATGAGGATCTAGAATAGAGAGAGCATATAGGGGAAGTTAAGCCCAAGTCTTTAGGAATTCATTATAAATGGCTTGCCATGACTCATTGTTGTTAATGTTTTGGTTGATCATTGTAATCCTAGAGTTTTTATAATCTTGGATATGATATACAAATATAATGAAAGGAAGCTTATGTTTTGATGAAATATTTA
>JARHVA010001511.1:1347500-1382500 GCA_037957365.1 Torreya grandis | reverse complement strand
CATAGAAAATTTTGTTGTCATAAAAATTTGTTTTTATCTTGTTTGTTGAAATAATAGAATGAGGAAGGAAAAGAGCATTAAAAACATTTTTGTGGATCTATGTACTAGAGGACATCTTTAGTTGAACCACAAAGAAGCACAACAACTTGTAGACAATAGAATGAAGCATGTTTTAGGGTATGCATTTGTAAGTGATCAGGGAGAAAACTAAAAAAATCACAAATCATAGTTAATTTCATTTGATGTCCACTACGGGAATCACCTTTTGTATTCTATTATTTTATTTGAAAATTGAATAAAAGAAGGAAATACTTTTTTGGAGATGTACAAATTTAAATTCCATGTATTATTCTAATTTACGTATGGGTGATAAGAGTGGGTTTTAAATCTAAAGATTTTATGGTGAACGAGCATGCCTTTTATAAAAGTGGGAATTAAGGCTTATAAATTTCTTAAAGTGTGTTATTCATTATAAAGTTTATTTTGAAAAAATCATTTTAAAGGAAATATTGAAAACTTAAATAAGGTATTTTATTTATAAGTGATTTTCATTTAATGGTAAATTGGAGATCCAAATAGCATAAAAATAGATTAAACATAATATATAATGTTATTTTTTCATATTCATTTTATACAAAACATTCAGTTATTATATAGTCATGGAGGTAACACAACAACCTCCTATAAAATAGGATCACATAACCTGAAATAGTCATGGGTAACAACAAATCTTATAGGAATATATTTAATAACTAATATGCTAATTAATAATGTTATGAATAAATCCTAACATTCACCCCCTTAATTCAAACACGTAAAAAGTTTTTACACTCTCTGTGTAGCCTACTCACCTTTGAGGTGAGATGTTATCTTTATGGCTTCATAGTCTTGCTGGCACATTGGTTTTTCCTTGAAGGATTACCACAAACCTAGAAGTGATATGAGTACATCTCTGTACTTAACATCTTCAATGGTTTCTTGGATTACCACAACCCCATATGGTTTTCTTCTGTAGGTTGACCATGAACCTAGAGGTGATAGGAGGTCTCAACCACTTTGGTGGTTTCTCAAATTTCTACAAACCCTTTTCCAAGAACCAAACACTACTTTAGTGATTTTACTCCACATAATGTTCTTCATTAAGAGGTACCAAACTGGAAAATAATGAATCATATTTTTAATGAAAAACACACTGCATAATTAAAACACTAACACACTGAAAAATGTCACCATGTTGTAGGTGACTCAAGATAGGATGTCAAATGTCCTCCAACCGCCATGTATCCTCCAACTTCCAATTGTCACTACTTAGCGAATATGGCAATGAAGCTCATTGGATGTCGTGTACAAGAGATTTTACGTCCTTAAATTTTTTTTATTTTTGGCATTTTTGAAAATGAATTATAAAATGTGAATCTTGAAAAAATGACCCGATTATTGATGAATCTTTTAATAAAGACTAACATATTATTATAAAAATTGACATAAGACCATAGACAATTAATCTATAGTGACTTGATTTAACATTATACGTGACAACCTAAGACATAACAAGAGACACGTAAAACCTAAAAATATTTTAACATGACTTAAAATAGAAATTATAATAATGACCATAAAATAATCTAGATTTACCAAATAAATATTCCCACTATGATTTTTATAGACATATACTATTAACTTTTATAAAACATAAACATTATACAAATGATGTTTGAAATTTTTTAATGACAAGTAATAAAGACTCATATCAAATGGATCAAAACACTTAATAAATTAAAGACTCTTCTGACCTAAATGATAGATTTGTTGGACACAGGACTATTGCAGATCTGGTAACAACCTCCTATGTCATTTATCACATTCATAAGGTACATGAGAACTAGTAACAACCTCCTATGCCATCAATTAAATTGTCCTTACTAACATGTTGACTAGATATTGATCAATGGATGACTTGAAATAGTAAATGAGAAAGCTAAACTTTCAATTGCCAATTGTAAAAGAATGCATATGGCTTTGAATTTTTTTTAGATTTCCTAGTTGACCATTGGAGGGTAATTCCAAATGACACGTCTACTAAATATTTGTATCTTTAATTTTATTCCAATGTAGATACAATTTTAAACTGAATAGATTTTTTTGTAGGTCGATGCAGATAACTAGATACTTCTCAGATATGTGTAGTGCCAGATGGAGACAACTTTGTGGGAATTGGGATGATGGTTGGAATGAAATGCAATACACAACACTAAAACTAAATGTTGATGTTCTTGATATGAAAAATCAACATTTTATTCAAAATAGTCACACCTTTATGGAAAGAAAAAAAAAGACTACTATAAAGCTAATCTAAGATTTTATATAAAATTAGAATATCACAATGGGACAAATAAGCAAACTAAGTGCTCCCCTATAAATAACTTATTCTCCTATGGATGAGATCAATCTCACTCTAATACCACATTGTTGGTAAATTGGAGAGTTGAATAGCTAAAAAAAAATATTAAACACAATATATAATATTATTTCTACATATTCATTAGATACAAAATATCTAGTCATTATATAGTTATGGAGGTAACACAACAACCTCCTAGAAAATAGAATCACATAGCCCATAATAGTCATGGGTAATAAAAAATATTATAGGAATATATTTCCTAACTAATATGCTAATTAATAATGTTACGAATAAATCCTAACATAATCTATTTTAATGGATGGAGACTAGTGGGATTCCATTGCTGAAAATTAAATTAAATGGAAAAAATTATTATGATTGGGTTTCATGATTGGAGATATTTCTAACTCTTAGAAACTGTTATGATATTATTTTTGATGTTGAGAAGAAGCCTATAGTTGCTATCAACGATGAAGCTAGTTGGGATAAGTGAGACAAGATGATAGTGGCATAGATAAAGATTACACTTTTTGATGAAGTGTTCTTGAAAGTTTGAAATGAATGAAGTGGTGTCAAAGTATGGAGTATTCTAAATAAAATATATGAAAATTTAGGTGATGTATGGATTTTGACCCTTACAATAGAATTGTATAATATGAGATTATCAGAATCAAAAGAGTTAGTGCCTCATCTAACGAAAATAAAAGAAGAAAAGAATGAGCTTTATTCTCTTGGAAAGAATATAGTGGACAAATATTTTGTGAAAATAATATTACAAAGTTTATCAAGTTCATATCAACTATTTATAAGGGGTTTAGATACTACTGATAAGCTAACTACCATTACATCTAAAGAGTTGTGTGCTAAGCTTATATAGGAAAAAAAGTAATTAGATTAAAAAAAAAGATATTTCAAGTGATGATTTTTAATCTTTTATGACAAGGCGGAAACCTAGCTACAAGAAGTTTCATAAAAATTTAAAGGAGAAATATTGGAGGCAAGACACCAGGTATGATTCCTCTAAGGGTCATAATCATCACAAATAAAGGCACAAATTCAAATGTAACTATTATGGTAAATTAGACCATTATGAAAATCAATATTATAAGAAACTAAATGATTAAAATTGGAAGTCAAAGAAATATGTAAATATGGTTGATTCTAAAAGTGATGCTCTATGTGTGGCTCTCAAAAAAAATAGTTCCTATAATGATGATTGGGTCATTCATTCTCATGCTACATAACATATATCTCATAATGAAGAAAATTTTGAGTTGCTAAGCAAGGATAAAACTAAAGAAAAAATATTTCTAGGTAATAACAGTGTATTAAAAGTTAAAGTAACTGGCAATGTTCAAGTTGATAATGGTATATTCAAAAATCCAAAGCTAGTTCCAAATCTAAAATCTAATCTTTTGTCTATTTCTCAAATTTCAAATCAAGGATATAAGATAGAATTATACAATGATAAATGTTTAAGAAAAGATATAATTGACAACTTTAGATGAATAAATTGAGTTAAACTTGAATGATTTTATTAAAACTTAGATAGCAAATATATATACAAAAGAAAATGGTTTGAAAAAATTGTAACTACAAAATAGTTATGACACATGTACCAAAACAACACTAACTAAAAACTTTAGCTAAATAACTAAACAATGTAATAACATTCAAGGTACACTAACATTTCCCCCTTTATTACATGTTTTTTACAAATGTACCCCTAAAATAAATCAAATTTCACCTTGCCAAGAGACTTGGTGAGTATATCTGCTATCTATGAATTTGTTGGGCAGTACTGGAGCTGAATGTGGTGGATCAAGACTTGTTTTCTAAAGTAATGACACTAAACCTTAATGTATTTGATTTTTTCATGACATACTGGATTCTTCACAAGCTTCAACACACCTTGATTTTCATAGAATAGAATGGGTTGCTAATCTTCAAGAATCTCTATATCAGATAGAATGTGATGTATCCATATTGCTTCACACATAGCTCCTCATGCGTCATGATACTCTGCCTCTATGGATGAGAGAGAAACAACTAATTTATTTATTTTTATCCATGAAATGGGTCTAGATTTGAGATGTAAAATGTATCCGAAAGTAGATTTCCTATCATCAATATATCCAACATAGTTTGAGTCAGTGTATCCCTATAAGAAGAACTGAATATTCTTCTTGTATTCTAGACCATATTCAAGTGTACCTCAAACATATCTCAAAACATGTTTTACTATAACCCAGTGAAATTTCTTCAATTCCTACATAAATCTGGAGAGATAGCTCATAATAAAACATATATCTTGTATGGTGTAGGTCAATTAGATGAAACTCCTAATGAGCTATTTGTAGAGAGTTGCATCCACTTGAGGGGAATCTTAGAATCAAGATATTTGTAAACCTTTCTCCATCAGTGTTGAAAGAGGCTTACAATATGACATTTTATATTTTTTTAGGAGTGTCTTGGTGTATTTCATCTGGGAGATAAAAATGTGATTCTATTTCTACCATATATCCAAGCCAAGACATTAATGTAGTAGCCCCAAATAAGTTATATCAAAGGATTTATTCAAGTCATTCTTTGCTGCATCAATAAGATCATCTATTTACTAGAGATCACAAGATCATCCACATACAAGATAATAATGATAATATCTTTACCTACCTCCTTGATAAATAAATTGGAATCAAAGGGGTTACGAATGGAACCATGCTATAATAGGTGATCATCTATTTTAATGTACCATGCCCGAAGTGCTTGTTTAAGTCCATAAAGTGACTTAATTAGATGACATAGCTTTTGTAGATGTTTGTCATTAATGAAACGTTTTGGTTGGATAATGTAAACTTCTTATTTTAGATCACCATTTAGGAAAGCACTCCTGACATCAATCTACTGAAGTTTCCATCCATACTATACTTCCAGTATGCAATCAATTCTGATGGTCTTGATCTTCATAGTGGGCGCAAAGGTCTCCTCATAATCAATGCCTTCTTGCTAACCATAAGTCTTTACAATAAGCCATGCTTTGTGTTTATCAATGGATCTATCTTCCTTGTACATTGTTTTGAAAATCCACTTACATCCAATGGATGTATTCCATATAGGCAGATCAACAAGTTCCCATGTCCCATTTTTTATGAGGGCATCATATTCAACTTTGATGGCTTTCTTCCACTAAGGTTGACTTAAGGCTTCTCAAACTATCTATGGTTTAGTGTTATCAACTATTAAACTTATGAGTGTAAGATTGACTTCATGTCTCACCTATATTCTTTTCAAACTCCTGACGAAGTGTTTGGAGGAGATCTCATGTGTGAGTCCTTGATTGTGGAATCTAGCCATTTAGGACATTGATGTGGCTATTGATTTGATGAATAAGTACCTTGAAAATTACCAAGATTAATGAACAATTCTCCTTCTTATAGGTCACCTTCTTCATGGTCATCATCTACTTATGGGAAAAGTCTGTGAGAGGTGGTCTGGTCTATCTCTTTCTATATCAATGAGTCAAATGATGACTCATCATAGACCACATCATGAATTTCATAAATCTTCATTTTAGGATCCATGAGATGGTATGCTTTGGAGGTAGTGTTATACCCCAAGAAAATACACTGGAGGGTCTTTGGTTTGATCTTCTTCCTCTTTTTATCTAGGACGTGCATATAAGATGTACAACCAAATACTATAAGATGGAGAATCGATGGTTTACAACCACTCCATACCTCTTTTGGTTTCTTGTCTTGAGATATTATTTTTGGTTCTCTATTGAGAAGATAGACAATGATCTGTACTACTTTTGCCTAGAATTGTACCATCAACTTTGCATTGGATAACATGTATTGAGCCATCTCCATGATTGAGAGATTACGTCATTCTACTATTCCATTCTATTGAGGTGTATAGGGAGTAGTCAAGTGCTGATTGATGCCATGTTGCTTCAAGAATGTTGAGAACTCTTCTGATGTGAATTCCCCCCATCGATTTGAGCAGAGGAGTTGAATTCACTTCCTAGACTATGTAATAACATGCTAATGGAAGGCCTTGAAATGTGCAAGGGCTTCACTCCTATTTTTGAGAAAGAACACCCAAGTCTTGTAATAAAAATCATCAATAAACCACTAAAAGTACCTAAATATTTGAAGGGATGTAGGCAGGGGTCCACACAAATCAATATGCACCATAACAAGACATTTCTTAGCATGACAGGAACTTGGTTCAGATGTAACTTGATGTTGTTTGCCCATAAGAAAACTAGGACATATTAGTAAAGAATGGGAAAGATGAAGAATTCCATGTAACATTGCCTTAGAACTAATTTGGAAGAGGGAACCAACAGATAGATGTCCATAGTGATAGTGTCAAAGTGTAGTAGATTCTACCATAGAGCCAATGAGTGTAGGTTCACTATTTGATTCTACATCTAAGGCAAATAAATGATCCTTCAAGAAGGATTTAGCAAGAACCTGACCTTCTCAAGAAATTAGATAGGATTAGATGTCTTTCTGGATTAGAAACTTTACTTTTATCTTGTGATTCAAAACATAATTGACAGATAAGAGATTTGTTGTCAAATTGGGGACATAGAGTACCTTTGTGAGAACACAATATCTTGTCTTAAGAGAAATGGTGACATGTCCAATTCCTTCTAAAACATACTCTTTATCATTAATAATTCAAACTTGATCTCCTTTTGAGTGAGTTGTCAGAGAATCAAATAGGTTTTTTCATCCAATCATGTGTTTTCTCGCACCAAAGTCTATCAACCAAACTTTGTTCACTGCTATCGATGTTTGAGAAACTAGTACAAGCTCATTATGGGCTCCATATGCTATTTATTTTGATGTTTCATCATTAAATGCATTCTCCTCTTGCTTTTGTGTTGCTACATGCCCTTTCCACTTCCATTGTTGAGGACATCTCTTTGATTTTTGTGAATCTTCTTTAATGGAAGATCCCTCTCCATTGGATTGGCCTTGAGCCAAGGAATTATACTAGTAATGATCAGTATCATGTGTGTGGGTTTTGTAAATGTAACACCACCACTTTGGATTCTTAGTCTTCTATTGTTTTTGATGTTGTTGTGGTTGCTTTAGTTGTTCATTTTTGATTTTTAGGCCCCATTGCTTGGACATCAAAGCTTTGTCCTCAAATTCTTTGTGCACAGACTAAATTACTTCCTCTTGTTGAAGAAAATTGACAAGTTCCTAAAAAGACACTACTTGCTTGGTAATGTTGAGTTTCATAACAAATGTGCAAAACTGAGATGGGAGATTTCTTAGCATGATCAAAACCAACATCTTGTCCTCAATTTTTTCTCCAAGTGCAACAAGTTCTATTCATATTTCTAGAACTTGACATAAGAACTCCTTAACCTTTTTGCTTGATTGCATATTAAGTGTATGAAGAAGTGATTACAGATGTAGGATTATAGTCTAGTTATTCACTTCATAAACTATGGATAAAATTTCCCATGCCTCATTCAATGTCTATGCATCATGAACATGTGACTGAACTTCATCTATAATACTCAGAGTTATCAGCATGAGTGCTTTCAAATCAGACTTATCAAATTTCCTTTGCTCATCAAATCTAGTAGGATGGGTCATTGTTCCAGTGATGATGCCCCATAATTATTCAAATTAAACAATCATGTACATCTTCATCTTCCAAGTGGAAAAATATAGGCCCTTTCAAGAGTTGGGCATCTAAAAATAACAAATTGGGTGCAAACAGTTTCTAAAGTTTTTCTTTAATTTACTTTTGCATAGTAATTACAAGATAGAATAATAATTTATTTCTTGAAAGCTTCAAAATTTTCTATATTTTAAAGACATACCATGGAGGGTTTTTATCCAATCTTTCACATCCCATGGATTTGGATATTTGAATACACTCTCTTCATTTTAAGGAATGCTCAATGGACTATTGTAGTTGCAGGTCTAGACCATAGTCTTTAGATACTTACTTTGCATAATGTCTTAACATTTTTCCAACATTATACTTCCACTCTTCTATGGATGGAATGGTAAGGGATCCTTCTCTATGTATTCTATCACTCCTTGGCCACTTTTTCAAGCTTACTCAATAGACATTCCATGTTGGAGATGAAGGATTGTTGTGCATCGATCAATCTTATGTAAGGTTGATGATAAAGCAAGTGAAAGTTATCTTCAACATGAACTGCTCCTTTATGCTATGGGCTCCTTCACCTCTCTACATTATGTATACTACACAGATTGTAGGTCACAGGACTATGTTATATTCTTCTAGTGTCACTATGTTCTTCCTTACACTTGTACTGTCTCTTGGTCAAGCTTTCAAAAACTATTTCTAAATTTGGCTATGTCTATCCTTCCACAGCTGCACCCTCCTAAAGTTTTCACTACTCTGATACCAAAGTGAAGAATTGAATGAAACTTGAATGATTGTATTGAAATATATATATATATATATATATATATATATATATATATATATATATATATATATATATATATATATATATATATATATATATATATATATATATATATATATATATATATAAATAAGAAAATGGTTTGAAAAAACTTTAACTAAAAAAAAGTTGTGACACTTGTACCTAATCGATGCTAACTGGAAACTTCAACTAAATAACTAAATAATGTAATAACATTCAAGCTATGCTAACATTAGAGTCAAATCAATTGGAAAAGTTGAGAATTGTTTATACAAGTTTCAAGAATTTACTTCAAAAAGTGAAGATATTCTTGTGTGTAGCATTGAAAAACATATTGATATGAGTAGGTTATGGCATGAATGGATGGGACATGTCAACTATAAAAGCGTTGGGCTTATGAAGAAGTTGAACATGGTTTATATACTTCCAAGCATTTCTTAAAATCAAAAAGTGTGTGAAGGGTGTGTTATGGGAAAGCAACATGTTGAAAGTTTCCCTCATAGAAAATTATGGAGAGCTAAAGTTCCATTACATCTAATTCATAGTGATCTATTGGGGCCATTTGAGACTCCATCACTCACTGGATCAAGGTATGTTATGACTTTCATAGATGATTATAGTAGAATAGTATGGGTGTATTTCTTAAAAAATAATAGTGAGGTGTTCCTTAAGTTCAAAGAATTAAGGGCCCTAATTAAAAAACAAAGAGGAAGACATTTAAAGATAATAAGAATAAATAGAGGCATAAAATACATTAACAATGCCTTTTTGAACTTTTTTTAAAGAGAATGGTATAAATAAAGAGTCTATAGTTGCCTACACACCTCAACATAATAGGGTTATTGAGAGAAATAATAGAACTCTAATGGAAATGGCTGGATGCATGTTGTATTCTAGAAAAATAGATACTAAATATTGGGCTGAAGTAATTCACACAGCTACATATATTTTAAATAGGACTACCATGAAAGCAATAATGAATAAAACCCTTGAATAGGCTTGGATTGGTAGAAAACCTACTGTCTCTCATTTTTGAGTTTTTGGCTGCAATGCCTATGCTCATATTCCAAAAAAAAAGAAAGAAGCTAGATAAGAAAAGTGAAAAATACATGATGATTGGATATAGTGAGCAATCAAAAGCTTATAGATTGTGTAATCCTGAAATAGAAGAAATTTATATAAAAAAAATTTGTGGTTTGATGAAGATATTGAAGATGATGATATTCCTAAACCATTTTCCCTTCTAATTCTAATCAAGGAGGATGCATCTATTAATACTAATGATTCAAATGAAGATTTGTCATCATCTACAGGAGGAACTCAAAATCAAATAAAAATGTTACCTCAAAGTGATGAAAGGTACATGGGGAATACAGGCAACATTGAGGAAATATATCAACAAGACCCTAAAATCTTTTGATATATTTCCTCCTATTGACCATTAGAAAGCTTCCAAAAAAATACTGATGTATATTAGAGGTACATATCAACATGATATTGCATATAAAAAAGAGGAAAACTCATCTTAGTGGGATATATAGATTCAGATCATGCAGATGATGTAGATGATAGAAAATCAACTTCACAATATGCATTTCATCTTGGTTTAGGTCTCTCATGGAGCAGTAAGAAGTAGGCTACAATGTCACTCTCATCTATAGAGGCTGAATACATCAGTCCTTTGAAGGCATCTAAAGAAGCTATGTGGCTAAGAAGATTGCTGGAAGAAGTTCATCTACCTCAAGTTCATCAAACTACTATATTTTGTGACAATCAAAGAACTATCAAGTTGGCAAAGAATATTATATTTCATGCTAGATCAAAATAGATTGAGGTACACTATCACTTTGTTCATGACTTGATAGATGGAAAGGTGGTGGAGTTAAAGTTTGGTGGAACTGAAGAGCAAGTCATAGATATATTCACTAAAGCATTATCTCTAATTAAATTTGTCAAATTAAGAGAAATGTTATAGCTTGTGGATGCTCCTCTTTGGGTACATATGAAGCCTTAGGTGAAATATTTTAAATGGGAACCTAATCAGGTATAGTTTCTAGGATCCATATTAGAATTTTGTAACCCAAATAAACATTATAGGGTGGTGTTGGAATAATGTTTATTCCACATAGGACACATTTTGTCCTCTTGTTGTTTCTCTAGACTCTTCCATCTTCTAAAGTCTTCTCCCTTCTAGATCATTCTTATCTAGAAATTTCCCATCCTCTTGTATGCTTTGAATTCTCTATAAATAGGATATCCAACCCCCTCTCAACTCAACCAAGCAGTTGTACATTTTGTATCAGTTTGTTATTAAATATATTTTTTCTTTTAAAGGAATAATCTCATAGCTACCATTCTTAATCAATGGCATTCCTTTTACTAGATCAGTCCATGAAAGACCATTCTTGTTGGTCTTTGGACAAGACAAATCTTTCTCAACTCATCATAAATACCAGTTCAATTGGGAGATCCCCTCTAGTGCACATCTTATTCCATCTATTTCATCACCCACAACTTACCTTATTTTTCCCATTGTAGTTATATTAAAACCTATATGTCAAAATTTAACTTCAATGTCATTTTAATATGTGGAAATTATTTAATATTTGAAATGCATTCATCACTGGCAAGCGAATTGATAGAGTATAATTGATTAGGGATTACGTTTATTAGTTGTTAATTTTAATAATATGTCATTTAATTTGATATCAATCTCAACAAATAAAAACAAAATTATTTAAAATGATTTAAATATTTTTTAATAAAATATTCCTCTGTAAAAACTATTTACTTATTTAATAACAACAAATCAATGAATGCATATATTTATATATATATACACATACATACATATACATACATACATACATACATACATATACATACATACATACATACATATACATACATACACATACATACATACATACACATACACACACACACACACACACACATATGCGCATATATGTGTGTGTATATATATATATATATACATACATATGCATACATACATACATACACATACATACATACACATACACACACACACACACACATATGCGCATATGTGTGTGTATATATATATATATATATATATATATATATATATATATATATATATATATATATATAATTATATATATATATATATAATTTATGATTTGAAAAATAGTTTAATTATCTTAGATAATTAATCACATTTTTTAAGTTTAGTTAGTAGGAAAAAAAAATAATAATCAAAATTTTTAAATTTTTTTAATAATATATATTGTAAAACTAATGTTACAATTTATAAATATGAAAACATATTTTATTTATATTAGTAGTATATTTAAAAAATAATAATAATAAACTCTAAAAACAATAAATTCTTTTCTATTAATATTTACAAATAAGTTAAAATATTATTAATTATTTGGACAGATAAAATATTTGAATTTCAATTTTTTTAAGGGGATTTCCAAAAGAACTAACAATCAAACATTTTTTGAATTCACATGGATCATAAATTTGAAATTCCAATCCTGCCCCTCGCAATTCAAAATCTTAGAATGTAAGTGAATTCATTTAAGATATCTAAATATTTAAATAAGTGTGGTGTTTACTTGTATTTACTCATTTTGAATATTGTGTTGAATAATTAGAACTAACTCGATTGAGGTATTGGACAATTAGTGGTATTGAACATATTTTGAATGGTAAGGATTGTGTCATTTGGTAGTGAAATTGTTGGTTCGAGAAATTAGGGAATGCTTTACCTCAAACTTGAACTTCATTAAGTTTGTGAATTTGTGATCATTGATGTTATAACACATGTGGCCAATTCCAATGTCATGTATTTTTTCACTCTTCATAATGATGTTAAGCAAGTAAGTCTTTGTGCCTATACCTTATGTTTTATTACATTCGAAGTATACAAAAGTCATGAAAATTAAGTCAAAATGATAACCCCAAATATAAATTGTTTAATCATTATAATGACCTCTACAAATGATAATATTTGAACTTGTACAACACAATATTATCATTATTTTAATAAATTAATAATAATTTAATTTATAAAATATCCACGTAACAAACAAACCGTTTATATAAATTAAGAATATGAAATGACACAAATGAAACTTATATTAATGTTGGGCATTACTTTATATATATATATATATATACCAGCCACACCATTCTGTCTCCATCTCCAATAATTTAAAAAGGATTATAAATTTCAAAAATATATTACATTAATATCACTTTCAATAAAAAAAGTCAACAAATTTGGGAGGATATTTTATCATATATCTAGAGGTCTTATTAAAATATTTTCCATATCATGAATAAAACGAGAGAATTTCTGGAGCGAATATCATGGAAGTAATATGAATCCAGTTAATAAACAATATAAAATTGCATTGACTTGCAGATTAACGTTCCGTGGATATAATGGACGAGTAGTATGAGACCAATTAATAAATAATATATTGACCTTAACATGAACGTTCTCCACAAATAACGGACGCGTAATTGAGTCCAGTTTGTAAACAATATAAATTTCTATCGACTTTTAACATTAACGTACTGCTGCGCCCTTTTTTAATGTGATTAAATTTGACGGTCACCTCTATTTGTTAAGGAAAATTTTTGTGACAGTTTTAAAACTGACTTTTACATATTGTATGACATTCATTTTTTATTTTTGACTTTCACAATTTTTATATAAATAAAATATATATATATTTACATATGATAAAATGATATAAGAGTAGAAATATTATTAATATAAATAAAAATGAAACCCTATTTTATTTTAAATATGTATAAATATATTTTAAAAATACAATAATTTGTCATAGTATTTATCATATACTTAAATTATAATCCATAATCATAAATTTTGATTGAATATATTCTTATTTAAAATAATAATAATGTCTATTAAACTATAACGTTTAGATTAGTCAAAATGTTTTAGCATGCTCAGTTTGGTTATTAAAATTCAATATTATTAGAACATATAAAACTGTTGAAAAATGAATTTGATTAAATTAATGTAGAAGTTTTATTAGATTAGATTACATGAACAATGACAATTTTTTTTACCATATAGCTCAAATGTGTATTATGCTACATTCTAAGATCCAAGAAGTCATTAAAATCTACAATACTAAAATGGTAGTTAGAAACAGATCCTTATCATGGGTACCCCTGATTTTGTTTTGACAATTATAATTTTCTTAAACGTAAGCACAACAGTTGCACATAATTTTTTACTCAATGGATCCCTGCTCGTAGAAAAACTCCCATTTCCATTGTCATTCTACTCTAGCACAACTTTCCTCTTCTTACAAGGCAATGCTTGTTGTAGATCGTCCATAGTCAAGGATATGCAGTCCTTGTCTTCTGGGATATTAGAAAGTGCACTACTAGAATCAATGGTATAATCCATAACCTGTTGTGCGCACCCTCCATTAATATTGTTCCCTTCTATGTCTATTCTTTATTTCAGGATCTTCGCCATGGACTTTAGAGACAACCGTTTATAATCTTCCTAGAAAACTATAGATGTAAAAACTACCAAAGATAAGTATAAATTAAAGTTTAGATCTCATCAACGACATTAAAAATCTTTGAATCTGTGTACTTGGTGCTTCGTGAGTTGCGTTTGAAATCTATGGTAATCACCGACTCACCGGACATAAGCTTGATCATTGACATGAGCCCCTGCTTCTCCTTTCTTACACGATTGATTGGGATAAAAGCTACATATAAAGAAATCCCTTTGTAAGAAAACAAACACATTTTATTTTTTATGATTTGTGAGACATTAAAACATAATTAATGGGTACCTCATTTTTGCGTTGTTTCATATCATCTGTAGCATCCAATAATATTAAGACAAGCAGAAATGTAGGCAGGGTAGTTATCCAAATGAACCACCATGCACAGGCGCATCACCAGCAAATCCTTTACTCTTTTCCATATACTGCCACCCATTTCAAATTCCCTAACAATATAAAGCCAAAAAAAAATATTAAATACCCAAAACTCATAACAAGTACCTAGTTCGATTCCTTATCCATACAATACATTTTTCATGCTCTGTCCTTCACATTAACAAGTGGAACTGAAACAAGAAGGTTGGCTTCATAGTTCATTATTTTCCCTAAATTGTTTTGGAATCACATTTTGTGTTTCACCAGGTGCCAAATCAATTTACCTACTTAATTTATTAAAGTTTTAAAACCACTTACGAGTATGATTGTGAATCAATGACACCGTGAATGCAACATGTTGCATTACTTACTAGTGACCATAGTACCAGCTTGCATGAGCATATATTAATATTATAGCAGTTAGAAACTGAGTCAGACTAATGGCAGACAGCAGAGCCCATCATCTATATATTAATGTTTTTCTACTAATATTATTTTTTTTTCCAAATGTCATATTGACAGCTTCTATATTTTTCTACACATCTATCAAAATGGTTAAAAATACATTTTAACTGTATCTTACAGTTAAAAATAAAAAAAATGTTTAAATGGTTGCCAAATTTAACCCCTGTTGACATGACATCCTCTGTAATTTTTTTTTAATTTTTAAAATAAAAAATATTCTAATACACTAACAATATTAAATTATAATTTTTAAAAATATATTATAGCAAAAAAAAAAATGTAGAGAACATCTTTGTAATAGAGTTATTGTTTTAAATTATTAGAAAGGAGGTGATAGATATTCATTCTTAGCTGAATATCAAAAGTAGTGTAAGTATTTGTAATAGAATATGATATAATTTGTAGAAATGTGTTGATTTTTTCTTAAATACTGGGTTATTTGTCCAAGTTTAACTACTAAAAATTAGTAATATGTGATGGAATCTTGGTTGATGTCATTTGTAAAGTAATGTACATCAAAGTTTTTTAGCATGTTCACCAAGAATGTCTTCAACTATCTTTTCAAGGTCGTCTTCTTCTAATTTTTGCAAAAAATTTGTTTCTATCAATTGTCTCCTCAATGAAGACTTTAACAGGAATAGAGAGGTTAGTTACATCCTAGCCACATCTAATAGGGAAATCCTTTATGGGAAAGGGGGTTTGGTTGCATAGGCCTTCGCACATTTATTGAATAAATTTATTAATAGTGTTAAACACACATAAACATAAATGTTTAGGGCTTGGCATTCTAGGGGAGGAGAGAGCCAACAAAACATTCTTTTTTGCCCTTCTATGTTTAGGTTGTTTTTCATTGCTCTTGTTGATGGGGTCAAAGAGGCCCTGATGAGGGGACCAGGTTTTGATTGTGCTTTTCTTGGCATCTACAATGAAGACATCAAGAGATAAGGATCAACAAATAAAACATTGAAATCTTGCCTACAAGTATAGAAAAAATAGAAATAAAGAAACAAAAGCATTAAATCTGAAGGAATTAATGTTGATTGCAATATAAAAATTATGTCCAAAGAAAAAGCTTAATATTACATTTATATTAAAGTTAACAACGATTACAATATTCCTCCATGTAACCATAATAATTTTTCATATAAAACCTTATAATTCCAGCAAAAATCAAATAGATTAAAACATCAATTAAGAATCTACGTACAATAAGTGAAATTTTCATAAAAGTACAAATAGGTTAAGGTTTTAAAAAAACACCATGTAAATATATAAAAATATAAATAATCTCTATATGTATGCAAAGACATTTATTAAGAACATGAATTTTTTATTTTTTATAAATAAAATAATTTGCATTTGACAAATTGTTAAAAAAAAAGTGATCAACAACATTTATGAAAAAAATAAAAATAACTATCAATAAAATCTATAAACAATTAAATAATAATAATGTAAAAATTTAAAATTAAAAATTTACGATTTTCTTCACGGTACCGGTTTTGTGTTTGGATGGCTGCGAGTGAGAGCTCTAAGGGTTTATTGCATGCATAAATTTCCATGGCTGGGCAGCTGCTTTCTGACAAAAGTCCACATGAAAAGAAGGCATTTTATGTAGACAAAAGAGCCAAGCTCAGCAAAGTCAATGGATGTCTCCCATGCAGACAAGACAGGCCTGTGTTGGTTATCCCCTCAGAGACTGTAAAAGAAGATGTGGAATATTGGGCTTCACATGCATTAATTTATAAGTTTCTGGGAATTTGCATATCCCTGTCAGTGTTGGAAGCCTGTATTCACCGGTCATGGCAGACTGAAGGAGATTTTTACATTATGTTGGCTGGTAACAACTATTTCATGGTAAATTTCTCTTACATCTCTGATAGTAATCAGATTTTTGAGGGAGGTCCTTACTTTTATGATCGTATTGGCCTTGTCATAAAACCCTGGCATGTTGGGTTTAACTCTGCTGAGGATCTTCCATCATGAGTTCCAGTATGGGTCCACCTAACAAGACTACCTCTGGAGTTCTGGCGAGAGGACATCCTATGGCAGATTGCTACTATGATTGGAACACCAACTGCAATCGCTCACCAATCTTTGGACAAGAAGGTTATTTCCTATGCCCACATCTATGTTGATATTGATATAAACAATCCTTTGCCAGATTCTATGGAAATTTGTTTGGGCTGCTCATCCTGGATCCAGAAAATAGATTATGAATCCATCCCCTTCTGGTGTCGAATCTACCATGTGTATGGTCGCCTGATGCGCCAATGCCCTCAATCGCCCAAAGGTGTTGGTATTCTTGAGGGATCATTTGGTCTACGGACTACCAATGCAATTATGAGAAATGGACAAACTGAGGTCTTTGGTAATAGGAATGGCTAGCCAGATAACGCTATAAAAGGGAAAACCCATTTGAATAGCCCCACTTTGAAGCAAGGCCCTTCCAACTATACTAAACCTGACAGAGATGGTTTTACCCCAGTTCACCATCGAGCTAGGGGATGAGGCCAGAAGTGCTCTCATCTAGACTGACAAGGAGATGCTAGTTTTAACTGTTTTGAAGCTCTAGATAATATGATCATAGAAGAGGGCACTCCTATAGTGGAGCAGTGTGGGAATCTGGATTTGGAAGGGAAGAGCTTGATTTCTAGTGGCTCCTAGGATGTTATCATTTAGTAGCTTCCGAACACTGCTCTTGACCTAGAATCGGAAGCCCTTGTGGCTTCACCTACTTCACAGGACAAAGAGGTATGTTGGGTAGATTTGGTTAAAGATGTGGGTGCTCCCAGCAAAGAAAAAAGACCCTCTCCTACTCTTGGATTAATGCAATGACCTTTTAAGAAGGTCTCTTTTTCCACACCTTCCAGAGCAGGACGCAAGAAGGATCAAGACATAATTAAACTTACAAGAGATTTATTGGTAGAGTCAGGGGTGGTGAAGACCTTGGATGAACACTTTCCTCACTCTACTCAATGATTATTCTATCATGGAATGTGAGGGGATTGAATAGCATCCTCAGACAAAAGGCTATTCATAAGCTGATGGTAGATCTTTCTCCTGATATTCTTTGTATTCAGGAAACCAAACTCTCCATGGACTCCCTATTCACTTGCTGTCCTAATATTTGGTTTCTTGGTCAATGCCAGTGTGTTGGCACCCTGGGGACCTCTGGTGGTCTTGCTATGTGCCGGGATCCTAGGAATGTTTTGCCAGTCCACTAGTTGTCCTGCATCTCAGCCCTCTCAATGGTTGCTTCCTCCTTGGAGACTGGGGAACTGATTTTGGTCACCAATGTGTATGCCCCTATCGACCTCCCAGGTCAGCTCAAGCTCTGGGACCACATTTGGTATGTCAGAAGCTGTCACCCTTTCCTGCCTTGGATTGTTGTTGGGGATTTTAATGTTATTCTTAGTCTGGAGGAGAAGAGAGGTGGTTTAGCTTAGTTGGGACCTTCTTCAGAGCTTCTTCGACAAAACATTGACTCTTTACATCTTTCAAATGTTAAATCTCTTAACGGGATCTTTACATGGAACAACAGAAGGATGGGGAATGCGGCTATCTCGGAATGCCTGGACATGTTTTTTGTCTCTTATTTTTGGCAATCTAGATCCATCTCTCTCTCTTTTGAAATTCTTGACTGGCGGGGGTCTAACCATTGGCCTATTAAGCTCACTTCCAGTCATATAGCTGCTCCCAAGAAGCCCCCTTTCAAGTTTCAGTTGATGTGGCTTCGTGAATCCTCCCTCCATGACTTGATGGCTCATTGGTGGAGGCAAGGAGGCCTAAATTATGGTACAACCATGTACTCCTTTTCTAAGAAGCTCCAGTTTGTTAAAAGGAAATTGAAGTATTAGAACAGTCACTGCTTTGGTAATCTCCACACCATGAAGAAGAGAGCTCAAGACTGGCTAGACGTCATCACCAGGCAAATCTGAGACTTTGGCTTGTCTGAAGCCCTTCGCTCAGATGAGTTACAAGCCTCTACGGATTTAGCAGAGTGGGATCTTTGAGAGGAAATTTATTGGAAATAGAAGGCTCAGGTAGACTAGCTCCAGGAGGGGGACAAGAACATGGCTTTTTTTCATAACTCTATGTAGGATCAACGTAATAGGAGCTTCATCTCTTTCTTGATTACTCTAGATGGTAGGCACCTAACTTCCTCCCAAGATATATCTAGGGAAGCTATTCAATTTTACTCTGATCTCTTCACAAAAGACACTCCTCTTGATGAGCTCGTAGAAGACACTGTTTTATCTTGTATTCCTTCTATTGTGACTTTGGCAATGAATGACTCCCTTATGCAGCCAATTAGCAGGGCTGAATTGGAGGGGGTGGTATTTAGCATGAACAAGGGCAAGGCTCCAGGTCCAAATGGATTCCCTGTAGAATTCTTCTAGGAATTTTGGGATGTTATTAATCAAGATATTTTGGATGTGGTTCAGGAATCCTATTCCAACAAAGAAATGCTCTGGGCTTTGAATGCTACTTTTATTATGCTTATCCCAAAGAGAGAATAGGCTAATCAGTTGGAATGTTTTAGACCCATTGCTCTCTGCAATGTTGTTTATAAAATCATCACTAAGCTCATTGTGGAGAGGCTTAAAATCTACCTTCCCATGGTTATCTCAAAAGAGCAAGGGGGTTTCATGGTCGACAAGCAAATTTTGGATGGCATGGTTATAACGTCAGAAGCTATTCATTCTATGAGTACTTCCCAGGAATGAGCAATGTTTATTAAGCTTGATATGGCTAAGGCATATGACAGAGTCAGTTGGGGCTTCTTGCAAAGAGTCCTGTTGGCTTTTAGCTTCAACCAGGACTGGATCCGCTGGGTTCTCAACTGTGTGACAACTCCTTCTTTCTTGGTCATTATTAATGGAGCACCCTCAAAGCTTTTTGGCACTTCTAGAGGACTTCGGCAAGGAGACCCACTCTCTCCATATTTGTTTATCATTTTGGTAGAGGGGCTTGGGCGACTTATTAAGCTCCAAACTTCTTAGAATATGCTTCAGGGATGGTGTTAGGGGAATGAATTACCCACTTTATCCCATCTACAGTTCATTGATGACACTGCCCTTGCGAGGAGAGCTCAGATTCGGGAAGTTAAAGCTTTTCGGCTCACCCTGGACACTTATTTGGTAGCTTCTAGGTAGAAAGTTAATGATCACAAGTCCTCCATTATGTTTTCCAACACTCTTGAGCCTATCGAAAGGAGGATTATTGCTATTCTAAGGTTTCAGTTATAGTCTCTCCCCCTCACCTACTTAGGAGTCCCTATTGTGATGGGAAGACAATCGAGGCTCTTTTGGCAAAATGTGCTAGATAAACTAAGACAAAAAGTTAATCACTAGACCCATATGTGGCTCTCTATGGCTAGCAGGGTGACACTTCTGGAATCGATGATTCAGTCCCTTCCAATTTATCGCAGTATGGTTCAGGCTGCCCCGAGGTACTTCTTTAAGGAATTCGATGCTCTTTCATGCCAATTTTTGTGGAGTGGCAATCTACAAAATTCCAAATGGAGTCTACTAAATTGGGACACTATTTATCAACCAAAAAAGGAGGGTGGCCTTGGGCTGTGCTCTGCAATCCTGAGCAGTCAAGCTCTTGCTACCAAACTTTATTGGTGATGGTGCTCCAGTCAAGCTCACCTTTGGGCCCGTATCTTGGCTTTCAAGTACTATCTAAGGGTTGACTCGGTGGATATTTCAAGACTTCCTCTTGAGGGAAGAGGGTCATTGGTGTGGGATACCCTCAAGCGTGAAGCTCATCTGGTGAAAGATAGCCTCTTTTGGATCTACAAAAGGGGATCGAATGCTCTCTTTTGGAGTGACTCCTGGGATGGGTTTCCCCCTCTCTTATTCTCTCATCCACATTTGTAGCTACTATGTGACTCTCTATTATCTGCTTGGTGGAATATGGTGGATCATTATATGGAGGCCTTCAGGATGGGCACAGCGGTGGGGTACCGATGGAAGAGCTCTTCAGACTAGCTACTGGGTGGCCCTATGGAGGATCGGCTGGAGTTATCCCAAATTTTGGCCTCTAGGGAATGCAGTTCCTTGCAAGAGTGGGATGTGTTGGCATGAAGTGGATATCCCTCCAAGAAATAATCAGTATCATCTGGGTACCTTGCATTGACAAGGCAACTATTTGGCGAAGTGGTGATCTCTTGGGGGAAGAAGATCTGGAACAACTATTCTTGGCCTAAGTGTAAATTTTTCCTCTGGGTTTTGGTTTACAATAGGTGTCTTACTTAGGACAACCTCTGCAAATGGGGATTCCAGGGGCCCTCTATGTGTGTACTATGCTACAGTAGCAAAGAAACCATCTCCCATCTTTCCTTTCAGTGCTACTTTGCCAAACAAATTTGGCACCTATGGTGGGAGGTGTGGGACTGCCCCTGCTGGCACGTTGTTTATCTAATTGAATTTTGGGACTAATTGGGTCACCCTCCCTCTTAGGGTTCACCTCTTCAGGTTACCTAGTGCATTGGTCTGTCCTTTATCTTGTGGCACCTATGGCTGGAGAGGAACAAGCAAATTTTTCAAGATGTGAATATTGAGTTTAAGGTCTTGTGGGGGAAAATCACAAATTCTATCCTTGAAACCATCCACGCTAAGTGTGAGGTGGCCGCAGACATGGGTTCAGCTGATTCTAGGATCTACGCGCACCTTGCTGCTGCGTATCCAAGAGATACTCCCTTCGCCCCTCACATCCCAACGTGTGGGCATCGATAGCTTATGCACCCTGTCAATCAAACGGGATGGTGGTCTCCCCCTGTGGCTGGCATCCTCAAAGTCAATATTGATGGGTCATCTCTAGGAAATCTTGGACCAGCTGGTGTTGGCGGGGTGGGACGTGATAGTTATAGTAAGATGCAATTTTTCTTTTCAATTCACAAAGGCTATCATACGAATAACCTCATGGAAGCTCTTGCAATCTTAACGGCCGTACAACAGTGTTGTCATCTGGGTTGGCACAGAATCATCTGTGAATCTGACTCACAGGTGGTTGTTAATATGCTGAATAAGCGGGATTTGGAGATGGTTGATTGGCATTTCGCTGGGGTGGTGCAACAGGTGCTTCAGCTCTATACTTCCTTGGAGTCTGTGACCTTTATGTATATTCCCCGTGCATGGAATGGGGTGCCGACTGGTTGGCCAAATGGGCCTCCGAGCATGGACCACCTTGGAACATCTCGGATCATATGATGCTGCCCGTTGATTTATCTCAGAAGCTGGTTCAACTTGTTGACCAGGATAATGCTATGTAACTTCTTTTTTCTTTGTTTTTAATAATATTTTTACCCCTCTTTTAGTTAAAAAAATAAATAAAAAATTTACATTTAATAGTGATATTTATGAAAAAAAAAGAAAATAACTATCAACAAAGTCTACAAACAATTAAATAATAATGTAAAACTTTTTGAATTAAAAATTTACATTTAATATTTAAAAATATAGAGTAACATTGATTTTGACAAATCATGTTTTTTTTTCTTTTATCTAGATAGGAAGAGGGGGTCCTATGATACCAACTCTTCTTGAGATATGCATTATTTTAATTCATGTAAAAATAGAAAAATTTATACATCCAACCACCTTTATGTTTGTCTAATAAGAAACTAAATATTATCAAGTTGTCATATTTTCGAAACCACATTATAGTATACCATACTTTTGTTTGGTCTTTTTCTTATAAATTCATATTCAAAAATGTATAATGTTATGAATTGTTATGTTATATAAATTTATATATAATACAAGATGTAGTGTTAAAGAGCTCTAGAATTAATATTTTTGATTTTGGTTAGAAGAGATGAACTTGCCTATTTAGTAAGGTGAGTTTATGACAATTGAAGATCAATGTTTAATAAAAATAATTATCTAAATTCTATATGATAAGTAAAGTTGACTATCAAATTAAGTTGATTCCTGTAAGAATGATTATAATAATTTATCGAAAGTGAAAAATAATTCTTAATATAGAAATTTAAAACGGTCCCTATACATTTATCAATTGTTCGAATTAAGGTAAATCCTCTTTTATACTGATTTGAAATCCAACCCAAACACATCAAATGATTTGAATCTACATATAAAACAAGAAAAAAAGAAAATTACTAAAAGGACAGACAAAACCCAAAACCAAACCCATGTACAAGAGAACCCGGGTCCCAAAAGAAACCTTCTAGAAGTGACCACCATTGTCGAATACAGAAGAAACCAAAAAGCAAAAAAGTTCATATCCCAACCATCAAAAAGTATAAAGCAAAGTCGATCAGAACTGACACAAAAGAACAAACAATAAAGTCAAAATGATACTGCACCAAATAATAGCACCACTGGGCGACAACAAATAAAACCCACCAATCTAGAGTACGGATCAAGAAAACAAGCCAACATTCTTAATTCAAGCAAGATTAAAAAAGTTGAACTGAAAAACTCAAGTCCCCCAAAGGCAGTCAAAAAGAACGGTAACGACCAAAAGAAAATCTTGGGAGAGTAGCTCAGCTGACAGGTGTGAAATCATCCCATTTTCCATCCAATAAACATTACCAACTATTCAAAATCAATGGCTAGTTCACCAACGTCATTCAACAGCTGGCAGGGATCCCGGATTATAACACGAGGTAAGAGAAATCACACACTTTGAGATTTCAATAAGGTTTTGTACAGAACACAACACTATCATCACAATTCAAAATCAATGTTAGTTCACCAACATCATTCAACACCTGGCAGGGATCTTAGATTATAATACAATGAGGCAAGGAAAATTGCACACCTTGAGATTCCAACAAGGTTCTGTAAGAAAAAATGCTGAAGCTCAGATTTTTTACATTTTTTGAACTATTGAACCATTCTATAAAGTTGCATTTCCAGGGAAAAATGTTGATTTAAAGTGGTATTCATTACAAACATGACCAATTGGCAGTGGACACATGGCACAAACTAGATTTTATCTTTGTCGTCAATCACATAAAATGAACGATATGATTGATAAAAGAAAAATAAATAAATTGACAATTTTGTCACATTACATTAGCTTTTTCTCACCCAAAGATAATAAAATAATACAAAAATGTTGTAAAAAATAATTTTAATGGAGACAACATTTTTTGTTTGACAAAATATATGTATATATATATATATATATATATATATATATATATATATATATATATATAACTGAAAAATGTTTGAATTATCCCAAAAAAAAATCAATTTCATCATAGACTTCTAATTTGAAAAAAAAGTCTAATTTGTTTTTTTTTCAAATAATGTATAATGTAATTTTAATAAAGAAGTATTAGATAGTTGGGAAAAAATTATATTTTAAATATTTTAATTTACAAATTAATATTGGAAGATGATTACAATAGACAGATGCACGCTAGGCTCTAATAAATTTGTTCTCAAAATAATATGAAAAGTTATATTGAATAGTCATATTTAAAATGTTATTTTAATAATTAAATTATTCTACTTTTTCTAAAAATTATGTTTATCTTAATCTTTTTAATTAAATTATATACATAATAAAGTAAGATTTAAACCTCACCATAATATTATCTTATTAAAGGTAGAAAATTTTTACTAATAATTTTTTTTCTATTACAATATGGTATAACAATTGTCAAATATAATATTTGGGATATAATTTTGTTCATAAGAAATGATGATGATGATGATGATGATGATGGTTAAAAAATAATTCATTTTCATGTAGATATATTTTCAATTAGTTCAAATCAATTTTTAATTTTTTTTTCCAATAAAGAGTTACCACATAATTTTGTTTTCCACTGGTTAGAGTTTTCAAAGAAATATTATACTATCATTTTCAAAAGCAAAGGTGTTGTCTATCCTTGACTACAATAAAAACATATTGTTAGGTACATTTGCGTGGTTTCCAGTAATTAATATCATTTCCATATTGAATATGTTGCAATGGTTAAATTTTACAATCTTTTATTTATTAAAATATTGTTTTAAATATTTCTTATATTAAATTGATCTAATAGAATAATTTGAAAAGTAAGAAGATCATTTTCGACAAAAACTTCAATTAAATAAATATGAAAACTGTTACATTTATTTTTATAATGGTAGTGTTGAATAGTGTTATTTTTTTAATATAATGCTAACATTTTTGCTCTACTTAAATTGAAGACTATATACTTATAAAAATATTAAGTGATATTTCCACATAACTGTTGATTTTAATTATGCTTGCACACCTTCTATCTGTATCTACTGCCACTTCTCAACATATGAAACTTCTTGGTTTTCTGTCTGCCATTTGAGAACACTATTTTCATCGCCCATGATTTCATCTGCTGTAACTTGACTTCGGATTTGATAAGCTTCTGATATATGCACTAATGCTTTATAAAAGAAAACATTTATGTGGCATATACACTTTCCTTTTTTAAATGCTTAATCTCATATATGCGTAAAGATTTATTAAAAAGGAAACGACTTCATAGAATACCCATAATCCTTCAGTAATCTCGGATTTGATCTGGACTTAACTTCGGTGCAATAGCATTAAGCTTCTGATATATGCACTAATGCTTTATAAACGCACTTTCCTTTCTCTCTTAGATGCTTAATCTCACATGAAGCTTTATTAAAAAGAAACAATTACGTGGAATACCCACGTTCCTTAATCTCATACATGCTTTAATGTTTTATATTTTAAAAAAAAAGCAACTATTCCCACTTTCCTTTATTCCTTACGTGCTTGATCTCATGGTTAAAAAAAAAATTAAAAATACAGGATATGTTCACTTACTTTTATTCTTTAAATACTTAAATCATTTAAAAAAGAAAAATTATGTGCAATATTTTTTTTTACGTTATCCCTTGCACGGTTACTCTGATATATGTCATACTATCTTTTAGGAAAAAGATTATATAAACTGGCTATAATATTTTATTTCTTAAATTATTAATCTAATCTAACCAAGAAATCAAAATGGATCGTGGTTTTTTAAATCTATAAAGAAAATAAAATTTATCTTTTTATATATTGTTTATCTTATATTTTATTCATTACAAATCATTTTTTTAAATATGTAACTTTATTTTCGATCGATTAAAATTAGTTCTTCCCTTTTTCTTTAGTGAAGAGTTGTCATGCAATAGTTTTTGAAAAAACATTATGTCAACATTTCTAAGAGTAGTGGTGTTATTCATTGTTGGATACGGTGAAGACTTATTATTAAGTATATTTGTGTAGTTCCCTATGATTGATGTCCTACCATATAGAATCTAATTTAACAAAGAAAACAAAATATATTAAATTAAATTTATTTTTAATATATTATTTTTTAATTATGTAGACTTATTTTCAATCAATTAAAATTAGTGTTTCCCTTTTTTAGTAAAGAGTTTTCATGCATTTTTTTTTTCTTTTAGACTATAGTAGATAAGTAGGAGGCATTTTTCACAGTGATTCAAATTATAATATTTCTATCAGGATTTAACACTATAGTTTTTTGAGTCAAACTCATTGACCTATGTTTCAGTGGAGTTGTGGTTCACACGAACCCATCTTTGATGAGAATGAATGGTCCACATAGCACTCATTGTATCTAGATGATGCTCACAGGGGTGAAGCATTGGGACTTCCCGAGAGGTCACCCATCCTGGTATTACTCCAACTCAAGTGCACTTAACCATGGAGTTTCCTCCAAAGTTAATCCCACTTAGCAATCCACCTCATTTAAAAAACCTTCAGGTAGTGTTTGTGCCTTATGAAACATTCATTATAAAGCCCCTTAAGGTCATCAATTGATAAGTAGGTGGTATTTTCCATAGAGAGTCAAATTATGATATTGTTATTAGGATTCAACTATGTAGTTTTTCAAGTCAAAATCATTGACCCATGTTTCATGAGTAGTGGTTCAAATGAACCCATATTTCATGAGAATGAATGGTCCACTTATCACTCATTGCATCTAGGTGATATTCATAGGGGTGAAGCATTGGGCCTTCCCAGGAGGTCACCCATCTCGAGTAGTGGTTTGAACGAACCCATCTCTCATGAGAATGAATGGTCCACTTAACACTCATTACATCTAGGTGATGCTCATAGGGGTGAAGCATTGGGCCTTCCTGGAAGGTCACCCGTCTTAGTACTACATCAATTTAAGCACACTTAACTATGAAGTTTGTTGTAAGGTTAAGCCCACTTAACTTGTTACCCCATTTGTAAAACCTTCATCAAGTGTTGTGCCTTATGAACCATTCATTATAGATCCCTTTAATCTCATCAATTGATAAGTAGTAAGATAAGTATTCTTACCCTTGGAAGAAATTCCATGGTTAAGCATGCTTGAGTTGGAGTAGTACTAGGATAAGTGACCTCCCAAGAAGGCCCAATGCTTCACCCCTATGAGCATCACCTAGATGAAATGAGTGATAAGTGGACCATTCATTCTCATGAGAGATGGGTTTATGTGAACCACTACTCATGAAACATGGGTCAATGAGTTTGACTCAAAAAACTACACAGTTGAATCTTGATAGAAATATCATAATTTGACTTGCTATGGAAAATACATCATATGTATAAATTGATGAGATTAAGGGGCTATATCATGAATGGTTCATGAGGAATAACACTAGATGAAGGTTTTGAAAATGAGGTAGCAAGCTAAGTGGGCTTAACGTTGAAGGAAACTCCATTGTTAAATGTGCTTGAGTTGGAGACAGCACTGCGATGGGTGACCATTCATTCTCATGAGAGATGGGTTCATGTTAACCACTAGTCATGAAACATGGGTCAATGAGTTTGACTTAAGAAACTACATAATTGAATCTTGATAGAAATATCATAATTAGACTATAGTTTTTGAAAAATATTATGTTGGAATGTTTAAGAATACTAGTTTTCTTCATCACTCAATACTATGAATATTTATTATTAGGTATATTTATGTGGTTTCTTGTTATTGTGTTCTACTATATTGAATCTATTGTAATGGTTAGGTTTCATTATCCCCTATTCAGGTAATAGTCTCATATTTTCCTTTTATCATGTTGATCTAATAGAGCAATTTAAGAGGTAAGAAGATCTTTTTTAGAAAATAGTGATTTTGGCAAAGGTGAAGATAGTTGGGTATGTTCTTACAATGGATGATTTTGAATGGTGATGTTTTTTTTAACAACAAATAATATTCCTACTTTGCTTGGATTATATATTATGTCTATCTAAAAATATTAACTGATATTTTCCTCTATCTTTTGATTCTATACATGTTTTTCTTAATACCTATTGTGTTTTATCAATGTTTGTGATAATAGGCTTGTATATTGTGTGAAATAATCATTTGAATCTATTTGGTGGTTTCTCATTTCTAATATCAAAGTGGAAATAATTATGGTGCCAAAGACTGATATAACCATGGAGTTTTTTTTCTTATTGTTTAGTTATTTTTCAGTGAACTTTGTTAAATATATTGAATGTTTGGTGAAGCATGTGTCAATTTTTATTCATCTTGATGTCATACATTTTGGGTTTTATCTCTATCAAAAGCCAAATGGCTTTCACCATTTTTATATATCATGAATAGATCTTGAATTTTTTTTATTAATTTTCTTTCAGTGATGTTCTTAAATTTTTTGACAATATTGGCTTCATATGTGTTATAATATATTGTCTTTGGTATCTCAATAAGCCACGACATCAAAAAATTCTTATTTTATGTATGTCTAGGCTCAAAAAATTTATTTAGGATATAAGGGGTTCTCTATTTATAGAAAAGGAATGGAGTGTGTTTGGTTATTAGAGAAGCAACAATCCATCCTTCAGCTATTTTGGACTACCATACTCAGTAATTTACTGCACCAAGATAAATTCTATTTTCTCACTACCTTATTATTTGAATCTATAATGTTTTTTCGTGTCTACATTCTCCCATAGTATCATTTTCTCTTCCACCATTTCTCTTAAAAATGATATTGTGCATCAATTTTATTCATTTAAGAATGATGTTCAAGTTTTCCAAACTGCACTTTGGCTATCAAAATTTATCCTTATTGTAATTTTCCAACTATGGAGCACAAACTTTGAAGACAAACTACTTCCTTTCCTACATGAGTAGTTACAATGTACTCATCCTCTATGGTGGATATCACGACATCAACTTATTATTTTTTCAACCAACTTACATCTCCACCAAAAAATTAAACACATACACACTAGTATAACTTTAAAAATCAAGATCTTTAACCCAATCACAATCCTTAGAGACATGTAGATCCCACATGTTTCTTTAACTAGGTTTGACCACTTAGAGACAAAGATGCCTAGATATTCCTAGAATTTCACATTAGAAAATAACATAATATTAAAACTGAAATTGATGTAGGATAAATAAGGTCAAACTAGTGAAGATTTATTTGGACATGGGAATGAGTGAAAAAATGGTTTGAACATGAGATGATATAATAACATACATGTTTGAGATCATAATAATAAATGGTAAAACAAGGATGAGAAACATGTAGATAGAATTCAAAATTTTTTTTTAATAATTTTTCACAAAGGAATAAAACATACTTTAATTGAAAAATTATTACTGTCAACCATTACCTAATCTTTCCATAAAATGCCTAGCTAAGGGTTGGAGTATAAGTATTTGTAAAATGTAGTGGAGGATGGACACTTATAAAGAGGACCATCCCTCTCCAATAATTTTCTCCCTTTCTTGGGATAATTAATAAATATTTAGAATGTTTGATATCCAATATTTATATTAGTATGGTAAATAACACAAAATTACTATCAATACTAATATTAAAATAGGTGAAGATCTTAAAAAATAAGTCAAAATTAATTCATAGTGAATGAGTTGAAATAATTATAAACCATACATAAATAAGAATCAGATCAAGGTTAGAGTTAACATTTAAAACTTTGAAAAAAACTAAAATCTAAAAAAAAAAAAAAATACTATTTTTAACAGCTACTATTTTGTTCAAGTTTCACATGCAAGCGCGTGCAGCTCTAAAAATATCATGAAATAATATAAAACCTAAAATTATCCTATAATATGAATTTACATTGAAGTTCAAGTCTGATCATAAAGATATGCAATTTCTAAAACTAAAAAAATATTTAAATTATAATTTTAGACCCTAAGATGGTCTCATTTGATAGAAATGAAATTTTTGAGATGGTAATTTTAGTATGTGAAAGAGCTCAAACAAATCTATGGTTCAAAAGTTACAGCCTCTAGAAGTTTGGCCTATTTTTTTACATCATTTTCCTCCGGTTAAAAACAACTCAGCTCCTACGAGTTACACTAATTTTACTACTTCCATTGTTATTTGTCAATATTATTTAGCTCCCATTATATAATCAAAGTTTTGTCTTCTTGCTTAAATCCTTCCCACTAGACCAAATATCAATTATAATTCCCTTGCCTTCTGCTCACTGTCTTCATATCTAAAATCTACACTATCTTTTCCTTCTTCTTTAGAAAATGCTATTACCAATTTATTTCTTCATCTTCATCACCTTCACCATTTTATCCATGAAATTCATATAAATATAAAACATTAAATACTAGAGAGGTATCAAAATTCTATGGTAAACTAACCTCATAAGCTTTGTCATTGATTTTATTCATAATTTTGCATGGACAAATTTTTATGTACTTCAACTTATTGTACATGTCTTTTGCAAATCTTTCTTTTCTCAATTAAACCATTAACAACTCTCCAATGTATTAATGATTTTATAATTGCTTAAAGTTCAATGTAGTTGGCAGAATACTTTATTCTTACCTCATTCAATTTGTCACTAAAATATGCTATTGGATTTCCTTCTTGACTCAACATAGCAACAATTCCCATATATGAAGCATTACAATCAACCCCAAAAACTTTATTAAAATCCAATAATGCTAGAATTTGTCTTTCTATAATCTTTTTCTTAAAAAATTCAAATATTTCTATGGCTACTATAGTCAATGCAAATTCTTTCCCTCTCATGCAATTTGTTATCAGTGTCAAAATACTACTAAATTTTTTAATAAATTTTCTGTATAAAGTTGCCAAACCATGGAAACTTGTTACCTTTGTAATGCTTTCAGAATAGGCCACTCAACAATTGCCTTTATCTTTTGTACATCCATTCGCACACCATTTTTTTAAACTAGAAGTCCCAAAAATAACAAATTATTCTGCATAAATGTACACTTCTTCAAACTTACACAAAACTTCTCCTTTCTTAACATATCCAATACCATTCTCAAATGTTGTAAGTGTTATTATTTAGTTTTACTAAATATCAAAATATCATCAAAGTAAATAACCACAAACATACTAATATATTATTTTAGTATTGTATTCATAATCATCATAAATGTGTTATGTGCATTAGATAATCCAAAGGGCATCACCATCCACTCATACAAGCCATCCCTAGTCTTGAATGCAATTTTTGACTTATCTCCTTCACAAATTCAAATATAATAATAACCACTCCTTAAATCAATATTGGTAAAATAATTGTATCTTACAATAAAATTTATCATATCATCTAAATTAGGTATATGAAATATACACTTGAAAGTAATTTTATTAATTTATCTAATATCCATACACATTCTCAATCCTCCATCTTTATTTTGAGTTAGAAATGCTGGTGTTACACATAGACTTATACTCTCCCTTATCAACTTCTTTCTTAACAATTCAGTAACCTATTTATTTAATTCTTCATGTTCTACTAGAGTCATCCTATAATCTACTTGATTATATAGAGTTGATCTTGAAATCAAATCAATGTGATGCTGAATATCTCTCTTCAATGGTAAACCATTTGATAACTCATCAGGCATAACATTTGCATATTATTTCAACACTCTTGTTTCTTCTATTGGTATTTGCACCATTTCTATTTTTTTAATTCTTTGTTACTAATACATAACAATAAGTTACCAAATTTATATCTTGGATAAATTATTTAGTAGAGAGTATGCTTTCTACCTTTTCTTCCTCTTTAAAAGGTAACAAAACTATCTTTGTACCACCTTTCCAAAAAGTGTACATGTTCTTTGCTTCATCATGAATTAATTCCTATCAAATTTCCATAGTTTCCCCAATAACACATGGAATGCATCCATCGGAATAACATCACACTGTATCTGATCATTATAAGTTTTTCCTATTAAAAACTTAATTAAGAACCTTTTATATATTGTAACGTCAATCCCTTTCTCCCTTGTTCCTTATTTTGCACTTGTTCCTTCCTTGGAGCGATCATTGTTCTTCTCATCATGAGATTCTCTCAAGCATCTACTAGTGCAATTTTAGTATGTTGCTATTTTATCTTAGCCTCAACTAGATTCACTCTTGGGCGATCTTCTTGCCTCCTTTCTTGATCTTGATAATGCAGACATTCAAATGTCTTGTGCCTTTCTTTTCCACACCTAAAATAAGCATAAGATATACGTTAATTTATTAACCATCCTATAACACCACCATAAATTCATCCTCTCTGAAACCCTCTTCTTATTTGTTAGTATTGAATTCCTTTCCTATTCCCATCTTGCCTTTCTATACCATGTGATGATTCACCTCTATTAGTATTAGAACCACCTCTGGTGGTATTAAACCCACATCATCCCATTATTGGAGGGGATCCACATCTTCTTGGACCAAGATAGATTATTTTAAAATTCTATCTATTTTTTCTTCTACCTTCAAAGCTAATTGATAAGCCTCCTCCATGCAAAGTATTCTATGCATGCTTAATTATGTTTGATTAGTAAATTTCAGACCATTTACATACCTTGCATCCATCTACTCTTCTATTTAATTGTGATCCAATAATATGGAAAGCTTATAAAACTCATTTGTATAATCTTGTATATTGTTATTATTTTACCTCAAATTTAGGAATCTTCTATATAGGGTTTGTGTATAATCCATAGGAAGAAATTTCTCCCTCAGCTTCTTCTCCATATTTTTCTATGAATTAATAGTCTCTTTACCTTTTTTATGTATATTTTTATATAGGTGACCCCGAAAAATCATTAAATGACCTTTTAATTTTGTGCATGAAAAATTAACCTTCTTTTCTTCTCTCATAATCTTCCACTAAAAGAACTTCTCCATGATATTCATCTAATATATCAACTACTCTAGTCTCAATCTACCTCTATAATCTAAAACATCAACCTTGATTCATTCATTTGTTCCTTATAAATCCTAAACCATATTCTCTTCTATCAATAGTGGTTGATCTTGCTATTCTTATTTATGTTAATTTTTTTCATCATGATTTCTGTCTTCCTTGGTTTCATCACCACCTTGTCTTTTTCTCTGATTGATGATAATCTCAGTTAATTATTCTACTTGCCTCTACATCTCTTGTATAATTTGGTTCATATGTGAAATACCTTGTCATCCTCTCATCATTTCTTACTCCTCCAAGATTTAACCTTGCTCTAATCCAAAATAAAGAACCTAAAATTACTATCAGTACTGATATTATAATAATCTAATATTTGAAATAATAACTCGAGTTTGATTTATATTGAATGAATTAAAATAATTAAAAACCATACACAAATAAGAATCATATATGGATTAGATTTGACATGCAAAAAAAAAACTATTTTTACCAACTGCTATTTTTAGCAAGTTTTTCATGCAAGAACATGCATCTCTAAAAATCTCTTAAAATACTCTAAACGTTAAAATTATCCTATATAATTAATTTCAACCTAACTTCATGTCTAGTTATAAAAATATGCAATTTATTTATTAAAAATAAATAAATAAATAAATTAAACTATAATTTTAGACCCTCAAATATATGAGGACTGAAATATTTTTATGTAAAGACTTAGGTAATTACATACATATATAACATTTATTTACACATTCAGATGTCTACCTATAATTATTGAATTTTAAATTATGTCTGATAATCCTAAGGGATATGATACTGTAATTATTTGTATACAACCTCCTAAAAGTATAACAAGTTGTATAAATGAAAGATTATGTTCTTGTTTATGAGATATTTGATATTTAAAACTATTATGACTAGCTATTTGTAATTGAGTAATATTTACAATAGTTTAATAGACTATATATTTTTTGTCATAAACTATACTACATTTAAATTTACTTACATAAATTAGTAACATGTAATCTAACTATATATTATACCCTGTTGGCATAAAATGTACTTGTTATACTTATTATTTACAAGATAAATAATATAATTGAGATTCATTCATACATTTTATGGACAAAATGTATCTATTTTTATTATTCCTATATTTAGCATATTTTATGTTTGCTATTAAGAAGTAATCTATTTGAATCTTTTGGTTATATATATTAACCAAACCTCATATTACTAGTACTAATTAAGTAGTGAGGTAGACTTAACTAGCTTACATAATATCCACCAATGTTAGATGAAGGTAATATGATCAAATGATGTGTATGAATTTGATTGATCCTAGAGATCAATAACTATTGAAAACTTTGGCTAAATTAATAATTAGTTAAACATTGTCATTCTATATGTATGATTTACATGTTTATGCAATATCATTTTAGAACATATTTATTTGTGGTACACATCATGTTTTAAAAATATTATAATATACAGGTACTAACTTGTCTCTATATATTCTCACACCATCATTATCTATCCATCCATGAAAGGAGGGTCATTTCCTAATGGGAGATTGTGT
>JARHVA010001511.1:1167500-1342500 GCA_037957365.1 Torreya grandis | reverse complement strand
TCTTTTATCCTTGTCTATCTCATTGTTAAATATATTTCACTTTAATTATAAGTCTTACCTCATGTATTTATTCTTAACCCTTCTTGTGTTTGGTTATGTTCTTATAACCTTTGTGTGTCTTATTGTTAAATCTCCTTCCTTTTATTCCTCGGTCTTACCTTGGTATAGGGTTAAGTGGGGGCAAGGGGGGATAAGAATCAACCCATATTGGTCTCTAGTTTTTGTATTTCTCTTAGAAGTTACTTTGTTGTTCTATTCACATATCATTTCCTTTCCCTCATGTTTTATTATTATTATTGGTTTCTATATTTTAGTTAAGTTTAACCCCCATTTTTAATAATTGTAATCTAAGTCAGATTTTTTTAGCTTCTGGTTCTTTCCTTTATATACTAAATATTTTAATGAATTTTTTATTATTTCCTCAAATAATTTGACAACCTAATATCATTTCATCAACTTTATTCATTACTCATATCTATTTTTTAGCTATAAACCAAAATATTTCCTCCTTTGGTTTTTAGTCTCCTCATGCCCCCTCTAGTTTTCCTTGATATATTATTATTATTTTTATTATAAAATAATTTTTTCTTTCAAAATTTTAACTTTTTATTTTATTTTTATTTTTATTTTTTAAACTATAATAAGCTTCTAGTCAATTTATATTCTTACCAATAGACTTTTTATTAGTTCATATTTTTTAATATTTAATTCTAATATATTCCGCCTCTACTATCTCCATAGCACTTAATTGATAGTTTATATAAATAGTGAGATAACTTTTCAAACCCATCATATTATTCTCTCAACTTGATGATGGTTCATGTAATGTGATCTGAAATGTTGATGCAAAAAATTCACACATTTTAATCTATAAAAATAATCCATTACATTTTATTATTACTATTTAGATGTAGGAATAGGTAAAATATGTTTAGCATAATGAAAATGTATGACTTAAAAACATGTATTCTAGTTATATTATATTAATATTAAACACAAAAGGAAATAACAATCACTTAAGATACATAAGATTTCATCTAGGATAACCTTTTCAAGTACAAAATCTAACATAGTAACCTTCTTGATTATAGCACTTGAAAAACCTTGTTTACAATATTAAAGATATGTTAAAAGGTTATATATCCTTTATAAATCACCTTATTATAAATTATAGTGGACACATTTGACTGTGTATTTAACATTCATGAATGCATTTTCATCCTCACTACACTGAACCATGTCTCAAAAAAAACCATACACTAGACAATGTAATATCAAATTCACTTTATAAAATTCACCATGTATGATTTCATCACATTATTATTTAGAACCGTATTTTTCCTAATAATAACTAGTCTTATGTATAAAACCTAACATTGTAACACCCACATAGTAGTGAAATGTACAATCATCATCTATTGAGAAAGTGATAATTATGTAATGATCCCATTTCTTAGCATCATCAAAATCTTAAAACTACATGTCAAATCTACCATATAAAATTAGGTAAGTTTATAATCATGCCTACATTTTTAAATTACATTAATTGTTAAGTAACTCCTTTCAACACCTTAGTAGGAATTTACCATGATGCACCACTGTAAAACCTTACAGAGTGTGAAAATAGAATGCAAAAAACATTGCAAAACTATGAATTATTTATACGAGGAAAAACCATCATGAATAAAATATAAATTATCCACACAGACCTATGTAAACTCACTATCTTAATAAAATAAACATTTCATAATAGTTTCTATATAACCAACATGCATAGTCAATGCTTATGAAAATAAAGTTGCACTAAATTTCCACGTTAAAAAGGTTTACCAAGTTTAATTTTTTCCCCAAAAAACATCCATCATTTTGAGTTCTTTTCACAAGGGAAAAACAATCCATCCTTTATTATCTATGCTCTTCCATTCCCATTGATTTATTACACCATAATTAATTTCTTACCACTCACTACCTTAGATTGTGACTTTACAACATTTTGCTTTATGTCCAAATTGTTTAGTACTATCATCTTCTCTTCTAAAATTCCCCTTATAAAATAATATCACAAATCAATGTGACTCAACTAATATTGATACAAAATGTTCCTTTATAAAAAAAATATTCTTTGACTATCACAATATATCCTTACAATATTTTTACTGCACCCAGCCTTTGACGCCAAGATGATTGCTTGCTTTCATGAATAATTTGAAAATAATCAACTCTTGTTGAGGATAGCAGAAAAATAGAATGAAATTTTCTCATCTTAATTATAGCTCCACTAAACTATTTTAACACATACACCATACTAGATTTATAAAAATCAAGATCTCTAGCCCAATCAGAGTCCAGAATGTCATGTAGATGAAATCTCATAGCCATGTGGTTATACAACATACACTTCTTATTTTAACACTTAATTTAGTAAATATAATTTTACATCCCCTTGAAGCACATTCCACTTATGTTAGATTGTTAATTCTATGTTGTAATCACAATTCATAGCCTTGATATAGAAATAAATGTTTTATTTTAATCTCATCGAGGTCATTGTTTGTATCCTTTGACAACTAGTCTTTCCTTGTGTCTCTCAATATTTCTTTCTCAATTAGTTTTGGTTTTGTAAACCCACTTCAAACCAATAACATATTTTCCTACTAGAATATTTACTTACTCCCATGTATTGTTGTTATCAATTTCTTGCATTTCATTATCCATTTATTCACATCATTTACTATTCTTAAATGTTTATTCAAAGTAAATAGGATCAAATAATAAAATAGAAATAAAATTAATGGTTTCATTCTCATCATCTTCATACCTTGATTGCCAATAAATTTCTTGCAGGCTCGTTGTTTTACCTAAGTGTTGACTTGAATTGGAAAATGGTGGAGTCTTTTGACCTACACCTTGTTCTCCATTATTGTTGATTCTACTTGAGAAATCTTTCCTTTGTGAAATTAGGATCCAACTTAGTGTATAAGTGGATATCCACTTATTGGTTTATTTCTATGTATGGATAGACTAACCCTTGTTGATTCTTGTTTATTTTTTCACGTTTATCATCCCATGATGAATCTTCTATGAATTAAACATCCTTGTTGATTATCAATTCTCTTATGACTGAATTGTATAGCCTATAATATTTTTATTGCTCACTATATCCTAAGAAGATGGATATTTATCCTTTATCATCTCACTTTGTTATTCTTCGTTTATACATGTGTGCATATGCCACACATAAAAAAATAATTAATGTTTAACATTGGGAACTATATTAGTACATGTCTATTAAGGATTCCTATCATAAACACTTTTTGTGGGACATATATTCAAAAAATAGATTGATTCTATTTGTTCATCCCAATATTTATTTGAAAATTCCTTGGTCTATATCATGATTCTTTCCATATCTTAAATAGTTACATATTTTCCTTATGAGACACCATTTTTTTACAGTGTGTACCTTATTTTTTTTCATCTCATTATACATACAAAAAAATTTAAAATAATTTGAAATGTGTTCTCACCCTCTATCTATTCTCATGATCTTTATATAGTGACCACTTTGTTTTTCAACCATGCTCTTGAATTGACTAAAGATAATCTTTTTAAACCTTGGCCTTGAATTGATTGAAGATATCAAATTGGTAATATTTACGCTTTAATAAGTAAACCCAGTGTCTTTATTTTGAAATTAGCTATGAGTGATATGAAATATTAATTTTTTAATAAAGATTATTTTTATGGGACCAACAAAATCTAATTGAATCAACTCATGTGGATTATTTACTCTCCATGAATTATCTGAAGGAAAAACATTTCTATGTTACTTCCCCAATATGTATCCATCAAAAACATTATTTGGATATTCAATTAGAGGTAGTCATCTTAGCATCTATTTATTATTAAAAAAAATTCAAGCCATTGCAACTCAAATACCCATATTTGAGATGTAAAAAATTATATTGATTAATTGTAATTTTTAAAGATGTTTTAGATAATTCATTTTCCATCCTTAATGGAAACAATGTGTTTATTGTCATTTTTTTAAGCTATTATTTTCATATTATGTCTACTTAAATCAAATATTTTGCATTTTCATTTCTTAAATTTTACCTTATATCTATTTTTTACTAGGTTCCAAATGTTTATGAGGTTATGCATCAACTCTGGGACATATTAGACATCCTAAATTTGATTATTGTCATCTTGTTTGGTGAAATGGAGAAAATCCGTTGCCCATAATAGGCACCTTATCATTTTTTCTCATTTTGAGTTCAGATTTGATTGATTCTTGTACATTTTTAAACAATAACTTATTTACACTCATTTTTTTACCACAACCATTATATAAATACCATAATTCATTATTGACATACTCAATTATGTTGCAAGTGAGAAATATTTTTTCTTCATTTTTAGGCCTATCATTTTTAGTTTCCTTTACTTAAAAAAAATTATTTTCTATATTTATATCATATTCTTTTTTCCTACATCCACTTTCATAATTGACATATTTTAACAATAATTGGACATTTGATTAGGAATAACTATGTCAAAAACCTCCTTGATAAGTCTTGCTTCTCCTTCTTCTTCCTTTTCCTTATGATTCTATATGGTTGTGCCTTCCTCTTTTTAACACTGCACTCATTTTTTTTTCTATTTTTATGTTGACTCTTAATCTTTTCTTATTTCATTCCATTGTTGTTTTACATATATTCTTGTTAATTGTTAATTTTTTCTAGGGTATTTACACTAACATCTACTCTTTTTATCTATTATTTTCTATTATATTCTACTCTATTGTGGTCTATTATTTTTTTCTTATTCCCAAATAATTAAAAATTATAAATAAAAAATGCCAAAATTTTGACATTTGACCAAGCTACATTTTAACTCAATACTTATTATTATAGATGAATGTAATTATTTCAAATCTAAAAAATGATTATAATTTTACTAAATTAATAGTTTACATTAAATTTTAGTTAGTCAAGATAATATTTTTACATGGTGTCGGTTTTTGTGAGGATGTTTCCCTTCCCTACTTACATAGGTTTTTAAGAAAAAAATGAAGGAAAAATATATGAAAATCATCAAGGTGAAGGTCTCATTATTGAGTATTTAGACATATTCAATGTTTCTATAATATTCATTCAAAATTATATTAAATACCATTTTAAATAATTTGTCCTATTTAAACTTTGAAATCCTAATGTAGTCATTGAAATTTAACCAATAAATGTTTGAAAATTCTCATTATTGACACATTTACCTTGCTTAGCTAATCTTACATTATGATAATTTGAAATCTCTAAGAAAGCCTTCAAAACATTGAAATTATGGATATCATCTTATAACATTGAGTATTTTATCCCTATTCATACTTTTTGAATCGATACTTCATTACTACTCTTCTTTTAGATGCATATGACCTTTCAAGATAAGTGTAGACTAGGCAGATAGGAGCACACTATGCACTTAGCTAGTAGTAAAAACTTATCTCCCATGCTTTAAAGACTACCCTTTTGAAATGGAATGTATCCTACAAACTTTATCATCCACATTAATAGGTCAGATATCAAAAAAAAAAATATTCATTTATAAAATTACTTCAAGGGTAAGAGTTGAAATAACCTAACATTCACTTAAATGACATCTCTCTTTCTAATTATAAAAGCATACATTTTATAAATAAATATATTTATTGAAATTTTGTTGCAAGGCCAAGTCTAACATTTTTTACTATAGGTTGAGGGGATATTTTTTAAGGCAATATAATCAAGTTCACTACTTATATTCATATGATCTTCCCAAATGGGATAAATACATTAGTATGAGGCCGTTTAAGCTATGTAGGTATCACTCACTCAACAAGGAGGTTTCTAAAGGTAGCTTAGCCATTCTCACTTCCCCCACTCCCCTACCCCTTTGACATTAGATCTCATTTTGTGTGATTATCAAAGATTAGGGTTTTGGTTTTATATGTATTTTATGCATCAATTCTAACTTTGTAGAGAAATAGGTCACATATAGATGCAAGTTAAAAAACACATATTTTTATATCCCATGGACATCATAACAAGATAAAACCTTAATATAAGACAACAACCCTATCCTGATAGATAATCAGACACTGTTTATGATGCATATATGTTTGAAGGACTTTTAATATAATAATATTTGATGGAAAGCTAAAATAACCTAAAATAAATTGAATACAAGAATAATTATCTAATCCTAAACCAAGATTTATATTTTTATCAAGTTATAAATTCTATAAATATTGTATATCTCTATGTTTGACTATATAATATTTTGTATATCATCATAGATCATATTTCATAACTTTATATTTTCAATTCAAGTTAATTTTAATTCATAATTAATTATAGTGGGAACATTTTGTTGAAAATGATTTAGCTATAACACTTCTTATTTCTTATTGATTTTTAGCTTAGGGTTTCATATTAAATTTGTAGATTTAGAACAATAAAATAATATAGTCCTCAACCTTGTACATATTGTACGTAACATAAAAATGCATTTTTCTTGTGTTTAGAGCAATCTAACATTAAAAACTTTTTTTTATCACCATAGGAATATATTGACACAGCTATTTATTTTGATTTCAGGTGGAATTTTATTATTTTCATATTATAAAATCTTTCACTTTGTCTTACTCTATTATTTTTTCATTACTTGTCATTTTTTATAAATTGTGTTCTAGTTATTTTAAAACTACTTATATACTATTATTAAGGGCACATGTTGTTCTATTTATGAACATCGTATCATGAGGGATTCTACTCCAATAATCATAGCCAAAGTTCAAATATAAAAATAGACTTTACTTTCCCTATTCTTCATGGCATATTGGAAAATCATAAGATCCCTTGTTTACATCAATATGAAGCCTTTTATATAACTATGATTTGTGGTGCGTTTGAGAGTAGCATATTACCAAGGGAAGTTACATTAAACTTACCTATGAAAATGGGGTTAGTGGGTGAGAATAATAGATATACCTCTATAGTTAGTCTTATAAAACATTAGGCTAACAATAATTAATAAGTGGTCAAGTATATTTGAGAACCTTAAAATAATTCATACCCTTTCCTAGATCACTCTTTATTCTATATTTTTACTTTCATTATCTTATTAGATAGTAAATTTTCTTAATCTATCTTGTCTTCATAATCATTCATTTTGTTACTTAGTATTGTATCATATGCCTCTAAGGTGGAGTGCTAGATTAATTAGTACTCATTTTTTCACAAATGGATCTCTATTTGGTTTCTACTACCATGTCATGTCATGTGTTTAAAATGATAAATTAAGACTAACATTGATAATAATAATAAATAGGAATATAATAATGAGTATGATACACACCTTGATACAAACGATATTAATGAAATAAATAAATATAAAATGAAATAATTATCTATATTTCATCAAGGTCTTGAATAATACCCTCATGATATGAATAGCATCACCAACATCCATATTGAATATAAAGATGAGCATCAAGATGAATATCCTCCTCCTCACAAGTCTTCCACTTTGATATTGAGAGTAAATGATTGATTTGATTGATGAATTCAATTTTACATTAGGAAAATGTGTAAAACACAAAAAACTTTTATATAAAATGTAACTATTTAAAACTAAACATAATAATAATAAAATTATTCTAAACAAAATAATGATAGATAACTAAATAATGTAAAATAACTACACTAACATTACCCCCTTTATTACATTATTTTTACAAATATACCCCTAAAATAAATCAAATTTCCCCTTGTCAAGTGGCTTGGTGAGTATATATTCTATCTATCAATTTGTTGGGTAGTACTGTATTTAAATTTGGTGGTCTAAAAATTGTTCTTGAATGTAATGACACAAGACCTTAATGTGTTTGGTTATTTCATGATATACTAGATTTTTGACAAGATTAAACACACCCTTGCTATCGTAAAGAAGGATTGGTCACTGATCTTCAGTAATTTCCATGTAAAATATAATGCAACATGACAAAATTAATTTACACATAGATTATTATATGTCATGATATTCTTCCTCTATAGATGGGAGAGAAATTATAGATTTCTTCTTATGAATCTATTAAATTGGTCTAGATTCGAGATGAAATATATATCTTGAATTTTATTTCCTATCATCAACATAACCAACATGGTCAGAATATATGCAACATTGAAAGAATAAATGTGATTTATTATTATATTGCATAACATAATCAAATTTACCTTGGACATGTGTCAGAATATGCTTCACTATAACCCAATTACACTTGTTTGTTTCTTGCGTTAATATTGAATGATAACTGACAATAAATCATAGGTATGGTTTGGTATATGTCAAGTAAATGAGACTCCCAATAAGATTCTTGTATTGAGTTTCATCTACTTGAGCTGAATCCTTATATTAAGATAGTTTTAATCCTTCTTGATTATATTTGACATTGGTTTATAATATTTCATCTTGAATTTCACAAGTAGCATCTTGGCATATTTCATCTATGAGAAAAAAATGTGAATTTTATTTTGTCATATCTCCAAGCCCAAATAATAATGAAGTAGGCCCATGTCTGTCATGTCAAATTATATCTTCAAGTCATTCTTACCTTCTTAAACAAGATCATCTAAATTTACTATGATCACAAGATCACCCACATACAAAATAAGAATGAAAATCTCTGTGACTACCTTTTTGATATACTAATTTGAATCTTAGGGGCTACAGATGAATGCATGTTGTAATAAATGATCATCTATATTAATGTACCATGACCTTGGTTTTTTATTAAGTCCATAAATTGAGTTAATTATAGGTCATACCTTCTATGGATGTTGCATATCAATAAAGCTTTTTATATGCGTCATGTACACTTATTTGAGATCACCATTCAAAAATGTACTTTTAACATCCATATGATGAAGATTACATCCCTTTTGTATTGTGAGTGTTCAAAAAAATATAATGGTCTTGATCTTAGCAGTGGGTGAAAAGGTCTCCTCATAATCAATTAATTATTGCTGAGAATATCCCTTTACAACAAGTCATGCTTTATATTTTTTGATGGATCCATCTACTTTATATTTTGTCTTGAAAATACACGTGCAACTAATGTATTTATTTATCATTGATAGATTTACAAGTTTCCATGTCCCATTTATTATTAGGGACTCATATTGAACCTACATGGCATTATTATAGTAGGGTTGACATAAATATTTTGAACTGACTCTGGTTTAGTGATGTTAACTACTAAACTTATCAGTGAAAGATTAACTTCATTTATCACTTATCTTCTTGTCCAAACTCCTGATGAAGTATCTAGATTAGAGTTTAGGTGTGAGTCCATATGGTGTTTTATACCCATCTTAGACGTTGATGTTGTTATTGGTTTGATGAAGAATTATCTTCTAAATTTCCAAGATCAATGAATAATTCTCTTTTTAGCTCACATTTGTTGTGCAAGATTATTCTTGCTCATCATCTAAATATGAGAACAATAGATGAGAGGTGGTATGTTCTAACTCCTTTCATGATAATGATTTGAATGATGAATCATCACAAAACTATCTCAAACTTTATAAATATTTTGTGATTGAGGATCCACAAGATGATATGCTTTTTAGGTAGTACTATAGCCAAATAGAAGACACTAAATTGTCTTTGGTTCAATTTTATTCCTCTTTTTAGATCAGACATGCATATATGATGTAAAAAAAATACTCTTATATGGGATATTTAATGTTTATGACCACTCCATACCTCTTTTGGTATTTTGTCTTGCAAGATCTTTATAGGTGCCTTGTTGAGAATATATATGACTATTTGATACTATTTATACCCACAATGACACCTTTAGATTTAAAGTGGAAAGCATCTAATGATCCATTACCATGAATAAACGATTGAATCACTTTATAATTCCATTCTATTGGGGCATATAGGAGTAATTAGGTGCTCGTTGATGTTGTATTACTTCAAAAATTCTAAGAATTCATTTTATATGAACTTCCACCCTTGACCTGAGTATAAGAGATGAAGAGGCCTCCTTAAATGTGTGAAAATAAGTTGGTAGAAGACTGTAAAATGAGTAAAGGCTTCACTCTTCTTCTTGAGAAATAACATCTATTATTTTTAGATAAATCATCGATGAACAACTTGAAGTTCTTGAATCTTTCGAATGAAGTAGGTAGGGGTATGAACATATTGATAGGTACCATATTTGAATGATCCTTGGAATGTGAGGAGCTCAACTTGAATGAAACCTTATGTTGTTTCGTAGAAATGAATTTAGGCCATGTAATCAAAGAAAGAGATAGTTGAAGAAGTCCACATACCATGGCCTTAGAGTTGAGCTAGTATAAAAATTTAGTAAAAAGGTGTTCATATCAATAATGGTATAGTGTAGTAGATTCTACCATAGAGGTAGAGAGTAATAACATCAGACAAACATATATCAAGGGAAAATAATCAATCCTTCATAAAATATCTAGAAATTACCTTACCTTCCCATGAGAGAAGATAAGATTTTGTGCCATTCTTCATCAATAACTCCACCTTAACCTTATGATTTAAGAACTAGCTTATAGACAAGAGATTTGTTGTCAAATTTGGGGATATACAATACTTTTGTGAGACTGCCAGTTCTTATCTCAAGAGGAATGGTTAAAGTTTCAATTCCTTCTACAACATAATCTTTATCATCTGCAATCTAAACTTGATCTCTAGTGGGTTGATTCATTAGTGCATCAAAGATATCCTTACATCCTGTCATATTATTGCTAGATCTATAGTCGATCAACCAAACATTATTGGTTGGTGATGAGGTTTGGGAGTTCTTAATATAATTTTACTAGTATATCCTCTTTAGATTCATCATTTTATTGATTTTATGTTTCTACATGTCCATGTTACTTACATCATTGGGGACATATTTTAGATGTATTTGAATCATCTCCACTAGATGTGTTCTCTTGACTGGATGAGCCTTGTGTCAAGGCATCATACTAGTATCAATAATTGTCATGAATGTTGGTGCATAAATTATGACACCATCATTTTCATTCTCAAATTTATATTGTTGTTATGACTGCTTTGGTGGTCCTTTCAAGAACTTTGAACCACATTTTTCTAAAATGACAACTTTATCCTCAAACTCATCTTGCATGGACTAGATGTTTTCTTCTTATTGAAGAAAATTTACCATCTCTTCAAATGACACCACTTTAAAAAGTTATGTGTCGTGATGAATTTGAAAAATTTAGAGGGGAGAGATGTAAGTGTGATTAGAACAAATAGCTTGTCCTCAATCATTTATCCAAGCACAACTAATTCTACATAATGTTTTACCACCTAGCATAAAAAATCCTCAAATTTATTGCCATATTTCATTCTAAGAGTATGAATCTTGGAATGGAGATGGAAGATGTTCATATGGATTTTTAGTCATAAATGGTGAACAAAATATCGCAAGACTCTTTCAATGTTGATGCATCCTAAATATCTTTTTTGACCTCATTGGTGACACTAAGTGTGATCAACATAATGTTTTTGCATTGGACTTGTCATATTTTATTTTCTTATTAGCTTTGGTAAGATAGGTCACTATACCAGTGATGATGCCCCATAATTATTTGAATTGAAGAATGAAACATCTCTATCTTCCATAAAATAAAATTCAGCCCTTTGAAAAGTTGGACATCAACCAAGAATAATTTTGATATAGCCATTGTATTTTTATTACCAGTTGAATATTGATAAAGTAACTAATTTTTCTAGTTGAATATTACCAATGTTCTTGAGGGAATATTACAAAGAAAAATAAAATCTAATAGAATTCATCCAAAGATTTCAAAAATTATCTTTAAGACTATCACATATATATTCTTCATTCTTTTTTGGCTTCTTGGAAAGAGGGGCCTTTGTTATAGGTTTTTACTATGTATAAGGTTGGCATATATATAGAAAAAAATGTTTTACAACAGATATCAACAAATCATTGTGGCATAGCTCAATGGTGACCAAATGTTATGATGCTCTCTTAGCCAGGAATATATGATGGGAAAACGTCAGATCATTAGCTATGTAGTTAAAAACTTTAGATCATTAGCTATGATGGAGAAATCTTACAAGTTATAGATTCAAATGTTGTTCTTTGATTGTGGGGTCTAAGGTTCAATCCTTATGTTTGTTTACAATAAACATAAATTGTCTACTCATAATCATAGCCTCTACTAGTCTAGTAGCACTAGATCACTTCAATACAAAGATCAAATCTATTGACAATTATGTTTGAGTGATCAGTAATCTTATCCATCCTCTACTGAAGAAGTCTCTACTATAGATAGGACTGTATATCCTTCTCTATAGTGTTGGTTGTCCTCCACTTTAATAATATATGAGAAAAAATAAATGCTTTGATGAATACATTAAGATAATTTATACCATAAAAAAATTGGTTAGGACATAACTATTTGTAACCATAATTAATAACCAAACTACACCTAACCATAATAACTAAGTAGTGTTTATTAAAAAATAGTGTAATATCAATGTTTATGTTAACATAGATCTAAATTCACCATAGTGAAGATGAAGGAAAACATACAAGCATACATGTGGTCAAATTCTATTTTAAGAGATATTATGTATGGTATACTAGCATCGAACCCAAAAACTAGCATCAACATACTGTCCTAGTATGATGTTACTATCTGGAGAGATAGAGGCGTCAGAACCAAAATCTGATAACTATTCTAGAATCTACTTCCAACTTGATTTTAGCATCTTATAAATACAACATAATATCATCATAACAAGATAAAAACTTCACTTCTTTGTTATTTATACATTTAACATAATTTTAATTTAAGTATTTATACTATCTCAACATTTTAAATTTAGTGTATGCTTATATCTAAGTTAAGCATTTGATTGGCCTGCTATAAATCTAATTATCACCCTCATGTCATTTCATTCATATATAAACATTTAATGCAATTTATATAACACCAATATAGACCAACATTTTAGGGTTAAACATTTGTTGAACCCTATCTTTGAACATCAAACCCTAGGTTACTTAGGGTTTTTTGATTTTTTTTGTGGTTGACCTCTAAAGTCTTATATATTTTACAATCATGTTTCTTGTGGATAATTTTATTAATTATTTAATGTTCTAATACCTTATAGTGGTTCTTAATTATTACATGTCATGCCTAATTAACTTATTTTGATCTATAAGGGATGCAAAATGTGCATTTCAATGGGTTCCTCCTTTTTCTAATGTATATAATAAGAGGGTTTTAAATATAAATTAAAACTTGATCTCTCTTTAAAATTGCCTTTATAATGACACATAGCTAGAATCCAAAGGATATGAAGTTATTGACCAATTAAGCAATACACATGGTAGGATTTAAATAATCAAGCTCCAAAATCAATCTACTTATATAAGGATATCTTATGTGAAGCATTGTCCAAAACACAAGTTCTAATTAATATTGAGCTTAATTAAATTATGGATATCATGAAAGATCTCAAAATCTATATTAAACTTATTAAAATTGATACAATAGACTTACCATCTGAAGATATTGTTGACCAAAATATGCCTTTGTTCATGCAACTCACAATACAAAGTAAATGTATCAAAAGAGTGCTCATGGATAATAGATCAAACCTAAATATTTGTAGCATACAATTCCTAACCACCATTGGTGTTAACTCAAATCATATTGAAAAAAATAGTTATGTAAATAAAAATGTTGGAGAATTCATAAAACCCTTTTGTTTGTTAGTTTACATTAAATATTATCATGGGTCCTTGTACATTACCTACTTTGTGCCAAACTGTGCCAAACGACTTGAAATACAACATTCTATTAAAATATCCTTGGAGACATAAAATGTATGTGGTTATTTCTAAATTACACATGTGCCTAAAATTTTGTCATCAAGGAATTATTTACATATGTCCAGTGGATCATAATCCCTCTAATCACTATGAAATGGTCTAAAAGATAGATAATCCTAAACCAAAATACTCTGAATATAAGTCCAAAATTGACACACTAGTATATAAACTTAGTCATACTATGTCATCCAAGGTATTGAAAAGATAATTTACACTTTTACTAAAAAAGTAAAAAACCGTTCAAAACTTCAAAAACACTTTCAATACTTACATGTTCTGTTGGCTCCTTGTCATCCATGTGTTACTCCCATATTGATGGATGACATACTCATTTATTCTTACATATACATGTGTCACACTTTTTCTTGAGTATGATATAGGTATAAACAGGCACATGAAACATTCTAATTTCAAAAGTTGGGCCTTCTTTCTACTCATGTCATATGAAAATTTAGGGCATTTGCTTCTTCAACCTTCATACCCATACATTATATGACTAGATAATCACTCTACATTATCATGTTTAATTTTACATACATAATTACACAGGATTATTATCCATGATTATATCTTAAACATAGTACTATCTTATACACTTGACATACTTTTCCTAACACATTAGATCCATGAGATACTATGACATGTTTATGTTGTCTATTTATATTTTAATTTATTCACTTCTTTGAGTGTCTTATATTCCTCTTTTAAACATTTAAATTTGCTCCTTTACTTATTTCTCTTGTTCCTATGTATGCCATTCCTGATTTTATGGACATTTGACTAAGTCATGTCCCTTCAATTTCATGGAATTTGAACATGCCCCTTGTTCATAGTTTTATTGGACTAATGGTTTTTGACGTTTTTTTTAGTGGTTTTATGTCTATGTTTGTTTTTATGTTGATCATTTACTATTACTATCTAGACATTTCCAAGATATTTATCATGTATTTTAGGACTACATGTGATCACATTAGCTCTATGCACTTCATTGATACATTTAAATAGACATGTTTCCTTTTATATGATACATGGTTACATTTCCCTAATAGACACTTTTCTAATCCTTTTGAGATGAGGTAACTACCAATTCCTATATTTCCCTTACCCTAAGGGTGGCAGGGGGGAAAGGGGACGGGGGAGGGGGGAAGGGCATAATCTATATAAGAATGTCATAGAGACATGATTTACACACAGCACAATTTTTATATTTAGTGGGGGGACGCCATATGGACATAAAGTCCACACATTAATAGTTTCTAGATTATCGTGGGGGCATATTTTGGAAGCTTGTTCTCTACACTCGTTCTATATATAGTACTTATATCAAATTTTAGATTTAGTGGATGAATATCATATGGACATGGATTTCACACATTCGTAGTTTTTATATTTAGTGGGGGCATGATTTGGAAACATTTTATTCGCATTAATTTAATATGTTACTTACATTAGTTCTCAAATTTAGTGAGGGAATGCATTAGAAGCATATTCTCCACACCTATTCAACATTAAGCATCTTTAGTTTATAATGGGGGCATATTTTTAGAGACATATCTTCCACATTATTACTTATAATATTTTTTGGGTTTCTCCATATATAGTAGGGGCATGATTTGGAAGCATGTCCTACACACTTAAAACGTTATTTGAATTGACCAATATGGTTTAGATTCATAATTGTGGTAATATTATATATAGTGCTACTATTATTATAAATAGGATCAACTGGAGACATGATCCTAATATTGTAAAATACAAATCAATTTCATAATCTAAAATTACTTTATGGATTATTACCATATCATAAACTTTTTTCATACTAATGCCCCCATGACTTTTATAGATTTACTACAGTATTTGGTTCAAATTTTGGTATGATTGAGGTGATAAAATAACTCAATATTTATATTTTTCAAGCTAGACTTGATCATATAGCCTTAGATTTCAATAATCATTGGGTTTTACGGTTGAGATAATCTCAACTACTAGGTGGTAATTCACTTTTACTCTAAGTCGGGGCCATGTTTCTCTCTCTCTCTCTCTCTCTCTCTCTCTCTCTCTCTCTCTCTCTCTCTCTCTCTCTCTCTCTCTCTCTCTCTCTCTCTCTCTCTCTCTCTCTCTCTCTCTCTCTCTCTGTGTGTGTGTGTGTGTGTCTAACACACAAACCATAAAATTTGTATAGTTTGATACACACACACACACACACACACACACACACACACACACACACACACACACACACACACACACACACACACACACACACACACACACACACACACACACACACACACACACACACAGGTGTCAAGAAAAATACCATAATGTCATCATAAAAGTCTAATATAACTCCTCCAATTCCCAAAGGAAACTATTAGCCACTCTTGTTACGAAACAAGATGCTTCTAACAATGGCCATGAGCATTAAAAGCTCTCTATCAATCATGAAATTTTCTAAAAATGGATAAGTGTCCATAAGTACATCCCATATCAAAACATACATAGACTTGAATAGCCTCTCTAGCATCATGATTCAACCATGTGTTATCCAGTTCATGGTTTTCCTTCAAATGGGGATGTGTATCATTCTTCACACATCCTCTATAGTAACAATGACCTCTCTTTTCAATATCTAAAATATTTTGGTCTTTAAATGCCACTGATCATCTAATATAGTAAGAATAACTCTATCTACTTAAATGACAAGCATCCCAAGCTCATATAGTAGTCACATGGCCTCTAGTAGGCCCAAAATGTTACATACCAATTCTTCACTAAGCAAATTTACTAGATTATCTATGGATTTTTATTGTTAATAAGTTGATTTGATTATTATCTAACTAAGTTATAAGTCATGTGCTATAATAGGAAAGTTGTATGTTGCTTTAGTTTCATTGCTATGAGTTAGCTATATTATATATTCTTATAGTATAATCATGTTGATTTGTTATTTCGGTAGTGTTTTATAATATATGTAATAATGTTATAGAATAACTAATTTTTATCATGATTTGGATGAAAGAGAGATTCATCTCTTAGAGCATGACATAGGGAGAACATTATCAGAGAGGGTGACAAGATGGAAGTTTTGACGGATAACAGAGGAACTATTAGCATTACATTAATTATCGATATTAGATAATACCAATACAGCTGGAAGAATTTTCTAGATTCCTCCTTTGGTGTAATATGAGTAGCTATTTTAGGCTAACTATATTGTATATATGCTACTATGTGTCTATGAATAAATCAATATAATTTATACTTGTGTAATTTATTTGGTTCTCTCTCTCTCTCTCTCTAATCTACCAATAGTTTGGTATCAAAGTAGGGGGAAGGATTCTTGGGAAGTATGGTCTGTTAAATAGTGCAGGGGCATTTTTGCAATTCCTTGTTTGCCTCACACCATGAGATCTTATGATAAATTTAACACAATACTATAGATATTTATAATACTTAATATTGTATCATGGTTGCATTAATATGCATTGATTCACCTCATATTGCTTTATAATATTGGCATCATCTAGATTTGCTTTAGACTATCTCGACATTTGTTTGTAGAATAGTTTATGAAATCTGCATCAGTCTATAAAGGGATTGCATTGTATATGGTCATTTAAGATTATCTATGTAAACTAGTAAGAAATTTATAATTATTACCTCAGCTCATGCAAATTGATCTTTGTCCATGATTATTCTAGTTTCTAACATTCAGATCGGTGCACCTGTCAGTTGGAAATACAACTTGTCAGTGTTAACTTGATGGATTCTACAGTCTCCTTGGAATTTAAAGAACCTAGATGTGTTTGTACAGGAAATAGATTCAAGGCATACTAATTCAACATAAATTTGGATACCTTATTCGAGTTCCCTCTACACTCAGCTTTTGTAATCAGCTATTTAAGCATTTGTTATCCTCTTGCCATACCCTTCACATGCAAAACTCTATATTTGTTTTGGCTCAGGGTTTACCTAATCACATATTGCTTGAAAGTTTTGACCTCAAGATATCAGTTTGAGGATAAATGCATGCCAATTTTTTTTTGTAGTCAACAACACAAACACTCTCATAGTGATGTCATCTGATTTTCCTATTCTACATGGAAGCCATCATTCATATCTACTGATTCGTTCATTAATATTATGAGTTTGTATTTTAATTTTATAAGCCAATTTTGTTATTTAAGTGTGTACAAAGTTTATATATTTATTTTATATGTCTTTTTTTTTAAATGTTTGATCCTAATATCACACAAAGTTTACATAGCTTAGGTGTTTCCTTGAAAGAGTCATAAGTTTTTAAAAATAATTGAGTCGATTAAGTTTCATCTAAATATAGTTGTACTTATATAGTATTCTTTGTGTCATAGTTCTGTTTAAAATGTAAAAAGTCTCTAATTTAAATTAAATTCATATATTTCTCATGTCCAATACTTACATAGTATGAGGAGAGTGTTATTCAAAGTTGTGTGTTCTATAGAAGTCTAGTCTTAATTTGGGTCGAAATAGTCGTATTATTGATTTTATGTCATAGAATGTCAAAAAAAAAATTCAAAAGTATCAAAATATTTGTAGTAGAGGTATGTCTTTTTAAAAAGATTTTATGTCATTTAATCATCAAAGTCCAACTATATATTGTAATGGACGTATTATCACTTATACACAATGTCCAATCAGATTTAAACTTTATTCCACTAAGTAAGCAGTTTCATCGAGTTGAGACTGGAGGATACACAGAGGCTAGAGGATAATCAACATCCTCTCATGAGTCACCTACGATGGGGTCACATCATTGTTATGGTGACATTTTTTACTGTGTTAATTTTATGTTATACATGGTGTGATTTTTAATATGCAATGTATTTTTCAATAAAAGACTTAACATCATTTTTCAGTTTGGTACCTCAAAGTAGTGCTTGGTTTTTGGAAAAAGGTTTTCAAAAATATGAGAAACCATCGAAGTGTACAAAACAATGGAGACTTCCTATCAACTCCAAGTTAGTGGTCAACATAGAGTAGAAAACCATATGTGTTTATGGTAATCCAAGAAACCACTGAAGGTGTGAAGCAGAGAGGTGTACTCCTATCACTTGCAGGTTAGTGGTAATCTTGCAAGAAAAAATGAAGGTGAAACTAAGACCATGAAGCCACAAAGATGGCATGCCACCTTAGAAAGTGAGCAAGTTATGCGAAGAGTGTAAATCTTTTTACAGTGTTTGAAATAAGGGGGGTGAACTATCAGGATTATGACGTTTGTAAAAATGATGTACTAAGGGGGTAATGTTAGCATTACATTATTTATCTATATTAGATAATATCAATATAATTGGAAGAATTTTCCAGATTCCTCCTTTGGTGCTATATGGTTAGCTATTTCAAGCTAACTATATTATATATATGTTATTATGTGTTTGTGAAGAAATCAATATAATTTTTGCTTGTGAAATTTATTTGGCTCCTTCTCTCTCTAATCTATCAATAGGAACCACTGAAACCCTTGCACACACCACATTATTGAAACCTATTATATACATAGTTGAATGGTTAGCGTTAATGCATTTTAATGTTATTTTTATTTAAATAATTGTTTATGCATAATTAATTGTGTGTTACCTCAGTTTAATGCTTATGTAGAATTTCTTTTTTGTCATTACATTGTGGTTGTTATAAGTAGATTTGAATGTATAATGTTACTATGTGCCTATGTAATGGTTATTAATGTTTTTCTAAGAATGTAAATTTGCATGAATAGTATCTGAAACTATTGTATTTAGACTAATCATTATGACTTTGTAATGTTTGGATCATTAGCTAAGCTACCTTTATGATATTTGAGAATATCATTATATGCCTTAAATGCGTTAACATATATAGAAAAGTCATAAAATGACATAAGTAATCTAAATAATATAGAAAGAACAACAATTACGATATTATAGTTCTCATTTGAATAATAATATGTGATTTAACATTTTTTATTGAAAGAATATTATTGAATTTATAATAGTCATGTTACTATTAAGTCATTACAATTATTTATTTATATTAGAGGAATTATTTATTATCTAGTCATATTATTATTAAATAATTAGAAACATATATTAATAGGAAAAAACGTGTCATTCATGAAATAAAACAAGTGAAATAAATCAATTAATTATACTATATTATAATCAAGGAATGAAATGAATTAGAATAAAGTGAAAACGAAAGTAGAGAAAGAAAAGAATGGAAAGTTTTTGAAAAAATGGAAAAACAAAAAAATAAGTCAATCAAAGAGGAAACATCAAATTTGGAGAATGGTGAGCTTTAAAGCAGAAAGTTTAGCGACTTATGGAATCTTTTAAAAGAATGGAAACTATGGATATTTTGCCTTATGAAGAATAATGTTGAAGAAGTGAATTGGAGATAATAAAATATATTAAAAATAGGAGAAGATATCGTTCTTTTTGGATACTGACATGTTTTTTAGGCGTCGACATTTGGAAGTTGAGGAAAAATTGAAAACCCGAAGCACAAGATGTAGTTGAGCGAGAGTGAAGGAATCGAAGGCAATACCTCTATGTCTATAGGAGGCACAGAATTTGTAGGAATTGAACTACGCCTAGAATTAATGCGACATGGAGCTAACGAGGTCAATCATTTAACCTTCGAAAGGACTCTCCCTCGATCACCACTCTCTGCTGGAACGAAGTCGCTTGCATCACAAGTGATGTAGGCCAAAATGAGTATGTCGAAAAAACTCTACGAGGAGTAGACTATGTTTTCCACCTTGCTTTATATGGCATGATGGGTAAAGAATTACTTCAATCAGGATAGACTGATGAAGTAAATATAAATCGGACTTGACATGTATTGGATGCCTGCACTAAGTATGGTGTGAGGAAACTTGTATATAAAAGTACATATATTGTTGTCTATGGAGGAAAGAAGATCGTTAATGGAAATGAAGCATTCTGATCTTTTTCACTAGAGGATCATGTTGACCCCTATGGCCATAGTGAATCTCTGGCTGAATAGTTGGTCCTTAAAAGTAATGGTAAATCATTAATCAAAAGAGATGGAAAGAAGATTTATACATATGATATTACACCGGTAACAATTTACGGACCTGATGAGGAGATGCATCTTCAAATAATATTCAATTAGCACAAATGAGTCTTTTAAAATTCAAAATATGGGACCCTAGGGTGAGAAATTACTTGGTTTTTATTGATAACCTCGTACATGCCCTATTGTTGGCAAGAATGGGACTTTTAGATGATATTCCAGGAAGGGAAGGAACTGCAGTTGCTGCTGGCTAGGCATATTTCATTTCTGATGGAACGCGAGTGGCAAATCAACATTTACATTTTATCTGGCGATTGTAGTGGGCTTCTCGATAATTTAGAGGCTGGAGCAATAGGCATTAAAGAAACGAACATAATATGCATCTACTACTCTCTATTCGATTGGCATTGGTTGTTGAGCTCTCACTCGAGATGCCATGGCTTGTCCAAAACCAAGAGCTCTACGCTTTTGTAATCTACACCCAACATGACCAATGCTTCTACATAGCTCTGGTATTCAACATCCAATTCCATTTTGAAGTAGTCAAGATAACAATGATATTTCCTCTATTTCAATCTTCTGCGTGCTTGGAGTAATTTTTTATCTATTATTGAGCAGATAGAATAGATTGTAATTTAGTTACGATTTCGGGAAACAAATGAATTATTATATATATTCGGTATTAGTATAGTGTTTGACATAAATATAAACAAGTGAACTGAGAGAATTAGACAATAAAAAATGTGGAATTATGTAAGTTTGAACTGTGCATTAAATTAATATTTAAACAGTGAGAGTTTGGACTGTATGTATAAAGATATTCAAATAGCGAACTGTGAGAATATTCATGTATTACCAACACATCTATTTTTATATAGAATGACATGGATGAGTAAGAATGATGGTGTGATTTTGACATCTAAAACCCCATATATATATATATAATTTAGTGTTAAATTACCTTTAAACATAGAACCGTGTGTATTTGTCAATTGAAACCATGACTAAAACCATAGTATTTTAGGTACTCATATATCTATTAGTATATGGTTTTGAAAACAACTATCTGTATATCTATGTATAGATTGTAGTATTTTGAATATGCATATCAATTGGACTGTGTGAACTATGTGAGTGAACTGAAACCATGACTTTGATGAATGAATGGATCTATATGAACATCTTGTATATCGATTGTTGGAAGCATGTTAGGAATTTATATGGAATATTCGCCTTTATCATTGACATCAATTATATATCTATGAAGCCCTCATTTTGATAAGCCAAGATCTCATGAAATCAATAAGCTAAGTCCAAAGCAATTAGCTATTAAATAGAGGTCTTTGTTAACATATACCAGTAGTGCATATTTGCATAGATTTGGTAACTATATATTGGGATCTTACTTACAAGTTATATGGATAATACGATAGTAGTTTGGTTGAAGTATTTGTTTGAACACTTTGTAAAGATTGACAACATATTTTAAAGTATAAGAGTGTATATAAAACAAGATGATGAAGTTAAAATCGTATTAAGTTCTATATAGATTGTTATAAAGTCCAAATACATATAGGAACTATGTGAGTGTTAGTGTGTTATGAAGTTTTTCATTAAAAATACAAATAATTGTCGGCATTTATATACAAAAATTACATATTATTTGAGTACTTATATATATGTTACATGTTATGAATATATTTAGTATGTACAAGTGATTGTGTATATGAAAAATATCGTAAGAGGACTTAGGTACATATATGCATATATATCATATAGAGGTGTTCTTATATCTATAGTTTTATTAATTGTTAAAAATAAGCCATAGGATCTCAAGGGTCAGGTAATATGACTACATGAATACAATCTTGTAGAAAAGTAACAAGTTGTTTAATTATTATATTATGTTTTCATGATATCTGTGACTTTCTTTATCATGAATGATTATTTGTAATCGATTAATTGTACATATCAATAATGGTCTATGATTTTGTTGTTAACCATAGAATATACTATATTTGATTTTACTTATATAAATGAGAATATACAATCTAAATATATATTATACTTAGTTGGTGTAAATTGTACTTGTTATGTTTACTATATATGTGATAAATAATATTGTTGAGATTCAGTCATACATTTGATGGACTAAATATATGTATTTTGATTATTCTTCTGTTTACAAAATTTTATGACTGATAGTAGAAAGTAATTTGCATGAATCTATAGGTAATACTTATATAATTGAATAAAATCTCATATTAATGGTACTAAACAAGTAGTGAGATAGACTTCACTAACTTTTTAACATCAACAATCCCAGATGAAGTTAATCTGATCAAGTGGTGAGTATGAATTTAAATGATTCTAAAGATCAATAACTATTTAAAAACTCTAGTCAAAGTAATGTTAGCTAGACATTATCATTTTATATGTATGATTAATTTTTTTGTGTAATATTATGTTAAAATATATTTATTTATGATATACTAAATATTTGTAAATAATATACAACACACAAGTACTAGCTTGTTTGTCTAGATTTTTGCATCGCCACTATCTACACATCTATGAAGGGAGGATAATTTCCTACAAAAATATTGTGTGAGGGATTGATAGTACATGGTTGATATAAAAAAATACTCAAATTATGCTTTGCCTCTCCATAATAGTACTTATTTAGAGACTACACTTGAGATTACTATAGATACTAGAGTTTGAAAACTCTTACTCAGTGAAGTCTTATATCTTGTACATTATATTCATTATTATTGAGAAATTATTATAATGTAATTAATTATTTTATATTTATACCATGAAAGTAGTGGTTACATATTTGTATCAATTGTAGTTAAAAATCTATAATTAATTTCTATATTCAATTATGTTGTGTTCCATCTAATGATAGTGATTAGTCACAGATACATGTCACATGCTTATTTTATATTTAATATACATAAAGTGTTTTATCTGGATCACTAATTAAATTTTCATGGTAAATTATAATGAAAAAATATATTGATTAAATTTTATAAAAAAAATGTTATTTTAGGTAAATCTCAATGGGAATGTTACATGTGGTATCAGAGCTATGGATCAAAAATTAAGACCTAATGAGTCTACTAATATTTTTATATCCTTCTATTTACCAAAAAAGATAATGGTAAAAGCAAGAGTATCAAGAGAGGGTCCTTCAAATGTCAATGATAAAATAACTTCATCTGATTTTAACCAATTTACTATTAATCAAGCAACAAAGTTGGATTAGATTCTTGTAACCATCAATGAAATTAGGGACTAAATTTCAACCCTAGAATAGCAATTTCATGGACATGAAGGGGAATAATACTAGAATGAACCTAAAAAGTATTTTACTGAGTAGAAAAACCTTTAAGATACAAGAGCACATGTAGTTATGGAGTTGGCTAGAGATATGAAAAAGGTGAATCCACCTATGTTTGATGAAACTATTTTGACTAACGAAACTAAAACATGATTGATTGAGATAGAAAAAATTGTGACATGCAGTATTTTACTAGTTAAGTGAGTTGTAATTTAGATTTGTAGTGCCTCATTGAAGAATCATGCTACACCATGATTGGAATTGAGAGATTCAATAGATCTTCATGTATGGGTTGATGACTATTATAGGTAATAGATATTAATAATTCTTAAAAATTATGTTTACTTATGTGGATGATTTCTATATTTTATCAAATAACCTAATCTCATAGGAGTGTGTACCCTTAGGAGCAATCATATCCTCTTAGATATGTTAAAGGGTTTGTTTATCGAGTGTCTCAATGGTGATGGATGTATATGATGTTTGGGTAGGTCAGTACATATCATAGTTCACGAGTCATGAACAAGAGATTTTTACAATATTTTTTATCACTTATATCAAACACCTCGAGAATGATTACATCCTTAATTGTTAATCAAGTCATCTCTGTCACTTTTCTTTTGTATTGTGAATGTTTAAAAAGCATGTAATTATTTTCACTTAATAATATGTTCAATTTTATAGATTTTGGTGTCTTATGTACATTAAACTTAGGAGAGGTAATCCTAAAATACTGATTATGGATTGGCACCACCTAGTGTGATGGAAATTCCCCTTGTAATGAAATGTAGTTATTTTTATTGATGATTCCTGTGTTAGGTGTTTTCTCATGGATTGGCACCCCATATAATTATGTATATTGGGAAGAGATGTCATCTCACATAGATATTATAGATGTGAGTTATTAATTTCTCACCCTCCTTTGATAACATTATTATTACAATTAGTAGATTCATATTTTCATGATGATGATTAAGTGTTTTCATAATCTAAAAATAATTTATAAAATGTTGTTTTGAGAATATTCCCTAGAGTTTATGGGATAGTGTCTTCTACTTTTTATTGATACAAAAATTTTAGGAATGGAATGGGTTGATGCATCTATGTGATTAATATTTTTCCTTTTGATTTTGGAAACAGGTTGTGAAACTACACTTATAGGTTTGGTAAGTGTATAGTGAATTTGGATACTTGGGTTATAGTGTTTCTTCATACTATGTGAGGATATTTAAGAGTTTATGTACCTTTTGCCTAGAGCGAGTATGAAATAAGATATGCAGAACATCTTGTTAGCTTAAGGGTTTGAGATAAGTTTATAACTTGTGTAACTAGTCGAACAAGTAAGGAGGCACTACCTCAATTATTCTTTTTGTAAGGTTGTAAAGATAATGTGATCCTTAGACTTTATTGTTTATATTTATTTTAAGATTATTTCCTCTTAACGAAGAATATAATATAGCTAAAATTTGATATTAGTTATGTTTGGATAATGACTATTTAATGCAATTATAGATTATTTTTATGATTTATTTTATGATTCATATTGATAAATTTTAAATTATTTAGTGTATATCATTGCAATCTAGGATGTGTTAGTATGGATTTATGACTCATTAAACTATGTGATATTTTTGGAGAACATTAGGTTGTAGAGACCTAAGGGATGAGTGGTGAATTAGAAATGTGAATACTATGAGATGGGAGTGGATCATAGTTAGTGTTACATTGATTTGGTAGTTACTAATTTTGGATCTAACAAGTGGAGCTTGTCAAATCCATGATATGGTAAGGGTAACTTGTCAAATTTAATCATATGATCATATACATGTATATTGAGAAATATTTATTTTTTAATTTTATATACATTACAAATATATTATTTCTAGTTTTTATTCATCACCATAATTGTCAAGAGATAAGTGGAATAGCAACAGTATTAACATGTCATACTTATAAGGAGCTACATAGAGTAGTGATGGTATTGACTTATGTACATCATTTTTATCAAGTTCTCCAAACTCTTTTTTCACGATTGAGAAAAATTCTCTCTAGATTAGATAAGTGTATAGAGGGACATGAAGGATATTTAAAACTCTCTCTAACCATTTTTTTAGATTTTATGATGATTTCATGTGCTTTTGGTTGAAGATTAAATTTTATAAGTCAATAAAATTATCACCTAGATATGCGAGAACCTTCTATGAGTTAGAAGTGATCAATATTGTAGTATATAGGCTTGCATTGTCATTAACCTTAGCTCTATTACACGGTTTATTCTATGTTTCTTATCTTTAAAAGTATATAGCGTATCCTTCATATGTATTGGATTAAAATTCTTCTCAAGTTCTAGATCTCAGGATGGTCATGATATAGCCAATCATAGTAATTGACACTTTTTAATTTTGTTTGCATAATATAGATATGTCACAGTGTAAGGTCTTTTAGGACTAATACTCTGAGGATAGTGCTCCTTGAGAGGACTATGATGAGTTCTACATATAATTTTTATATCTATTTACTTAATTTGATGTCTCATATTGTATTATTTTTCTACTAAATAATATTTTTAATTTATAACTAATTTTAAATAAGTGTCATTGGGATGATGACCAACTTTCAAGGATAAGGAGGTTAAATCTTGACTCTTCACTGATCAAATTTACTTGATTATTCATGGATTTTTATGGTTGATTTGATTTGATTATTATCTAACTAAGTTGTAAGTCATATGCTATTATGGGACTATTGTAGTTTTGGTTTCACTCGTATGAGTTAGTTGTAGAGTATATTCTTATGTTATGATCATGTTTTTTTTTACTAGTATTTTATGGAATATGTCATGATGTTATGAACTAACTACCTTCTTGTTATCAGTTAAACATATGAAAGATTCATCCCTCACAGAATGGAGGGAGAGCATCATCAGAGAGGGTGATGTAGATGAAAGTATTAGAGAAAAATAGAGGAACCTTACATACTCCATGTTAATAGCACTTATAATATGCATATTTGAATGGTTAGCTTTAGTGTATTTTTGTTACTATTTGGATTTAAATAATTGTTTATGTATGATTAATTATGTATTATCCCACTTTAATACTTATATAGAATTATTTTTTACGTGATTGTATTGTGGTTGTTATAATTAAATTTGGATGTATAATGTTACTATGTACCTATGCCATGATTGTTAATGTTTTTCTTAGAATATAAATTTGAGTTGATAGTATCTTGATAGTCTACTGTATATAGACTAATCATCTTGACTTTGTAATGTTTGTAACATGGTCTAAGCTACCTTTATGATATTTAGGATTATTATTGTATGGTTTAATAACCTTAACACATATATAAAGATCACAAAAGTACATAGGTAACATAAATTACATAGTAATAACAATGATTACATTATTATAATTCAAATTTGAATAATAATATGTGATTTACCATTTTTCGATTAAAAACATATTATTGACTTTATAATAATCATACCCCTAATAAATCAATATAATTATTTATTTATATTAAATGATTATTTGTTATCTCATCATATTATTATTAAATCATTATAAACATATATTAATAGGAAAAAAAGTGTCATTCATGAGATAAAATAAATCAATTAATTATATTTTATTATAATAAGGGAATGAAATGAATTAGACTAAAGTGAAAAAGAAAACACAAAAAGAAAAGAGTGGAATGTTTTTTAAAAAAAATAAAAAAATAAAAGTCATTCAGAAAGGAAACATCAAATTTGGAGAATGGTGAGCATTAATCAGAAAACTTAGCTACTTATGGAATCATTTAGAAGAATGTAAACTATGGATCTTCTACCTGCATAAGGAATAATGTTAAAAAGATGAATTGGAGATAATAAAATATATTAAAAATAGGAGAAGATACCATTATTATTGGACCTTCGGATTATTTTTTTAGGTGTCAACTTTTTAACACTGAGGGGAAATTGAAAATCCAAAGCACAAGATGCACTTGAGCGAGAGCGAAGGAATCAAAGGTAATAACTTTGTGTTTATAGGAGACACAAGATTTGTAGGAACTTTACTATGCCTAGACTTAATGGAATGTGGAGATGATGATGTTTGATCATTTGACGTTAGAAAGAACTCTCTCTAGATCACCACTCTCTGCCAAAATGGAGTTGTTTGCATCACAAGTGATGTAAGCTGAAATGAAGATGTCAAGAAATATCTACAAGGAGTGGACTATGTTTTCCACCTTACTTCAAATGTCATGTTGGGTAAATAAATGCTTCAATATAAACAAATTGGTGAGGTAAATATAAATGGGACTAGCTATGCATTGGATGTCCACACTAAATATGGTGTGAAGAGACTTGTATATACAAGCATATATAATATTTTATAAGAAGGAAAGGATATTGTTAATGGAAATTAAGCATTGCAGTATATGTTTTAGTTTAAGAGATCATGTTGATCTCTAGGTCGTAGTACATCTATGGCTAAACAGTTGGTCCTCAAATTTATGGTAGACAATTTAAAAAAAGAGATGGAAAGAAGCTTTATACATGTGCTAATAGAACGATAACAATTTATCAACCTGGTGAGGAGAGACATCTTTAAAGAATATTTAATTAGTGAAAATGGGCCTTTTAACATTCAAAATAGGGGAGCCTAAGGTGAAAAATGACTGGGTTTGTTTGATAACCTGGCACATGCCCTATTGTTAGACAATATGGGACTTTTAGATGACTTTTCAGGAAGGGAAGGAATTGCAGTTTCTACTGGCCAGGCATGTTAGAAACTACTACTAATTTTTACTACTTGTTCCACCTCCCTCTCATGCGCGTAGTATCTCATGCACATAGTTTGCATGATTAAATTGGTTCAGTCTTAGTTTAGCTAGTTAAGTCACTACTTAGCATGCAGTTAAACATTAGTTTATATTTCCGTTTGATTTGTTTTCAAATATATTTATGTATACTATTCATAGATTTTAGATAGTATATTTTAATAAAATTAAAAGATAGCTTCTTTGATTGCTGTAGTAATCTAGTCCTATATTATTTTTTGTTATAGTTTTCTTATGATCTGCTTCTACAAATTGGTATCAAAGCCACAAGATCATGGTAGAAGCATAGGTTAATAGCTAGGACTATTAGAGGAGCATAGCTGGAGGGAATAATAGAAGTGTTTGACCAACAAATCATAGAAAAGCTTCAGCAAACTTGGGATCAGTACGCAGGTCTGGTAGACCTTGTGTTATTTTTTTTTTGCTATTTCTTGCTTTGTTTCTTTCAAGATCACATATTTTTTAAGCTAGCCACATTGGAAAGCTTCCATAGATAGATCTAATGTGACAAAAAATCATCTTGACAGCCTTAGTCAAAAAGTAGAAGTTAGTTATGGACTGAAGTCTGTTGAAGCACACACAGCGAAAGCTAGGTTGGAGCACACACAGGGCTGCCAATGGGGAAGAAATAAGAGGTGAGCCATTGGAAGGAAGTGACAAAGGAGTGTGAGAAAGAGAAACCAACACAAAAAAAAATTCCACAATAGAATTCTTAAAAGTGTACCAGTTGTTTGAAATAGTGGAAGCTTGAGCTATGACAACAACCAATAGCATTTCTCAGCTCCAGATTCCCATTTTTAATGGTAAGAATTATGATTTTTTGGAAATTAAAAGGAGAACATTATTTTTCTCACAAGATGTTTGGGATTTGGTAGAAAATAGATTTGTAGAACCACAGGATGAGGCTACCCATCAGGGATTAACTTGAGCACAAAATGAAGAGCTTAAAGAGAATAAGAAAAAGGATGCAAAAGCTCTATTCCTCATCCAATAGGCAATGGATGAATCTATTTTTTTAGAGTTGCAGCAGTAACGAGATCCAAGTTAGCATGGAAAATGTTAGAGACCACCTATAAAGGTAATACAAAGGTGAAAATTGATAAATTACAATCTCTTAGGAGGAATTTTGAAAATTTGCAAATGAATGATTCAGAGTCTATAGAATGGTTTATGTGTCAAGTATTGAATATTGTGAATCAAATTAGATCTAATGGAGAAACAATAACAGATCAGAAGATCATAGAAAAAATACTTAGGAGTTTACCCATCAAATTTGATGCAATAGTTGTAGCTATTGAGGAAACCAAGGATTTGGAACAGTTAACAATAGATGAATTAATGGGATCTTTGTTAACACATGAATCCAAAATGAATAAGAATAAAAATACTTCTTTTGAGAATGCTTTCAAGTCTCAAGTGTCATTTGTTAGAGGAAGAGGAAGAGGTAGAAATGGAAGGAACAATCCAGATCAAAGTGATAACAATAATCAAAACTACAACAATAGAGGACGTGGCAACAATCACTTCTAGAAAAATTCACAAAGGTTTGATAAATCTAACATTCAATGTTATTACTATAAAATATATGGACATTATGCAAGTGAATGTAGAAAGAAACAAGGAGATGTGGACAAGCAAAATGCTAATTACACAAATGAATCTAGTTCTAATTATAGAAGCTTATTTCTCACTTATCATGTTGCTCAAGAAAATGCTAGAGATATTTGGTTCTTAGATAGTGGATGCAGTAGCCATATGATAGGGAATAAAGAATTCTTTGCAAGTCTTGATGATTCTGTAAAATCTGAAGTGAAATTAGGAAATGATAACAAAGTGGATGTAATGGGTAAAGGAGTAATAAATGTTTTGAAAAAAAATGGTGAAAGAAGGTCTAGTCCTGATGTTTATTTTGTACCTAGACTAAAGCATAATATTATGAGTGTTGGACAGTTAGTACAGAAAGGTTACAGATTATCTTTTATGGATAATGTTTGTACAATACTAGACAATTTTTCAAATGACAGGTTGATAGGAAAAGTGGAGATGACCAAGAATCAGATGTTCCCTCTTTGAATTTAGTGCATCCAAGGAGAAGAGGAAGCCCACTTCAAAACCATGCATCTAGACCAATCATGGCTATGGCACTTAAGGTATGGACATTTACATTTTGGAGGTTTGAATTTGTTATAAAAGAAAAATATGGTGAAGATATTACCACCAATAGAACAACCAGGAAGTTCATGTGAAAGTTGCATTTTGACAAAACAACATAGAGAGAGCTTTCTAGTAGGAGCCTCATATAGAGCAAAGGTAATATTGGAGCTAGTCCATAGTGATTTATGTGGACCAATGCAAATTCCATCATTTGGAGGTAGTTCTTATTTTCTAACCTTCATTGATGATTTTAATAGAAATACTTGGATTACTTTCTCAAAACTAAGCCTGAAGCCTTTGGAAAATTTAAAGAATTCAAGGCTATGGTTGAAAATCAGAGTGGCCTTTACATCAAGGAACTTAGATCAAATAGAGGAGGTGAATATATGTCTAATAAATTTCAAGATTTTTGTAGATATCATGACATTAAAATGCAACTGACTACAAGGTACACACCACAACAGAATGGTGTAGCAAAAAGAAAGAATATAACAATCATGGAGATGGCGAGAAGCATGTCAAAGGCCAAACATTTGTCAAATGAATATTGGGTAGAAGTAGTAGCATGTGTAGTATATATTCTGAATAAAAACCCAACAAAGAGTGTCAGAGATCAAATTCCATAAGAAGCTTGGAGTGGTAAGAAGCATAGTGTACATCATTTCAAAAAAATTGGTTGTATTGCATATTCTCTTATACCGTCTAAATTGAGAATAAAACTTGATGAGAGAGGTGAGAAATTCATTTTTATTGGTGATAGTGAAGAATCCAAGGCTTATAAGTTGTATAACCCCATTTCAAAGAAAGCGATTATTAGCAGAGATGTGGAATTTAAGGAAGAAGAAGCATGGGATGGAAGCATTGATAAAACCATCACAATTGGAGCACCAATTTCCAAAAATGAAGAATAATCTAATGAATTTTTTTTTAAAGCTGATCAATCCTCTCCACAAGCAAGAACAACCAATCCAATAAGAACACCTAGGAGCTTAGCACAAGGTGAATCATCTGGTCATGCATGTCATCCTACACCCAATTCACAAGTGATGAATCAAATCCAACTCTTGCCACTTTAAGATCAAGATTTAAAGGCAAGAAAATGAGAAACTTGAATGAGATTTATAAACAAGAAGAAGAGAAGTTAGATTTATGTTCAAATTTTTCTCTTTTCTCTCATGATCCTATGTATTATGAAGAAGTAGTTAATAAGGAATATTGGATAAAACCAATGGATGAAGAGATAAATGCCATTGAGAGAAATCAAACATGGGATATAATTAATCTACCTATAGGTAAGGATTGCATAGGATTCAAATGGGTTTATAAAACCAAATTTGATGCAGAAGGAAATGTTGAAAATCACAAGGTAGGGTTAGTAGAAAAAAAATTTGCACAAAAACATGGAATTGATTATAATGAAACATTTGCTCCAATTGCTAGACTTGATACTATTAGAATGGTTTTATAAATAGCTAAAAAAAATAATTGGTATGTATATCAAATGGATGTCAAATCAGCTTTCTTGAATGGTTTCCTAGATGAAGAAGTGTATGTGAAACAACCACCAGGTTATGAAATGCATGGACATGAAGAAAAAGTCTACAGATTGAAGAAGGCCTTTTATGGTCTCAAGTAAGCACCAAGAGCATGGTATAACAGGATTTATTCATACATGACAAATAATGGATTCAATAGAAGAAATAGTGAGCCTAAATTGTACATAAAAATCAACAAAGAAGGTCAGATTTTGATTGTGTGTTTTTATGTTGATTTGATTTTCACTGGAAATTTGTCTATAGACACATTTAAATCAGCAATGAAGAAAGAATTTAAAATGACAGATTTGGGATTGATGAAGTACTTTATAAGAATATAAGTTATACAATTAGAGAATGGAATTTTTATTTGTCAAGCTAAATATGCAAAGGATGTGTTAAGGAGGTTTAAGATGTTGAATTGTAAATCAATACCTACACTAGTTGCTACAGGGACCGAAATTAACAAAGAAGACAAAGGGTCTAATTTTGATTCTATAATATTCAAAATACTAGTTGATAGTTTGATGTATCTTATAGCTACAAGACCAAATATCATGTATGGGGTTAGTTTAATCTCTAGATTCATGGAGTCACCAAAAGACTCACATTGGCAAGTTGGAAAGAGGATATTGAGATATATAGCAGGAACAACAGAATATGGAATTTTATATTCTACAACTAATGATTTTTGTTTGATTGGTTATACTGATAGTGATTTTATAGGTAGCATTGATGATAGGAAGAGTACTTTTGGACATGCCTTTCTTTTTGGAACAGGTGTGGTCACATGGGAATCCAAAAAGAAACCTATAGTGACACTTTCATCAGCTGAAGTAGAATATGTAGTAGCCACATCAGCAGCATGTCAAGCAACTTGGATGAGAAGAGTATTGACAAATTTATTACAAGCACAGAAGGAGTCAACACCAATCTTTTTTGATAATAAATCAGCAATTGCATTGTCAAAAAATCATGTTTTTCACAAGAGGAGCAAGCACATTGATACAAGATTTCATTTTATCAGAGAGTTAGTGAACAATGGACAAATCCATTTGGAGTTCTGCAGATCTAAAGACCAATTGGCAAATATATTCACAAAGGCATTAGAAAAAGAGAGTTTTGATTATCTAAGACAAAATTTAGGCATTGTAAATGTTGAAGTAGTTAGTGGTAGAAACTAAGGGGGAGTGTTAGAAACTGCTGTTAATTTCTACTGCTTGTTCCACCTCCCTCTCATGCACACATTCTCTCATGCACATAGTTTGCATGCTTAAATTGGTTCAATCTTAGTTTAGCTAGTTAAGTCACTGCTTATAATGTACTTAAACATTAGTTTATATTTTAGTTTGATTTGTTTTCAAATCTATTTATGTAGACTGTTCCCAGATTTTAGAAAGTATATTTTAATAAAATTAAAAGATAGCTTCTTTGATTGCCGTAGCAATCTAGTCCTATATTATTTTTTGTTACATTTTTCTTATTCTCTACTTCTACAGTTGTTAATAGCCAATCATATTTCATTTATGATGGAACACGAGTAGTATATCAACATTTATGTTTCATTTGGCAATCATAGTGGGCTGTTGTGTAATTAAGAGAGTGGAGCAATGGGCTATAGGAAATAAACTTAATCTGTAACTTTTGCTCTCTCTTCAATTGGCATTGGTTGTTTATCTCTCATGAGATGCCATGGCTTGTCTAAAACTAGGAGCTATACCCTTCAGTAATCTATACCCAACATACCCAATGATTCTACACAGGTTTGGTATTAGCATACAGTTATATTTTTAGTAATCAAGATAACAATGATATTTCCTCTGTTTTAATATTCCACATGCTTAAAATAATTTTTTTATCTAATATTGAATTTATTGAATAATTTGTAATTGAGTTACAATTTGGGGAACAAATTAATATATACTCGGTATTGATAGAGTGTTTGATATACATATGAACAAGTGAACTGAGTGAATTAGACGATAAAAAATGTAGAATTATTTAAGTTCAAACTATGTATAGAATTAATATTTAAATAGTGAGAGTTTGGACTACATGTATAAAGATATTCAAATAGCCAACTGTGAGAATCTTCATGTATTGCCACCACATATATCTGTTATATATAATGACATGGATGAATAAGAATGCATGGTGTGTTTTTGACTTCTAAAAATGGTGATATATATATATATATATATATATATATATATATATATATAGTGTTGAATTACATTTAAAGGTGGACCCGTGTGTTTTTATCAATTGAAACCATGAATAAAACCATAGTATTGTAGGTACTCATATATTTGTTACTATATGGTTTTGAAAAGAACTACCTATCTATAGACTAGTGTTTTAAATTTGCATATCGGTTGGACTGTGTGAATTGTGTGAGTGAATTGAAATCATGAATTCAACAAATGAATGGATCTATATGAATATTTCATATATCGATTGCTAGAATAACATTATGAATTTATATGGATTATGTGCCTTTATCATTGAAATTGATTATATATCAATGCAGGTCTTAGTTTGATAAGCCATGATCTCATGAATCTGATAAGCTATGTCCAAAGCAATTAGATATTAAAAATATGTATTCTTTAACATATACTATCATTACATATTTGAATCGATTTACTAACTATATACTAGGATGTTACATACAGGTAATATGGGTAATACAATAATAGTGGGTTGAAGTATTTATTTGAACTCTTTGTAAAGACTAGGAACATATTTTAAAGAATAAAAGTGTATATAAAACATGTTGATGGAGTCAAACTTGTATATATATATATATATATATATATATATATATATATATATATATATATATATATATATATATATATATATATGCATAGACTATTATAAAGTCCAACATATAGTAATTGTGTGAGTGTTTTTGTGCTATAAAGTTCTTGATTAGAAATACAAGTGATTGTTTGCATTTATATACATAACTTACATATTGTCTAAGTACTTATATATGGTACATGTTATGAATATAATTAGCATGTACAAGTGCTCATGTATATGAAAAATATTGATAAGAGGACTTAGATACTTATATGCATATATAACATATAGATGTGTTCTTATATCTATAATTTTATTAACTATTAAAAATAAGCCATAGGATCCCGAGTGTCAGGAAACATAATTACATAAATACAATCTTTGAGAAAAGTAACATGTTTAAAAAAAGGATTATGTTTTCATGAGATTTATGACTTTCTTTATCATGACTAATTTTTTGCAATTGAGTAGTTGTACATATAAATAATGGACTATGATTTTTTTGTTCATTATAGAATGTAGTATATTTCAATTTACTTACAAAAATTAGAATATACAGGCTAAATAAATATTATACTTGATTGGTATAAACTATACTTGTTATGATTATAATATATATGATAAATAATATTATAAAGATTCATTCATACATTGAAAAAATTAAATATATGTATTTTGATTATTGTTGTGTTTATCATATTTTATGATTGTTAGTAGGAAGTAATTTGTATGAATCTATTAGTTTTATTTATATTAACCAAATCTCACATTGATAGTACTAACTAGTGAGATGGGCTTCACTAGCTTATTAACATCACCAATGTCAGATAAAGTTAATATGGTCAAGTAATATATATGAATTTAACTTATCATATAGATCAATAACTATTAAATTTTTCTTACCAATGTAATGTTAGTTAGACATTACCATTTCATATGTATAATTTATATATTTGTATAATATCATGTTTAAATAGATCTATTTATGATACATAGTATGTTTTTAGAAATTATACAACACATGGGTACTAGCTTATCTCTCTAAATTTCTTAACCATCACTATCCCATCATCCATGAAAGAAGGGTCATTCTCTGCTAAGGTATTGTGTGGAGAATTGATAGTTATTGGTTGGTATGAAAAAAGCACTTAGATGATGCTCTCTCTCTCTACACAACAATAATTATTTAGAGATTACACTTGAGATTACCATAGATATTAGATTTTGTTAAAACTTGCTCCATGGAGTCTTTTATATTGTAATTATATTATCTTTATTATTATTGAGACATTATTTTGATGACATGTAATTATTTAATTATTATACCATGATAGTAGTGGTTAGATTTTCGTATCAGTCAAGGCTAAAAATTTGTAATTATGTTTTATATTTCATTATGTTGTCTCATATGATGATAGTGATTAGTGATGGATAGATTTCACATGTTTGTTTTAAATTTAATATACTTAAAATATTTTATTTCAGCCACTAATTACATTCTTGTGGTGAAAACTAATGAAACAATATATTGATTAATTTTTTTTTAAAAATTACATTATTCTAGGTAGATCCTAGTGGCGATGTTATAAAAAAAACTTTATATATATATATATATATATATATATATATATATATATATATATATATATATATATATATATATATATATGTTTTCAAAACAGGATATGACCATTCATGTGCTATCAAGATTAGTGTTTTATCCTACAACACTAGTCATGTTAGCATACTTAGTGATGCACTATCAATCATGAAATGGTCTACACATCCTACAATTGTAATTTCACCATAAACATCTAACTACTTATATAAAATAGTAGAATGAAACAAAAAATCAGACATGTATTCAATTAGGTGCTCAAAAAATTGTTAGCTATTATCACACTAGCATCTAGATTAGGAAATTAATGTCTATGCTAGTGTTCCACATTTTATGCTATTGTCCCTATCTTTCAAATAGTCAAATTGAAAATCTTTCAATATGTATGGATCAGAAACCCTAAAAAAAACTTTATATATATATATATATATATATATATATATATATATATATATATATATATATATATATATATATATATATGACCATCCATGTGCTATCAGGATCAGTATTTTATCCTACAATTCATGTCATATGTTTGCACAATTAGTGATGCACTATCAATCATGAAATGGTCTACACATCCTACAATCATAATTTCATCATAAACATTTGACTACTTATATAAAATAGTAGAATGAAACAAAAAATCAGACATGTATTCAATTAGGTGCTCAAAAAATTGTTAGCTATTATCACACTAGCATATAGATTAGGAAATTAATGTCTATGCTAGTGTCCCACATTTGATTCTATTGTTCCTATCTTTCAAATAGTCAATTTGAAAATATTTCAATATGTATGGATCAAAAAACTTTATGTGTGTGTGTGTGTGTGTGTGTGTGTGTGTGTGTGTGTGTGTGTGTGTGTGTGTGTGTGTGTGTGTGTGTGTGTGTGTGTGTGTGTGTGTAACTTTCAAAACATGATATGACCATTCATGTGCTATCAAGATCAATATTTTATCCTACAATTCAAGTCATGTTAACACACTTAGTGATGCAATATCAATCATGAAATGGTCTACACATCCTACAATCATAATTTCATCATAAACATCTGACTACTTATATAAAATAGTAGAATGATACAAAAAATTATACATGTATTCAATTAGGTGCTCAAAAAATTGTTAGCTATTATCACACTAGCATCTATATTAGGAAATTAATGTCTATGCTAGTGTCCCAAATTTGATGCTATTGTCCATATCTTTCAAATAGTCAAATTGAAAATCTTTCGATATGTATGGATCAACCTATTTGTATTATAAAGTCCTACCATGAGACTAATTAAAATTTTATGGTAAGAATATAAATGAAAGGTAATTCATTATAAATCTATGAAGCACCTTTCAAACTCAAACGACATTACTAAAAATCAATCACACAATTGAGACGTGCTACCGTATTCTTTTCTATTTATAAATAATTCATAGGAGTAATATTATTATAATGTAAAATCATTTAGATAACAACCCATGATCAATATTTATCATGTTACGACCTAGGTCACTAGATTCACTCGTATATAGCATATTGGATAATTATTAAGACACAAACTGACATAAAGGTGAGAATTACACTACTCTGAGGCACTCTTCAAAGTCTATGGCTATGTAGGAAATGCTCATTAACATATGAGTATTTTTCATGATATCACCCATCCCTTATTTTCAAGGTGGCATACGTTAATTGGAGGACCTAGAGAGATATAATTATTAATTTTGGGAACCTATGCCCATGATCTAAACTAATAACCTATAAGTGATGGTGAATTCTAACAAGTCAAAATGATTTTTCAAAAAAAGGATCTATATGTTGAGATGAACAAAAGTGTAAGGATGAGGATAAAAGAATCAATACTAGCATATTAAGTCTAACACTAGTGTCTCAACTTATAGAAATATGATTTCCACAATCTAAAAAATCAAGGTGAATCATCATACTCTATTCTTCTTTATATTTTTCTATCATATCTACATGTGCATGATTTCAAAAATTAAGTGTTATTACTCCTTTGAATTGATACTTTTGGAATATTGTTTAGCATTTTAATTTTCTATATTTAACATATTTTAAGATCCACTATATTTATTCAAATATTGTAAATCTAAATTTTTTTATTTTCTTACTTTATAATCTTTTATTTCATAATGTTTTAGGCTATTCCCCTATGCTTAAATTTGGATAGGGTTAAACAAGACTAAATCTAATTTATTATTTATCTTCTTTTGATATCTAAGCATATGTTTATCTCCATTCAGTTAAACATCATGCCTATATCTTACCAGGTCAATTTTTTCCTTACATGATTCTAGCTCCTTAGCATTTATGGTTATTTTTCTTGTTTTTCTGATGTTGTGCATTTAGTCCCACCTATTTTTCTCTCTAAATTCATACAACACACTCTATCTTATCATAGATTTCCCTATGTATAAAAGTTTTGCCAAATAATTTATTAGATAAAGAGATCAAAGAAGAGATACTAATGTCAAGGTTTAAACCTACATCAAATCCAATCTCAATTTATTGTATTTCTCCATATTTCAAGTTGAATTTCATTGAGTCATATCTTAAATGATTAAGAAGAGTTTATCTATCTATATCTCTCACTAGTCTCATTGTATTTAATGAACAATCATATAGTTGCATCATCAATTCTAAGGAAGAAGAGGTTCAAAAACCTTATTCAAGTTGTTAAAACTATATATCTACATATAGGTCTAATATTAGTGTATGGTATTTTAGTTTATAACATCACATTCGTGGTTTATCAACTCCATATCCTATTTTATGTTTGAGTGCTAAATCTAGGTGAAAGAGTGTAATTCAATAATTTAGTACATTTTACAAAAAAAAAATCACAAATACATGAAAATAATAAAATGAGAGGTGAGACAGTGACATAAAAAATAGGTTTTTATACCTTGATAAGATATTTTTATAACACATATATAGTCTTAACAATGCAAAATAATATGACATGAATTTGTCTAGGTCAAACCGATAAAAATATTTTACCTTATCAAGAGGGTAAAAATATTAAAAAATATAATATAATAACATAAAATCATCACTAAAATTCATATTTTCATTTCTAGACTTCCATAATATAGAAATAACAATAATGTGCAATCATTTTATATTCCTTTGTTCTTACTTTGCATATCATAGTTTTTTATCATTTTATATTATTGTTGTTACTTAGTCAATTGATTAGATATGAATTATTTAATTTCATATATATGTTATTATATATTTTCATTGTAATAGCCTATTCTTTACTTCATATAAAATTAGAATAAGGGTAAACAAATCTGAACAAAGTCATGATAATAAACTCATAACATTAAGCACAACCCAATATAGATAATATTTTACTAAGTATTTTTTTTGTTTCATTTTGATAAAATATTGAATTTATTATGTTTCTTGAAATTACATCCTGTGTTTATATATTTTTAGACACTTTGTGTTCATCTATCATGTGCCCAAATTTGCATACACGTCAGTTAGTGTAATTCCACAATGAAATTTGATTTCAAATCATATTTGATAAAAAGTACGCATACTAACATGTCTTACCTCAAGTCCTCAATGAGATAACACCCATTAAAAACATTGGTTAATGTGACCTTATCTACAAAGTTAGGATTTTCTATCCTAAAAATTAAGAATAGGCTTTCAACCAAAAAAAAACAAAGACAAGAATTCCTATTGTCCCAATTTGAACCATATCAAAACAAATAAAATGAATATTTTCAAACCCAAACCAACACAATCAATAAAAATTAATCTCAAAATAATTCTCCCTAACACAAAATGGGTACATGAAATTTTGATAATCAACTTCCCTATCACCATAACTTTAGTATGTATAAAATTATAAAGTTATTACATTTTTCTAAACCATACATTCATTCTTATACCCAACACCATGGCATGATCCATATAATTTTAGTCGATTCCACAATAATATTAGTCAATTTCATGAGAAATGTCATGCACTTCAAAAAAATTATGTTAAATGTCCTTTTAAGGGAAAATTTAATCACGACCTCATTGACAAATAACATCATAAATAATACATAAAAATTTCTAAGATTCAACACAATCACCTTGAATATACAAATCAAAAATATCAAAAACCATATCATATATCTGACCTTAATAAAACACATTCTAAAAATAATGTTTATAATATTGATGTCAATTATGATTACTACTTCATCATTTCCCAATTTTTCAATATTAAAAATGTTTTGTCAATATGGAAAAGGTTATCTACCATTGTAAGCCATGCACAATGATCCTGTAACGCAAATTCAATAACATTTTTTTAAATTATTTTACATTTTTAGCATTATGATATTCTCTAGTTTTACAAATATATATATCCAAATAAAAATTATTATATTTTATAAAAAAAATGAGGTAAAACACATTAAATGTTTTCATATATAGAAATAAAGCTTCCAAATCCCATGATGGAGGCACAAGTTGCTTATTTTTTGTCTTAAGATGTTTTTAAAATACTCCTTAACTCTGTTGAAAATATATACTATGGCCAATTCATGAGATTGTATATTATATCATAATAAAATATTTGAAAATGATCTTGGGGCCATATCTTCATAATGTCATATAACACTTATTTTGGTTTTTGGTTCGAGGATTCATAAACCTTTGAAACTTTTAAAACTTGGTTTTACATTTTACTTTTTTACTTGGGAACTCAACCAACTCTCCTACAAGGGCCCTTGCCTCCACATTTATGTCTTATTCCATTTAAACTTAGTTTTTTGACATGTCCTTGCTGAAACCTTCACTCATTCATCCCTTCACATGGAAAGGGCAACACATTTCTCTTCGATAGGCTTGGAAAGTCAATGAGCAACTTACAAATTGTATTTTTAAGAAATGCTTGTGACAAGTTATTTTCCCATGGGATTCAGATATTTCACAATGGTTTACACTTGAAAATTCAATAATTATTTTTTACAACTTGTTTTTTTTCTATGAATGTCCATTGGAGTTTCAAACTCCCCTTGAAATTTTCAATATTGAAAATTTGCAATTACCCTTAAGCATTTTCCTGATCCATGTGTTTCACAAGCTTTACCTTCTTAAAATTTTATTTTATTTGATTATGCTTCCACATAGACTTAGGTTATATTCCTTCTTGGCATGGGTAGATATATCTATGTGGCTTTTTTGGGAAACCCCATAAACTGACTTGTATTCTAAAATCTTGTCATTTTACGCACCACATGGTTCTTACCAATGGCATGGGTTTTTTGGAATTATGAAAAATCTTACTCCAATGTGGACCTCCTTATTGGGGATTAAATTTTTTGAAAACTATTACTCATTCCCACATGAATTTTTCAGCAGTGGCATGGGTTACCATACTCTGGATATATTTTATAATTTGCTCATTCGGCTTTGTTGGGTGAGTTCGAGAGGCCGACAAATCATTTAAAAATTCTATGTTTAATAAATGATTTTTAAATGTTTTTCCCATTGAGATATCTATGGCATTTTTTCATCCCATTTGTAATTTTTAATATTTTAAACTTGTAGTCATGCTTAAAATTTTTGCTACTCCGAAGCTTTTCAAAGACAGAAAACATCACACTCAAAATTATATGATCTTCCTGGCTTGAATTTTATCATAGACCTTACAATCTCATTAAAACATGAAAACATTAAATGTTAGCTAGAACCAAGATTGAACATGGATTTTATGAGGAAAGAGTTGGATTTTTATAATCTTGATTGTGGAAGCAGAGTTTCATGATCTTGGTACATATTTAAGGATTGGGTGAAATAATTAAATGATCAGGTATTAATTTATCAATAATAAGGCAGAAATTACTAAGTGCAAGTTTGGTCACTAACATTAGATATCTCTTGAGGATGTACACCCCCTATGGGTGTGTAAAGAACTCCCAAGAAAACAACAAGTGCCAACCCCTTGGACCATGGAGTGAAATTTTTGTAATTTCATAACAAACACCCATAAAAACGTAACCAGACAAGTGCAGACTTACAAAAATAGATTAGGAGGATCTAATAATGAATACATGATAAAAAAAAAACTATACGAATAAGTCCCAATATAGAGGGGAAATAAAATAACAAAACTATACACTATGCATTAATGTACACTATCATAGACTCAGTCAAGGAAGTGTTTCATATGTTTTCCATTAATTGACATCTCTATTATCTCACCATACCTTAATTTTGTTAACTCTTCTAGAATGTTGGTGGTTAGGATGAGGTTAACATATTTTTGCTTTTGATTTAAGTGTTTGCTGCTAGGCTATAATGGGATGTTGTATTGAAACAAATCCTCTATGTATGTCTTCAATCATGGATAAGACCAAGCCAAGCAATCTTAGTTCTTCTTCAGCAACAAGAAGTAGGTCTACTTATCTTTCTCACTCAAGTGAGTATCTATCGAGAGTGCCTCATATTTATCAACATGGTTAGTGTACTGAAAAGATAGCTTGAAACAAAAATTGAAATATTTATCATTGGGGGAGTATAATATAACCCCATCTCCATTTCAAATATTAGAACAAGCCTCATCAAATGACATTTTCAAAACTTCACTTTCATTTTCATACCCAACAACAAAAATAGTAGACTATTCAATAGCATCCACATTCCCAATGAATCTACCTAGCTCCACATCAATGTACAACAATTCCTTTAGAGAACACTTTAGATCTTTAAGTACATGCACCATATTAGGATGTTTCTGAAGTTTGATCATATTACCCTCTAAAGGAATGGTTACATAACACAAGTCCATCTACACACTTCCACACATACCAACAACCCATTTTTGTGATAGCAACATCCCCCACTTAGGTTGGTAGTCCATAACAACCACATTCATATTCAAGAACTTATCTAGATGAACTACTATCTGCACTGCTAATCTTTTAACTTGTCTAACAACTAGTACCTCTCATGAATCCATAGTGTATGACTTGACAAATTTTGATGTAATTTTCACTCTAAGATCATTAAAGACACCCAGGGGAATGACATTGTAAGAGGATATAAAATCAAACATGCAATTCTGAATAATTAAACCATTATTTGTAGGGTGGTTAAAAATGGATCCATATCCAACTAAATCTCTATTAATGAAATAACTATATAAACCTTTAGGGTTGGTTCAACAACCTATTTTTATTCTTCATCTTCATTTGGAAGTGTTTGGGGTGAAGTAAGTTCAATTATAGTTGTGTTCTCGCTACATTCCAAATATTTAAATAGTCTCTTCTTATGTTCAGGTATTCATAATAACTCAATAAGTGGCATGATGATTTTTAGTATAATCAATATCTAGGTCATATAACACATGTTTTACTGAGGATGGGGGTATTTTTAGGAAGGGTGATAACACCTTTAGCTGAAATACAATCATTCAAATTTATAGGTAGAATAAGATGGGAAAATTTGGTATTTTTAATATCAGTCTTCAATGGAAGATTTTTCCTAACATTATTTATATCATTATAAATATTGGATCACATGGGTTCTCTATTCTTGATAGGAGAAACTATTTGTTTAATAACTTTGGAAGTAGGTACTAGCTTAGAAAGAATAGGGACTATTGTAGTTTTTTTTACATCATTACATGCATCCCCTACCCATGGATTTATAGGGGTAGTCTCTTGAGGAGAAGCACCTCGTTTCCTTCTTCTCAAACTATATTCTTTCTCTTGGGAAATCTCTACATTAATTAGAAGTTTCCTGTCCTCAATTGAAGGAATTCCCACATCATAATTCTTAATCATCATCGATCATAAAAACTTGAAATCATGATTAGGTAATTCATATGCTTATGTTATGTTAATGTCATTGATAGCTCTATAGTTTGGGACACATAAATTTTATAATTCACTCCAAAATTAATCAATAGTGGTATCACTTAGAAATTCCATGGAGGTAGACATCTTGCTTTAGGAGACTTGACAATCAAACGTTAAAATCTCATCATATTCAGATGTAGACTAAGGCTCATCCATGTCTTCATCAATTAATTTAGTGGTATCACATGGAGGATGGGGTGGAATCACGTATCACACCAATCACTTTCAATTTCACAAACTACCACATTCACCTTAGTGTTTAACGTATCAGGAACTTACTTTTTAACCCCTCTATTTTAATTTTTCTGATTTCTTTCATCATGGGTAGCTATCTTCCCTATATCATTATATTTAATGTGTAAATAAGTAATATTTTATTCATGATTATGATTTAATACTCTCTCATGACTTGTAGACCCATGAGGATTCCCCTCCTCATCTCTAGCTAAATTGTATGGCATTTGTTTGACAATAGAGGCCATGGTTTTTATGGTTTCCTCAAGGTTGGTTGTCTTAGTGGATTGAGTATTTTTTAGGATTAACCAACTTCACATTAGTTCATTTATTCAAAGGTTTAACCATGGATTTATATTATTTTTAATTTGTATGGCCATGCTAAATGCCAACTTCAATTTCATGGGAGCCTTGTATCTCAATTAATATGTAACCTTCTTATCGAAGGCATCAAAATATTTAATCAAGCAAGCTATATCATTAGGTCTAATATTTTTAGGAAACCTCATCATAGTCTTATTAAATCATGTATTAAAATATTTTAGACACTCATTAGGGTTCTTCATATGTTTATCAAAATTTTTGAAGAGAGACCTAGGATCAATTCTATCACCATAATGAATATTGAAATCATTCTTCATTTCTTCCCATGAATCAATGCATCCATGGGGAATGGAATTGAACCAATCATGAGCATCTTCTTAAAACATGTGCATAAATAACATAATGAAAACATACTTATGCTCAACCTCATAATCCTCAATGATAATGTGAATATAGCTCATATGTTGCTCACAAGTCACTACATTATTACCTTGAAACTTTGGGATATTTTTCCTTCATTCATTTCAAACTTAATTCATATAATCTTCCATTTCATCAAAATTAATATGTCTAAATTTTTGAATGTTGAATTCATGATTCTCATTCTCATCTTGATCCCTATGCCTCATGATTGGTTCAATGGTGGGTTTAAGATCAGATGACAAAAGGTTGTGATGGGGTGATTGAGGTGGACTTGGGGGTTCAAACCTTGGAGGTGATTTAGTTGGTTGAGAAGGTGTTGGGTAATAAATGGGACTATAATGTTTTGATTGATTAGGAAAACTATGATAATATTTAATTAATAGAAGTTAAATAAATAAAGGTTTAGATGTACTAGAATATTGACAAGCCAAACATGCCTATGCTTCTAAAATTTGTCCTTCAATTGGCCTCAAAACTTGTATCCTTCTTCTTTGGTGAACACATAAGGGTGAGATAAGTTTCTTTCATGAGTCACCTTTGAAGGATGATCTCAGTCCTTCCAATTTTTCAAGATGAAAAGTAGTCATAACTTAAATAATTTAAAATGGGCCTTGATCTTCCTTGAAACTAGATACAATGTTGGAGTTGCCACTAGAAGCAAACTTCTAGAATATAACAGATCATTAATATGTTATGAAACATATTAAAATTATACTTTGCTGAATTCAGTGATGAGATATGGAAGCAACAACACTAAAAATCTTAGGTTTATGTTCAAGAGAGAAAATAACTTAAAAAATGAACAAGTTAACATCTTTTTACAATAAATTTAACATATGTCAAATTACCAAATCTTTCAAGTCCTCGGTAATGGTGCCAATGTGTTGTTTGTGTTTTTGATGACCCAAAGTAGCAAACCAAACTCATATAACCTAAAATTTCAAACACATGACATAATATGAATAAAATTTGTCTAAAATTATGCAATTGAGGTCAATGCATCAAATATTTCTTGACAAAAAACTCAATAACTTTAAGAAATATATCCTTCTATAAGACTACCTAAAAACACACATTCCAAAGCTCAATGTCTAATCTCCAACAATGGTACTAGTTGATTTTTAGTTTCATTGATGGAATAAAATATTGAACTATCTTAAGGATAGGTAGAGAACTATAAAACCTAAACTAATTACAACTCTCTACAACAATCCCTGATAACATAAATGCCAAGGTTCAATGTTGAATTCCAAAAACGTTATTTGAATAGAGTGTTAGTTCCCAATTGTACACCTCTTAAACTCAACCTGACACACTTGGTTAGTATGTAAAATAAAGATTGAAAACTCAAAAATATGTTTTTATAGTTGGGGAAGGGTTTAACATTAGGATGGAATGAGGGCCAACAATGATTGGAAGACACATATAGAGGGTATGGTTAGCTCCCTACTACTTCTATCTCTACCTAAACCAAGGTGACAAGACCTATTGGGTAACTTACTCACATGGATGGATATTTCAATTCAATCTCCATGGGGATTATTGGAACACAAGAACACAAATTTGACCAGGGCATAGCTAATTTTGCACAGTCCACTCGGAAAGAGTCATCACATGGTTGGGAAAATACTCTAGACCAGATAAAAGCTACTGAAGAAAGATAAGAATGTGATTTTATCTTTCATTTTAAAGAATTTTTCAATAACTCAATTCCAAATGCGACATTACAATGCTAGGATTCAAAAAAAAAACATAGATATTTTAGATATGCAATATTTATGCATTTATAGGTTAAAATCTCTTAAGATTTTTAATAGGTTGTATTATTTTTAAGGTAGGGTAGGTAGGATGAGTTTGGTTGATATTAAATGATTGTGTGATGGATTTAAAATACAAGGATATATTTTAATAGGCATGTTATCATTCATTACAAAAATTTAGAAGAATGAAAGATAATCTAAGGAAAGTATCATGAATAGTTTGCATCTATTGGTGGCAATACAATACAAATATTCAAATAATTTTTGAAACCTTAAATCATACACTGCAAATAGAGATTAATAAACTTTCTCCTAAATAATCCTTAAACCTAGGGCATCCATAAAATTTTATCAACAACACATTTTCAAATCACAATGCAAAAAGGACTTTACTACATAGATATATGCCCAAAACAACTACTACCATTGATAAGCATAAAATAAAATAAAATAACCAATAAGTAGAGCATGTAAAATATATTATTACATTTAAATGATAAGATACAACACAAATCACAACTATCTTCCATTAACTTGTAAAAATAATATTACATATATCATTGATCAGAATGTTGACATGGAGAGAAGTATGGTGAGTTTGTTTCGATATAAAGGATACATATACATGCTCTCAGAGCTTGCTAATGCCTATATAACTATAACCACCTTAGCAAAAGAGATAAAACACACACAACAAGAATCCTAAAATTTGAAAGAGCCTAATATATAAGAAAACCAACAATAACATTGGAAAGAGGATAAGTCCTATTTTTATAAAAATTTATCACCCAAAATATTCTAAGAATATTCTTTAGCCAGAAGATGTTCTTTGTCACACCTAGAATCTTATGCTCTAGTAAGGAAATTATTGAAGAAACTACCTATCCATGTAATGATGATGATTTAAAATAAAAACTTGATCCTATTGGTTATAAATGCATTTCACTTGGGCTTGAGGGAGAATATTCCCTTGGGATCAAAACAAACTTCTTGTCCTCTTGTGTAATTTATTTATATTTCCTTCAACTAATCATTTTCATAACTTCAAGCTTGTAGACAACATCCCTTCCTCTTAATCAAATAAAGAATGGGTATTACCTTGTAATGATTTAATTGGAATTTTCCAAAAGTGATAAAAGTAAATAAGGATCCAAGGCCATTTGGAAAATATCCATCCAATTTCCCACCTTGGCCTCACAAACCCTATAGCATCTCTTTTCCATAGAGGTATTCAAAACAAGTAAAACTTAGATATGCAAGACTTAGTTCATTTTTACCTCTTCCACCTTTTGAATTTAATATGCCTTTTCATTTTTCCATTTTTTCTTTTTATGGTTTTCACCAAACTTTATAATGCTTAAGTGTATTATTTAACTCCTTTTTGATTTACGTGAGACATAGGAACCCCTTTAAAATTTTGCATCTCCTTTGTGTGGTAGAATTTCAGACCCCAACTACAACTTTACATGTTGGTATAAATCCCAAAGTTAGATGCACATTTTTAATTTGTAATTTTGTAACATGCAATCTAAATTTGTGTTTCTACCAAAAAATTTCATCACAGACTTGGGAACTCTGAATACAATTTGAAATTTAAAAACATATAAAGTTGCATTTGGCATTGAAGGTCTTGCTTTGAATTTTAATTGCATGTTGACTTGTAGGTGGAAAACATTGGATTTCAATTTTAAAATATCACATTTACAAAAATGGAAAATTTCATCCCTTTTTTAAATCTCCCAAAGACATACATTTGTCTTCCCATTGTGACAAAACCATGTTACCATTTTCTTATTCTAATGTTACTTGTATAGGTCAATTTTACTATCTAAAACATTTGGTATGCCTCTCTAACTAATTCCTTCCTTATTTTTAGTATTTTTATTATTGTTTGGCCAAGCATGAGGAAGATGGGGAAACTTTTTATTCTCATTTGAAAAAATTATGAAACCTTTCGAAATAGGAATACCCTCGAGACTTTCTTCAATACTATCCTAGAGGTTGACTGATTATTTACTATCCACATACCTTATCACCTTTCACAATTTAATTTATTGCAATCATTATGCCCTTCATCAAATATCTACCATTTTAGAAGTCAACATCTTTTCCAATTTCTTGATATCGAATGATGCCCCTTAGAAGAGATGGTTTCTTAAGCTGACCTTCCTAGCTCCATGCTCTCTAATTGTTGAGTCTGAAGGGCATGCCAAGTCTATAAAGGAAACATAACTGATACCTTAACTCTCACACATAATCATTAGGTCATTTTATGTCATTTTACATTCATCATAATTGTGCCTTCAAAATATCACTCAATGGATTTTAGTGTGTTGTTGTCTTGACCATAATTCATTTTTTTTACATAAGATCAATAGTTTCAATTGTGTAATAATCATCACCATAAATGGCAACATAATGAAAGTATGTTTTACCCAATTCACCCACATCTAGTGGATTCACTCCCTTTTCTCATGAATAACCTTTATATCAGATTGAGATATATGATCCCTTTCACTTGGTAGATATTCTAGAACATTATCAACCAAAGGATGACTTTGAATTGGCCTTGAACAGTAAAAAACATATATTATCATAGTGTATGGTTATATTTTCCCTTAATATGAATTATAAATCCACAAAACATCATTTAAACCAAGAAACCTTCTCAATTCAGGGATTGAAGGCACACACAACCACTCTAGGCATCAATTTCCCTTCCTGAATATTTTTACCATGATGATCTTAGAAAAATTGATTCACATTTTTCAAAACTTGATGAAATGCCCTTTCCATCTATTATTATTTGTATTTTTGCATTGTTCATATGCAATACCTAAAACATTCATCTCCTTTAGGCTACCATTTGACCAACTAAAGGCATGTGACATAAAATTTTAAACTTTAGATATGTTTTTTAAGTCTAAGGGCTTTGGAGACTAATAAGCATTTTACATGTTGTAATAATGCAAAGTTGCAATTGGACTCTAAATATCCACCAAGATTTGTTTGAATTTATGTGCCCCATGTTGACCTCAAACCATGGGTTTGGGATATTTCAATTCAATTTATAATTAACAAATTTGAAACTTACTTTTTAAGAGTTGTTTTCCCAGTGAATATTTTCATCGATATTCTATGCACTTCCCCATAAGTTTCACACTTGTCACTATGGATTTCAGGGATTCATAAAGACTTTTTAACTTTTAAAACTTGGTTTTTCATTTTAATTTCCTAGTTGGGAACTCAGCTAGCTCTCTTATGTGGGCCCATGCCTCCACATCGATGTCTTATTCCCTTTAAACTTCATTATTTGGCATTTCCTTATTGAAACCTTCACTCATCCATCCCTCCACGTGCAAAGGTCAACACTTTTCTCTTCAATGATCTTAGGAAATCAATGAGCAACTTACAACATGTATATTAAAGAAATTCTTGTGGTAGGTTGTTTTCCCATGGGGTTTAGATGTCGAAAAATAGTTTACACTTACAAATTCAACAAGTGATTTTTGTAACTTGTTTTTCTATGAAGAAAGTACAGTAGAATTTCAAAATCACCTTGCAATTTGAAAATTTTCAAATTTACAATTACCCTTGAAAATTTTGTTGATCCATGTATTTCCCAAGATTTAACTTCATAAAATGTTATTTTATTTTCTTATGGTTCCATGTGGACTCAAGTTATATTCCTTCTTATCAGGGGTATACATATCTATGTGTTTTATTTAGGAAACCCCATACACTTACATGTATTTTATAATATTTTCATTTGACCATCCACATTAGTCTTACAAATGGTATGGGTTTTTTTGGAAGTTTAAAAACCCTTAATCCAACATGGACCTCATTATTACTAGTATGGGCTTTCAAAATTTTCAAACTATTACTAATTGCCATATAAATCTTTCACCAATGGCATGGGCTTCCATAATCTAGCTGCATTTTATAATATTCTCATTTGGATTTGATATGTGAGTTTAGGTGGCCAATAAGAAATTTGTAGCTTATATTTTTAAGAAATCTTTTTTACATTTTAATTTTCCCACTAAGATATTTGTAGGATTTTTCACCCCATTTGCAATTTATAATATTGAGAACATGCAATCAAGCTTGAAAATTCTACCACTTTAAAGATTTTTGAAGATGGAAAACATCATACTCAACATTATTTGATCTTTCAAACTTTTTTTTTATCATAGACCCTACAATCTCATTAAAATATAAAAAACTTTAAATGTTAGTTGGAACTGAGATTGCACAAGGTTTTCATAATGCAAAAGTAGGATTTTTATAATCTTGACAACAAAATAAAAGTTTCATAAACCAGGCACACATTTTATGATTGGGGGGAAAAAATTAAACAATCAGGCACTAATTTATTGACAACATAACACAAATTGATAAGTATAAGTTTGGACACTAACAAATATAATTCTGTATACACTTGATAAAATAATTCGATAATGAGACATGAATAAGAATAGTGGAATTTGAATGTAGGTTCTAAATATATATATATATTTTCAATACCTATATGATAAAAGTATGTTAAGTATATATATTTATGAGAATATTTTGACACTTTTTTTTGTAAAAATATAAGGATAATACATGTACACACTTTTATAGAGTAAATGAATGAATTTTTACAATGGATAGTTGAAATATCAAAAATTATATATATATATATATATATATATATATATATATATATATATATATAATTTTTACAAATCAAGACAACAGGAAAATTGAAACTCCAAGTGTGAAAACACAACTTTATGGCCTTAACTTATTTAAAATATATATTTTTAAGTATATATAAAGATTTGTAGATTGTTGCGATATAGATTTTATAAACTTTTGATTAATTATCAAATAGTTATAAAAGTATTTTTCTTGATATGCATGTAGTTCAAAATGATGTATGTTGTGTAAGAGTTAATAAATAATTAAAAATTTTAGTTTAATATTGAAAAAATATATTTATTTAAAAACTACATTTTCCCCTCTACAAACCCATATTCATACATACATACATACATACATAGTTAAATAATAAAATTTACCTAATCATATGTGCTTGTAAAGACAATAAACAAATAAATTTGCAAAAAAGTATATGGGATTGTCCATGAAAAGATTTAGGATAGGTTCAAATCCCCTATACCTAAAACTAAGCGAAATTTGGATTGAAAATAGGAAAGTTACATCTTATAAATACTAAAGGGGTGTACATCCTTTCAAATTCCTTGCTTTGTAGGGAAGAGGAAAATTTTGGATTTGCTAAGGAAAAGGGCATACACCCTTTGAGTTGAAATAAGTTCTTGTTGTGTTTGGTTAGTTAGATATGTATACATTTAGTAAAATAAATTTAATAGGTTTATATTTAATATATATTACATTTTCTATTCTTATACTTTAAAATTATTTTACTAAATATAACAAATTAGAGCCATTCTACATCTTCTAAAATTAATTACAAAGTGGTATAAATTACCATTTAGGAGTTAGTTTTTCAAAAAAAATTATGGTCAATACTTAATTTTTATAATTCTAGGATTGGAAGATATAATGATAAATGAAGTTTTGAATCATGTTAAGTATGTAAAAGATATATACTATTAAGGACATTCTATCTACTTTACCTACTTGAGTATACCTTAGCTAATTTAGCTACTTGACTATACCCTACCTAACTAAATAACTCGACCATATCTTGATATTGATCATTCCCTGCTTATAAACTTGATTCATATCATGATATTGATTATTACCTACCTACCTTCTTATACTTGAGTATGCCCTAACTACTTTATCTACATGAGTACATGGCATACCTAGTTGAATACCTGAGCTATATATTATTCCTGAGTATGTCCTACCTCAATGCTCCAGCCATATCTTGATCTTGACTATGGCCTACCTACCTTCTTATATTTTATTATTCCCTACCTAATTCACATACATGAGTATGTGATACCTACCTATGATTATTTCCTTACCTATTTGAGTTGCATGCTTGAGTATGCCATAACTAATTGAATATGACCTACATGATTGAATACCTGAGACATATATTGATATTGAATACCCATATATAATATTTATTGTATCTATCTTAAATGATCCATATCTTGAATACACAATAATTGATTAAAAAACCAAGCCATATATTAAAAGGAGTGGGGGCATTATCATGTTTGAAAATTAGTATAGAGGGTATTATCAAATAAAGGGATACTTGAAAATAATTAGAAGGGAAAATTATAAAAAAAAATATATTTTGTGACATGCTAAGATTTATTGAGAATCATTTTCTCCATATTTTCACTATTATAAAATTACAACCTGGTAATTGTTTTTACAATACATTGTATATGTCAATAAGATTTTGTTATTCTTATACTTGGATTTTTATCTTACTTTTTATAGGCCTTTGAATTTGGGTTTGACATGAAGAATTAAGATACAAGCATGATTTTTTTACATTACATGTTGTACACTAATAATTATTATACAATTCATGGACAACACATATATAGATGGTGCTCCAATAGGTCTCTTAACTTCTTAAAAGTAATTATCAAACACTTCTAAAAAATACTAGTAACTTTGATATTCAATTATTTTTATTGATTTGTTTAATTTAGGTATATTATTAAACTTGGAAAAAAATAATTTGGTATTATTTTATTTGTATCATATTTCTCCTATGATTTTCCAAAATATCATAAAAATAGTTTTATAAAATATGGTTTTGTAAGGCCCAAGTGGGCATAAGTGGACTGTAAAATTATAGGGTATCTCTTCTCAACCCAAATGTTTTTAGGGTTACGAAGAATTATTGTATCATTATGCATTAGAGTTGTAGATTTTATTGTTTTCAATTATATCTCTAGGTCCTATTTAAGTTTTACATGCTTGGAAGAAGTTTATTTGAGAAACACATCACTACTTTTGATTCTAAGAAAAAAATTATGACATATTGAAGAGATGCCCTAATACTAGGTTTTAGAAGATGAAGATAATTATGAAGATACATTAGTGGGAGATAATATATGGAAACACACAAACCTTATACCCATTGTAACTAAAAAATATTTCCTCTATAATATTATAAACATATTTAACATTTTTATGTTTGGTTTCATTTATCATAATAATATGTTTACTATAATTGTGAGTCTCACATATACTAATTCCAATGTAGGCAAACCATCTCTTTTGAAGACTAAGACCAAAAACATAAGTTATAAAACACATTTTTATATTTATTTCAAGATTCATTTTACCAAAGTAGAAATATATAAGGTAGACATTGATTAATGATGATGAGGGATAATGAGGGCCAATGAGGGTGTCCCTATAGATGATGAGTATTGACAATGTAATTATTGTGGATGATGAGGGGTGATGAAGGTTGATGAGGGAGTTATTATGGAGTGACTAGGAATGATAAGGGATAATGAGGGAAAATGAGGGAGTGATTAGGGAAGATTAGGGATCCCATATTCAAGTAAAAGTCATCTTTTATTGGTTAAAACAATCTCATTTTCAAGCTATCAATCTCATTAACATGGATTTTATAGATTAATTTATTCTCTACATATATAAACCCAAGGTTGTCTCCTCTCTAAGGTACCCTAACGTAATTTAATATATTTTTTATTATGGTTGTTCCAAAGGTGCCAACTCATAGTATTTGTGATGTCATTATAACATTATCATTATTATTGAGGTTTTATACCAAAAATATTTTATTTTCATCCTTATTATATGGTTTGACCAATAGGAGTATGAGAAACTCATTGTATAATGTCACAACAGTGTTTATAATGGACACTTTGGTTGCTAAGAAACCACATACAAGATTTATATAATGGATTTTATCTATCATACCATTGAACATGATGTTATATAATAAATAAATATGTGTGATAAGTATCAACATTTATTCCTAAATATTAACGTTCCTACCTAGGCACTTCAACCCATTGTTATATCATGGGTCTTCTCCACTTATGTGATAAACATAGTAAAAAATCAATCTCCCACTTCTCTTAATGGCCACCATTTGATTATCATGTCGACTAAGTATTTAATCATGTGGGTAGATGTAAATCCCTCTACTATTGTCATTATATTATTTCCCCAGATCATTATCATGGACATTAGATCCCCTTGTAAAATCCCTAAGGTACGTGAAATATCTTATAAAGTTTATATATTTTATCAATTATCCTCTTTATACTAATTCTAATAAAACAACAAATATGAGGCTGCAAACTAAAATTTAAATATATTCTTGTCAATTCTTTGAAAGACAATAAAATAGACTAGCATCTTAAACTTTATCCTAAATTTTGAGCTTATAGCTAGAGCATTCATAGGTTGACGGTGGCAACACCCTATTCCATCATATTTGGAGCTATATTAGTTATTATAATTTATGTATAAATAAATATCCTCTATGTTTCTCTTTAAGGTCCCCAAAATCATGAAGATTAAAAAATGACACACCTTAAATAACTAAAAGGTTTAGACAAATAGTCATTTGCAACTATTAAGAAAACATATCTTACAAAAATTGCATGTGCCATGAGTATAAAAAGAATGTACATGAGAAAACTACATAGGTATGAGAAATTTTACTAATATTTGATAAAAATAAAGGAAAACTTCAAAATTTTATATCTTGTTGGTTACTCCCATATTTAGTAACTTAAGACTTTCAAAATGGAGATTTTTAATTATGACCATTCGAGGCCAAATATTTCAATGAATTTTTTAAAATATTTTCACCCAAAAAATAATTCATATAGATATTAAATTCCACATTTACCTCTTTGAATTAATAAAACAATCATTATTGTTATGATGTTCTTGTATTTTAGTTTTTTTGTTAGACAATTATTCAAATATGAGTTCAGGTGACATACAATCTCAAATGTAGAATATCATATAACTTGGTATTTTTTATATTATTGTATTTAGTTTTATGAAACATTCTCAAAATAAACACAAAATATGAGCCTTTTACTATATTTAATCGGTATTATTCAACTCATTCCCATACACTTTCTTGTAATCTTAGAAACTCTACCCAACAACCTAGTCTAGAAGTTTGTCCATGATGGAATCTAATTTTATAGGTCCCTCTAAGAAAAAAAACTAACATGATTCTAATTAGGTAATATTATCCACTTATGTTGGTCCTTGGAGCTCAGCTCATACATATTAATAATTGAATGGGACCAAGATTAGTGTCAAATATTGATTTCTCACTAAGCTAATTTACGTAATTATCTATGGAGAATTATAGTTGGTAAATTGAGTTATTACTATTTAACTAAGCTATAAGGCATATGTTCTTATAGGACAATATTATATTGGTTTGATTACATTACTTATTTTCTATGACTTAGATGTATTTTATATTCTTTACGTTATGATCATGTTGATTTGTTGATATAGTAGTATGTTATGATATATATCGTGATGTTATATGCTAGCTACTTTCTTATCATGAGTTTGATTCCAGAGAGATTCATCCTTAAGATCATGATGAAAGGAAAACATTGTCAGAGAGTGTGGCAAAGGTGGATGTGTTTGGATATGATAGAGGAAAAACTAGAATGCATCTACACATTAGTATGCTAGATACACTCATAATATGCATTGTTTGATTTGTTAGCTTTAGTACATATTTGATGTTATCTGCTTTTAAATAATTTATTGTGTGTTAGTTGTGATGTAGTTTAGTTTAATGTTTATGTGGAGTTAATCTAGTGTGATTGAATTTTTACTATTATAATTAGATTGAATGTATAATTTTATTGTATTATTATGTCATTGTATTGTATTTATGATAGTTAATGATTTACAAGAAACCAAATCTATGTGAATAGTGTCCATTGACTACTATCTATAGAATAACCATAATGTATTCATAATGTCTTTGAAAATTGTTTAGTTATCATTATTATATTTGGTAAATATCACTATAATTCTTAATTCCTTAATATATAAAGATAATTAAAGGCATTGGATAGTCAATATAACATAGTAATAATAATGACTGCATTGTTATATCACTATTATGTTTGGTATAGTAATTTTATGATTTACCATTTTGGATAAAATAATATAATTAAATTTATACTTATCGAATTATTATTAAGGTCATGATATTGTTTATCTTTACGAAGTTATTACAAATATTGCATGGTATCCTAATCTATCCTATGAACTAGATCTAGTCATTATTTGGATGCATATTCAGTGGTGATGTTCAAAGTATTAGATATCACTGGAAATAATATTATAGTGAAATTTTGTGAAGTTGATATTTAGCCTTGAGATGTCCAAAAGCATCATGTAGGAAATACAAGATTAAAGTAATGATTAATTCTTTATGTAAGGCTAGAGAATTTTTGGCTTTCTTGCCTATGTCAAACTAGGGTTAACATTGATAGATTAGAAGCTAATGGATCTTCGACATGAATGGAAACTATGAGTTTTATGCAAGTAGTTGCATGCATTGCATCAAGGAGGTAAAAGGATAAGATGACAGAGAGAGAAGGACATAACATAGACATAGAAGAGAAGGAGTAGAGAAAGATGAAGGCTAGGATTTTTACAGTTCATACAATTTAATTTAGAAGCAATTAAAAGGTTGGTGATGTTACTTTATTATTGCTTATCTTAGAAGAATTATATATGTGAAATTATCTCATAGGGATTTTTGAAAATAGTATGCATTCTATTATGAATAGAGGTTTAGCTCTGTGGATGGTTGGACCATCCACATAACTAAACCACTATCACCTAAACCCCTATAAAACATACTAGTACTATGTGTGGGAAAAATAATAGGTTTAAATGAATTTATTGTATTACGATAGAAAATTCCTTATATAAATAATTAAGGGACTTGGAAGATAGTTTTAATATAAATGATCACTCTGTGTGTGTGTGTGTGTGTGTGTGTGTGTGTGTGTGTGTGTGTGTGTGTGTGTGTGTGTGTGTGTGTGTGTGTGTGTGTGTGTGTGTGTGTGTGCATGTGTGCACGTGTTGTGTGTGTGTGTGTGTGTGTGTGTGTGTGTGTGTGTGTGTGTGTGTGTGTGTGTGTGTGTGTGTGTGTGTGTGTGTGTGTGTGTGTGTGTGTGTGTGTGTGTATAAACTTTTCAACTATGTTTTATCAAAATTTTAAACATATATGTAGGAATTATAAACATTGTTTTTCAAATCCATGAATACATATGTATGGACTATGTAAATTTATTATACAACACCGTGAGAGTTATATATGCACTATGTATTTTTATACAAAATAGTGAAAATATTAGTATAAACAATGTTAATGTTTATTACTTAAATAGTGACCATATGTATATCAACACTATGTGTAATTTGTTATCCAAATCATTAACATATGTATAGTAAGATTATGTGTAATCATCATTCAAACTAGGTAAATATATATAGGTCTGAGTTAAAGTGTTTATGAATCCATGATCTCAAATATTAGGACTGTGTGCATATTCATATAAAATCATGTGTGATAAGTTAAATCTAAATAAAATTAGCTATCCCTGGGTCAACAGATAGAATAGATCTATGCTATAATGATATAGTGAACAGATAAAGTTTGAAACTCATTCTACTTTCATGAAATGTAGGTTTGTGTTATGAGAGGTGACTGTGATTAAATTCAAAATATTCAATTATGGTTATTAGTATCAATTTGATAGCTATATTACTAGGATCTTTTATTCATCATGCAACTTGTGATTTTTTATCTATTCAAAACTTGTATGGAAACCAGTAATGTATACGAGTTTTAATATATTTAGTAAGTCAATGGGGTCAAACTTGGAATAATACATAATTTAATATGTTTGGACTAAGCATAGACTATATAAGTTTAAATGCTTGTAAGGACTATGCAATGCTTATTTAGCTCATCATGAAATAGAGTTAGAGTTGACTTAAGTTAGATGATACTTAGGAAACCCAAAATGGTAGATAAAACTAATTATTTGAATTAGGGAAAATAAGGGTTGAGAATGTTGAGACTCTATATTATACCTTAATTGTTATTTTGTGAATAGTTAAATTCTTATGGCTTTTTTTAATTATATTTCTTATTTGAGAATAGAATATGAATGTTAGTATGATAGAATAAAATTTGTTTATGTGAAAAAATAGAGTTATGTAGTATATAATATGCATGTACTTGATGAAACACACACACACACACACACACACACACACACACACACACACACACACACACACACACACACACACACAAGGACTTAGGTACTCATATACATATATAACATGTATTTATACATTCAGATGTGTGCTTATAATTATAGTTAATATTAAGTTACAAAATCCTGACGAATAGGATACTATAATTATTTTCATATAACCTCATAAAAGTATAACAAGTTGTATCGATGAAATATTATGTTATTATTAATGAGATATTTAATCTTTGAAATTATTATGACTGGTTATTTATAATTAAGTAATAGCTACAAAAATTTAGTAGACCATGATATGTTGTTTGTCATAAAATATACTACATTTAAATTTACTTATAGAAATTAGTAACATGAAGTCTAAATATATATTATACCTATTTGGTATAGACTATACTTGTTATGCTTATTATTTATGGGATAAATAATATAGTTAAGATTTATTTATACATTTGATGGATAAAATATATCTATTTTGATGATTCATGTATTTAGCAAGTTTTATACTTGCTATTAGGAATTAATATGTATGAATCTTTTGGTTATATATATTAACCAAATATCATATTATATATACTAATTAAGTAGTGATATAAAATTCACTAGATTACATAGCATCACCAATGCCAGATTAAGGTAATGCAATTAAGTGGTGTGTATGAATTTGACTGATCCTAGAGATCAATAACTACTAAAAACTTTAGCCAAATTAATATTTAGTTAATAATTAACATTTTATATGTATGATTTACATATTTATTTAATATCATGTTATAAATTAATTCTTTATGATACACATTATGTTTTAAAAAAACTTACAACATATGGGTGCTAGCTTGTCTCTATGGATTTTGGTACCGTAAGTATTTACTCATTCATGGAGGGCCATTTCCTGATGGGAGATTTTGACAGGGATCAATGGTCTATGTTTGGTGTGGAAAGACATTTAGATGATTCTCTCCTTCCTCATAATATTACTTATTTAGATACCATACATGAGATTACCATAAATACTGGAGTTTAGGGAACTCATGCTTCATGGAATATTGTATCTTATATTATATTATTATTGAAATATTATTCTTGGTGAAATGTAATTATTTAATCATAGTAAAATAATAGTAGTGGTTGTATTATTGTACTAACCATGGCTGAAAATTTATAATTACTTTCTAAATTTAGTTATGTTTTGTTTCATATGATGCTAGTGATTAGTAACTAATAAATGTGACATGTTTATTTTATAGTTAACATAATTAGTGTGTTATACCTGGGTCACTAATTATATTCTAATGGTAAAATATAATTAATTAAACCCAAAAAATAATTAAATAATAATAATTAACCCTTGAATGATCACGTATGGCCTCTAAAAAATATCAAAAACATTGCTAGGTAGGTAGAAATAGCTAGGATAACAATGAACTTTTTGATATGATTATTTTGTCACATGGATAATGAATTGAAAAACTGTCAAGCTAATAAAATTACCAATAGGACAAGATATAAAATAATAACTTATAATTGATTCATATTGAATGAATTGAAATAAGTACAAACCTAAACTATGTTTAAATAAAGCTTAAAATCAAAACTATAGTTTACATGCAAAATTCAAAGAAAAATGAAAACCTAAAAAAATGCCGATTATTAGGAGCTATAATTTATATTAGGTTTTCATGCAATTATGTGAATCTCTAAAAATCTATCAAAATGTCCTAAACATCATAATTATACTATGGGATGAAATTCAACTAAAGTTAACATTTAGTCCTAAAAATATAAAATTTATAAAAATAGAAAAAACACAAAAAAAGAATTAAATCATAATTTTGGTCCCTTAAATGATCATGTATGGCCTTCAAAAAACATTGAAAATATTTATAGGCAAGTATAACTTCTTAGGATAGAAATGAAATTTTTGATATGGTCATTTTCACATGTGAAAGAGCTCAAATAGAGTTACAAGTCAAAAGTTATGGCCTCCAGAAGGTTGGCCTATTTTTTATGCATCATTCTCCCCTAGTTTTAAAATACCTCCATAATCTATAAAATCGACTTTTATTCCTTAATTTATTCCTTATAAATCCCAAACCATCTTCTCTTCAATCGATGGTGGATTCTTTTTTCTTCTTCTTGTTGAACTTCTTCATCATGATTTGTGTCTTCCTCATCACCACCTTGTCTTCTCTACTGATTGGTGATAACCTTGATTAATTATTGAACTTGCCTCTATATATATTGTATAGTCTATCTCATATACACAATACCTCCTCATCCTCCCTCCATAGCCTTCTCCTCCAATACTCAAGCGTGCTCTGATACTAGATAATGTACCCAAAAATATAATGAAATCATAATTTTAGACCCTTACATGATCATGTATGGACTTAAAAAAATATAAAAACCATTTCTAGGAATGTATAACTATATAGGATAGCAAAAAAAAAATTGATATGGTTGGTTTGATGCATGGAAGAGCTCAAACAGAAGTACAAGTCAAAAGTTATGACTTTCAGAAGGTTGGCCTATTTTTTCTACATCAGTAATGAAAGAATACGTAGTTTTAAATTAAAAAATTATTATTATCTTATTCAAGTAACTCCCTGTGGGGATGTTATAATTAGGGTATATAACCCTACCCCTCCCTTAAAAAAAATAAAAGAGAAATACACTATAAAAATCAATCTTATGCAAGTAAAAAAAATAATTCTACATTTCTCTCCCTTATCTAATCCTTGATAATGAGACCTTACATTGTACTAGTTACATAAGATTAACATTTAGGGGAGATTCCCATATTTTCCTACATTTAGTCTTTCGTGATGACCCCATGTGTCTTACTAGTCACATGATACTAATTTTATTGGATCAAAAAAGAAAAGGAAAAAAAAATCTAAAAAGTGTTCAATAAAATAAAAATAACTAATTTTATTTTGTTAGATGTCTATGCTAAAATAAGAACCTCATCCCTTTCACTAATTTTGTTTTGATTGTCCATCTCGTAATATAAGTATAGATAAAGATAATAAACTAGTATTTTCCAAACCTCAAAAAAAGTAAAATCATTCCCACAACTCATAAGGTTTAGGTCATCCTCTTGTTACCTATGAAATTTTGATGTGTATTTTTTATTTTTTCTTATTTTACTCTTCCCATACTTTTTCCATCGCATGTTTTATAATGAACATCATAAGTCACATGAACTAATGATCTCAATCATTACGTGTAAATTTGTTTCTAATGCATTAGCATTTCAAAACCATTTATCATATTGAATTTTCACGCATTCTATTATCAAATTCAAAATAATATAAACATATCCACATAGTGATGGTGTTCTTGTTAAACTTATCATTGATACCATGACTCACCCAATTATGGCTTAGCTTCCTTCTTGGCCAAAAAAATTTAAACCATTAATAGGAAATAATTTTAAGTTTATCAAAGACTCAATATATTTTATGGATCTTTTAAATACAAAAACCCCCTAGTGAAGATATTTTAGTAATATTTGATATAGTTTCTCTAGTCACAGATGTTTATATTGAACAGACTAATAACATAGTGGGGAGTAATACCAATGAAGACATATTTTTTATTAAGGAATTGTGTTTGAATTTCACACAATGTTATTTTTAAGGTTTCATTTATGAACAAATTGAATGTGTTGAAATGGGTTCTCCTCTTTCAATTGTGATAGACAATATGTTTATGGAATATTTTAAAGACTTGACATTAAATTAATTTCATTTGAAACATATTTGATGGAAAATATATGTATATGAAACACATGTCAATTCACCTCATGGTTTATAAAAGTTATAATATTTCCATACATATTTAAATAAAGTAGTTGATGCCATCAAGCTCATTAAGGAAATATAATTAGGTGGAAAACTCCCCTTTTTAGATGTCCTCCACTCTAAGAGCCCTAATAGATATTTCTCATGGCATGATCATATGCACATTTATACCATCATACCTTAAAAAAAAGGGGATATTTAAAAACCTTTCCAAAAGGGATCCAATAATTTTTATGAAGATCACATAGAGAAAGAAATCAAACATTTGGCATAGGTCTTAAGAAGAATGATTAAAGAGGGGAAAAAATTGCTAGAGCCTTCAAATAAGCTAGGAATTCATGTGTTAAACTCAAAATTTTGGTTTATAACCTCAACATAACTACAACCTTCCTTCCATCTGATTAAGGAATCTCCCAAAAGATTCTAACAAAAGTTAATGATCAAGAACATCATGTTGGGACTAACATACCCCATTTTTTGAATTGGGACCCTTGAATAACCCTTAGAGTAAAACATGAAAATTTTATCATGTCAAAGTATTTTATAGAATTTGGAGATCATCCACTTTGTTAAGAAACAAGCACATATGGTCTTGATTTGATTTATCTAGACTAACTTTGTTAATGTAGTTCATTTGATTATAAGTTCAGGTTTTATGACATGCATCCCTAAAAATTTTATGCTCCAAAACCCTAAAATCCCTTGATTCAAATTTGAATAGAGGTTGGGACCCAAATTGGCTAGAAATTTTTTTCAAAATCAATTCAAGGACTTAAAGGATGAAACACATATTCCTAGTTTAGTGGTTTTTTTTAACACAACTCAACCAAGAAACATGATCCCTTTGATAATTACTTTATCTCCCTAGAAATTTCCTAATAACCTAACTAATATTTATCTATAGGGTCCCTTTTAATATTTCTTGACTTAAGCCTAAGACTTTAATACTAAGGCAATAACGTACTTATTAATAGAATCATGACCTTAGTCTTAGCATATTAAGCCTAAGTTTTTATGTTCCCAAGATCCTAACATTAACTTCATCATATTTTTTAGGATCATACATCTATCACTTCATAACTGGTTTTGATCCAACGGTGTGAGGATGACTTGAACTTTGGCCTAAATAACATGCATATTTCATGATCTGATGATCTTTGATTTATCAAGTGAAGAGAAACCTATTTTGAATCACAATGGCATGAAAAATCCTAAAGGATAGACACATGACACCATTACATTTGAGGAAAAAAGGAGAAGGGACTCACTTGATATGACCCAAGAGCCTAGGAAGCTCCATGAGAATTCCAAGTGGTGCCCTTACCTTCAGTACTAAAGGTTTTAGTGGACTCAAAATTGATGTTCGTGTGACCATCACCTAAATATATAAAAGGGTAAAATTTACACCCATGCAATCATCAGCTTTAATTTCATTAAAATGGAACTTTCACTAGTTTAAACTTGACATTCACATGACTGTCAACAGATACCCACAAGAGTGTATTTGACATGCAAGAGACCGTCAATTTTAAACTAATGAAATATCTTTCTTAAGGGTTAAAATGACATCCCAAAATATTATGTTGATTTTGAGATGACCCTAAAATCTAAGGAAAATGCTTAAAATATGTTTAAAATGGAAGGCTTTGACTTTTAAATAAATGATGTATACCAATCATAAGTTTATGCTTTGAGACTCACATTGCATTTTGCATAATGGACCTGAAATCATGAACTCACCTTATAAACACATGAAGATCATCATCCCTTGGTGAAACTACTTTAAGCATGGTTCATAGCACATGACATAGATATTTTGGCCTAATGTTTTTGTGGTGTTGTTAAAAACAATGCAAACCTCAGCGTAGAATATCCATACCTTGCCACTTTTTTAAGTCACCACTTAGGTTTATGTTCCTTAACCTAAGTTTTGTCTAGTGATTAGTAAATGAAAAATAAACCTTAGCCTAAATAACATAAGCATAAGCCTTGAAATTAATAAATGTGATAACTTAGCGATCATGCATTTTTTAGGATCCTACAACAATCACTTCATCACTATTTTTGATCTAATGGCATGAAGATGCCAAAACACTTTCAATAAAACCCCATGAACTTGATGCATGTCAAAAGTGAATTTGAGTTGAAGCTGCAAAGATGATTAGATGCCTTATGCTTCATCCTATATTTTGATCCTACAACGTGAAGGCACAATGAATTTTCAAAGACCCACAAGCTCACCACATGGTCATCTAATATTTGGCATGGGATTAACTCAGGTTTCAAACCATGAGAAAGATATGTGAGCACACTAATTGTCATGAATGTGAGGGTTAAAACTTAGGAACCAATTATAATACGAGGGAATAGATTATGAACAATGGCTCGTGGTAATCTAGGATTTTGATCCTCAAGAGTGAAAAGAAGGAGGTATTTTTAAATACCAATGACTAGTGTTCAAATGGCATTTTTTGAAAATGTTGTGAAAGATCTAAACTAGTACCATATAAGCTCCATGCAAACAAAAAAGGATAAAACTAATGATTTTCGTGGCTCAAAAACATAAAAGTATAAATACAAATGTCCAAATCAAATCTAGAACATGTATAAGCCAAAGCCTAGATATCTTCCACCATTAAATATCTGAAATCCTAAGTATTGTATAAATCTACTTTAGCAACCCAAATTTTCTACAAATCAATCAAAGAGAACTCAATTGTGTTTTTAGATGTAATATAGATTTCATATAGACTACATAAGATCTACTATGAGTAATTAGAAAGCAATAGAGAGCATGGTAGCTATTAGAAAAAAATTAAAAGAAGAAGCCAAGATTTATTTGATGATGGATAGTGAATGCCAAGTGTTAAAAGATATAGAACTTGACCTAACTATATTGAACATTAATGATATGAGGAATTGGTTCAAGGTTTTATTTATTATATAATAATTACAACCCATATAAAAGGAAGAGTAAAGAAATGCCACCACCAAAAGATGATATTGTGACTTGGTTGTAATCCAGATGGCCTACCTCTATCATGCCATGACAAAACTAGAGGTATTGTATTGCATTGATGTCTTTTCACCCATTTTTGTTGATTATAGAATTGATGTTGAATGGAACATTTGGGAAGGGAGATCTAAAAGGGTAGCCTATATTTCACCTTTTATTTTGTAAAAGTATTATAATCTCTTTCTTCCCCATGTGGACATTACCAAAATGACAGAATGGACCAATAGCCATGACTTGGACTTTGTCTTGAGACCTTGGCTTCATCAAGGGACTCATATATTTAGAACCCTTGATGGTAAAATCCCTATGATATAGTTTTGAGAGGAAATTAGGGTGATTATGACCTTATTGAATAGATCTATGGTGCCCCTTCAACCGCTTATGTATATAAGATTTGGGTCTCATATGTACACTTCCTTGTAGAGGAGAAACTTACCCCTCTAATAGGAGGTTTGATCATCACCTTTCTGGCAAAGAAATTCATAGCAATCAAGAGAAAGACTTATAAGAAATTTTAAATTATGTTATTCCTACTTAACACCCTTCTTGTTTCAACTACCTTCCCTAGCATTAGAAACTATTCCACAAAAGGTAGAACAACCATTTTCCACAACTACTCTAAGCTCCACATCTTCAAATGCTAGAATAAAATACAGATTATTTTTTACTACCTCAAACCTACTGTACTAGAGGTTATCAGAGGTGTCCCCATGCCTAGAATCCACCCCATCATCAAGATATATGTTGAAATGATAGGGGACATATGGTATTATCTTGATTGTATAGTCATTAGGATAGAACGCATCATGTCCCAACCCTACAAACTACTAGTGTATGTCCCAAAGAAGCTTACTAAGTAGGAAATTGCCTATTAGATTATCCTAGCCATTGACAATATGTGCTATGAAGAAAGGAAGGGCCTGCTTCACCCTTTCCCCTGGATATTGGGAAAATCATAATTAAAGATTAGAAGCAGGTAAAAGTTATGGTCACACATAGGAATTCCTTTGGATTTTAGCTAGATAAACTATAAATGTTGGATCCAAGGAGAAAGGTGGGAGGAAATTTGAAGGATAAAAATCTGAAACTTTATTACACACTTCAACTTGGTGTCCATGACATCATATACATAAGAACTAAGAACTATGAGGAAGTGCTAACCAAGATCCAAGGCCACAACATCAAGTTAGAACATAGATTAGTTAGAGACAATAAGCCTTCTGGCAAAACATGAAGGCTAAATTTTAGTGGTAAATATTAGTTAATTCATGAATATTCACTTTTTAGTAAATAATATTTGGCAATTTTTTGTGAGTAGAACATAGGACCCATTCACCTAAACTTTTAAGATGTAATTTATAATAATTATGAGAACATCCATATAATTTACCTTATATATAATACATATATATTTGAATTCACTTCGAATAAATATGAAATTTCAAAAAATTCATCTCAATCTGAGTTTGTATATAAATTTTATTGACTTGGTGTTGTTTCCTAATAGCATCATGATGTTGTCACTCAACAACATGTTATCATTCGGTAGCATGTTATCACTCAATAGCATATTATCTATTAACAACATACTACCACTCAATAATATGCTATCATTCAATATCATGCTATTGATTTTAAAAAAAATCTATTATGTGACATAGTGTTATGCTATGACATGCTTTCATTATATGGCATTGCTATCATGAGACATGTACAGTCATCCATCTACACATTCAAAATATATAGGTTAGGGGATATACTTTAAAATAATATAAAAAATCCTTTTTAAACTTTAATATTATTTCATATTTGGATTCCTATCAAAGAGATGTAATTTCATAAAAAAAAACAATCATCTAAAATTGATTCCCTAGACAAAAGATATGACCTTCAAAAGTTGGTGTTCTGTTACAGCACATTATGCTATCGCACGATGACACTATGTCGCACGATGGCATAATGTCATGTGACATCATAAAATAATTTAGATTATTTTTCAAAAGTTATATAATTTAAAAATGAATTATATCAAACCATTTTTATATGAAAAATTTATAGCCCTAAAAGTTGGTGCTGAGTTGTAGTGCATTATGTTGTTGAGCATAATGCACTGTAACTCAGCACCAATATTTAGAGGCCATAAATTTTACATACAAAAATGATTTGAGACCAAAAAATTTAAATTTATATAACTTTTAAATAGGAAGATAATTTTTTTCATGATATTATGTGACATTATGGCATCAAGTGACATATTTTCATTGCATGACATAGTGTCATCACGCGATAGCATAATGCACTGCAATGGAGCACCAAATTTTAGAGGTCATAAATTTTGCATATAGACTTAGTTTTAGATAAATTTTTTTTAAATTTCATAGATATTTTAGAAGAATCAAAATATTCAATAATATTAAATTTTAGAAAAAAAATTATATTATTTTTTAATTTATCCCATAACCTATACATTTTAATTGTGTAGACAGACAACTATATGAAAAACTTAAGAAGGTAATTTTTTTTTTTTGAAATTTTAATATTTTCCAAGGATATGAATTAGATTCACCTAAATAAAACTAAGGGGTTTTATGATATAGTCTCTTAAAATGAACCTTAGAAACATGGAAAATGCACCTTTTATAATACCATCTATTACCAAGGCCATCTAGAATAACCCATGTACAAATCTAGATAGAGTAACTATAGCAGTCCAAATAATAGGTTGAGATAATTTAAGATGATTAGTCTAAAGGAAAAGATAAGGTTAGAGAAGTAATATTATAATAAATACTTAGAGAAGGACCCTTACCTTCAATAATGCAACAAAGACCACCTTATCTAATCCATTAATTTGACATGATAGCCTTGGAACTAGAGGAGACACATGAGGGTACCCTCAAAGAACTTCCAAAATCCTATGGATTAAGTAGAGAAGAAGACCCTTTAGAGGAGGCAACAAGGAAGGAAATTGTCCCAATAAAATCTCAAGAGAAGAGGCAGGTGGAATTGATGTTGGTCCCTGTGAGACCAAGAAAGAAGCCTAGATTGATCTTCACTCATCCCACTAGTAAAGTCAATCTCTTTAGCAATGAATTTATGATCCATGGACTAGTCATTCCAAACTAGTTCATCTATGGTATTTTTTATAAGATCCCATCTCTCTCCCACTCATTGGCCATAACAAGGGTTAGTGTCGATGTGCATGATGATGTAAAGCCTTGGATAAAATCTATAATACAAGAGCAAGAAGAGATAATAACTATGGTCACTCAAGGCTTAAAGGGTATGAAGATGTATTCTCCAGGAACATCTAATAGCTTAGGCATGGAGGTCTCATAACCTCCCAAGTTCAAGGATCTAGTTACCATAGTCCACTTAAATATTGAAATGGCAAGCTTAGAGAGAATAACAACCAGAACAATTATTATGGGGATAAAATAATTCACCTTTAAAAAGGTGGAACCTCTAATAATTTTGACCCCTATTGTATGACAATATCTTGGTGAAGCTACAATACATTAAGAGGATGTGGAAAGCTTGATAGAATCACACTCAAAACAAGCCAAGTCTAGAGTCTAGGGTGTAAAACAAAGGATCTATGATATGGAAAGACAAAAGGAGAACTTATGGACTTATACAATCCTATCAATTTTAAATTCCATGATCAAGATGCTTGATCAGTCATTCTATGACATGTTTGAGGTAGTAAAGTCAATGAAGATGAGACAAAGTTCATGAGAAGACCTTGATACATTAGCCAAAGACCTACTGACCCAATGGAAGGCCTCAGAGGATAAGATTTCTTAGCTCTTCAACATTCAAGCAAAGAAGCAAATCCCAAACTTTAGAACCATAAGTATGGGTCACCTAGGCACAAACTTGGGGATTGTTATTGATAAGGTTCAAAGCTTGAGTACCTAGAACACCAATATAATGAGCCTTATAAAATATGATAAATAGCTCATTAGCAAAATTGAGTAGCTTCATGGTACTATACTTGTCAATCCTACACAACCTACTACCCCTAGCCTCATCAGTAATGAAGATTTCAAACATAGAGCTACTTTGGTGACTCAAGAAATCCAAGGGAAAAGTAAATGATAGTATGGAAAGGACAATAACAAGATCTTAGATATGATATTCAATGTAGGTGAGATGATCAATGAAGCTGGAATCATCAAGGAGGCCTTGGTCAGAAATGACAAAGAATTTGATGATCTAGCAGACCAAGAGGAGGAGTGCATCATGAATCCTACTATGGATATTGAGCTAGTTGATGAACAATATGAGAGGGCCATAAGCATCCTCTAACAAAAATCAAGAGCCCCACCTATGTGTTAGAACAATATTCTATTCTAATAGAATATAGGTGGCGTTTTATAGTAGAATATTACATTGTAAAGGCATATGCTAGTTTTTTAGCATATTTTCCTCTAGGTCAGTATGATTTAGGAAAACACGTGTATTATAGAGCTTGGAAGGCCATCTATTCTTACTTTTGTACCCTTGTATTTTGTAGTTGACTAGTATATTGCCTATTCCTCCTATAAAGTCATGTATCACCTTTATAAAAGGGAGAGATTTATGATCAACTTTGTATACTTGAATCATTTAACATAGTCAAGGAATTTTACAAAGTTTGTCCATGTTTGATGTTTTTAATTAATAATATTGCTTTCCTCTCAATTACTTATTAAGGTCTTGAATGTGAATGGAGTCTTGAATTTTGAGTAACATTTTTTAATCACAAATTTTCTAATTTGTCTTATGCTAGATTAGTTGAAACGTTTTTGGTTTTATTCATTTTCATCCTACACTATCGTTGGATCTTCAAAATATGATCAAGATATAATCATGAGTTGTGGGCTTGACACTTGTCACTTCTGCATTTATCCTGAGTCTTTTTGAAATGTACACCTTCATCTACATGGATTAAATGCACTCTATTGATCCTTTAAGCCATAGATTGAATGCTAACCATTAATATATACCTAATTAATCATGGTTGTGACACATGTCACTAATGTGTTCAACCTAGACCCTCTAAAAAGTCTGCTCTCATTTGCATCATTGATCTTCTAGATGCACAATCGACCATGAAGCATCAATTTGCTTGGAATGCTTAGCCTTGAGTATTTAGGATCTAAGGAGGTCTCTATTTATAGAAAATAAATTGAGTGTGTTAAATTATAATAGAATCAAGAATTCATCCTTCAGTAATTTTGGGCTACCAAATTCATCAATTTACTGCACAAAGAGAACTTGTCATTGCTGACTACCCTATTCTTTAAATCTATAGTGTTTTTTGTGTCTACATTCTTCCAAAATATCATTTTTTTCTTCAACCATTTCTCTTAAAAAATGATATTGCACATCAATGTTATTCATATAAGAATGAAAAAATGTACTAACCTTTGACTATTAAAATTTACCAAAGTATAATAATTTTGCCAATTATGGTGCATGACCTTTGAAGACAAATTTATTTATTTCTCGCATGAGTAGTTATAATGTACTCATCTTATATGGTGGATATTAAAATACCAACTTATTATTTTTTTTAAACACATATGCACTAGTATAACTTTAACAATCAGGATCTTTAGCCCAATCACAATCCTTAGAGACATGTAGACTCCACATATTTCCTTAATTATGTTTGACCACTTAGAGACAAAGATTCCTAGATACTTTTAAAATTTAATAGAAATGAATGCAATCTCAAAATAAAAATTGATGTGCCATTAATAAATTAAATTAGTGAATATTTAGTTGAACATAAGAATGAGTGCAAACATATGTATGAACATAAGATGATAGAATAACATAAATGGTTGAGACTCTCACAATAATAAATGGTAAAATATGGGTGAGGAACATGTAGATTTATTTCAATAATTTTGTCACAAAATAATATAACATAATTTAATTGAAAAAAATAGTACTCTCAACTATTGACCTATCTTTCAAAAAAATACTTTGTTAAGGGTTGGAGTGAAAATAGTTAGAAAACATAGTAAAGGATGTATACTTATAACAAGGATCATCCCTTTCCAATTATTTTCTCCCTTTCTTGGGACCATTAATAAATATTTGGAGTGATATTTATCCCAATATTTATCTCAGTATGGTCACATCATGTTGTTCTTTTCTTTTTGTATTCCCATATTTCAATAAAAGACTGTTTAAGTTTTATTAATTTGTAATTTTAAAAAACCAAAGATTGATATGCATAATGATGATTTTGAACCTTTATTTTAAATGAATGGTAAAATTGATTTATTTTAATTTATTTTTAATGAATCTAAATACTATAAAAATAATAAAATTAACAATAGGCAAAGTTTTTGAAATAATAACTTGTATTTATTTGTATTAGATGATTCAAATAATTACAAATCATGCATAAATAACCATTAGCTTGGAACTAGAGTTGATACGTAAATTAGGAATTCTAAAAATAAATAACACTCTCTATGCTATTTTTAATAGCTGTTATTATTTTTAAGTTTTGCAACAAAAACGCACAAATATAAGATCTCCAAAAATAAATTAAATACTAAATTTAATCTTTTGGATTAATTTTATCTAATGTTCATGTTTGATTATTAAAATAGATAATTTTTAACTTTTGAAAAAACCTAAAAATATTATTAAACTATAATTTCAGGCCCTTTGATGGTCATGTATAGCCTCTAAAATATATCTAAAATATCCTATAACTGGAAAGACATGTTATAAATACATTATCATTTTTTATACACAAATTTTGATGTGAAGATGGACTCAAATATAAATACATATCAAAATTTATAACCTCCAAAAATTCAACCCTTTTTTCTACATCAATTTTTAAATGAATTAAAAATTTAATTTTTTATACTTGCTTCTTAAAAGAAATGAAAACCATAATCATTTATACCTTCTGTAGTTATATAATTGTGGAATTAGTTATCTCCTTTAGGTTATTATATTGTGTTGAAGAAATGCTATTTCAAATTTATGACTTAGTCATTCTAATGATATGAAATTATAAATATTCTCTTTGCTGTGAATGGAAAACGAACCTGAAATATAAGTCTATAGGTTTCCTTTCAGGTCTATAGGCTTTCTTTTATGAATTCAACATTAATCTATTACTAATTTAACATTAATATATTACTGATTTAGATTGATAATGGATAATGCTAAAGCGTTTTAATTATTTTCATTTATTCACTTATTTAATATTTTTTTTCAATGCATCTTAAATTTTTTAGTTAAAGATTGGGCATTGATTGGTTTCGATTCTTATTTTTGGTGGAACTATTTGAAACTTGTTTAGAATAAAATTTTGAGGTGTTCTAATATTCTATTGATGGGTTTCTACATAAGATAAATTTGACATACAAAGCGTAACAAGTGGAGGTTGTGCTTTGTTACATGTATTTGGGCATGGTTTTGTAGACTGCCTTTTACCATTATATTTATAGTAGAATAAGGATTCATAAAATGATATGCAATATTGGCATCTTTTGAAATACAATATTTTCAGCTTTAACTTTAAAATACCCAAATAAATATTAAAAATTTACATATAGTAGTTATTCTTAAGTTGTTATATGGGTGTGAGATTTAAGATCCACATTTGAGATTAAAATTTTACAAACATATGAAAAGAGTTTTCATCTCTATGTTATGAAATGACATTTGAGCCAATAAAAATTGTTCCTCACTCATTTATTCTTTCAAACTATGGATACATCATCTCTTTATCTCTTAAGTTTTATATATTAACACTATGTTTCATAGGTTTTGATACATGAAAGATTAATTTAATGGTGAGAATAGGTATCCTTATCTAGAACTTAATACTCTATGTAACTTACAAAATAGGGATGCAAATTTTGTTTCTCTACTAGAGTTATGGCTCTCCTCCAAAATTTATATATCAATATAGAAAGACTCGTTCTTCTTGTGTTATCTATTAGTACTCCTAAACTCATAGTAAGTAGAGGTATTTGGGAACATATTGATAAATCCTCCAAAATCAAATGATCTTTACTGTTTCAAATTTAATTATGAAGATTGAATTTAAGCTCTCGAATATAGGAAGAAAATATTGCCATCTTACTAAGGATCTCTTTAGCTTAGGGTCAAGTTTTCTTTCACTAGTGCCAAATCAAATAAGATCATGACATCCCACTTAACAAGTATATATGTATATTGTGTTTTCTAGAACCTGAAAGTGAATAATATTTTGTATTGAAGTGCTCTATCTACTATGAGATTTTGGGGGAGATACCATTGTATTTGAAGTGCCCTTTATTCATAAATAGGACTTATATAATTAACTTTATTTATCCATATGTTATTTAACTTTGATAGATAACACTAAATTGAAAGTCTTCATATACCAATAATTCTAAAAATATAAGTTCATATCTCCAAACAATGGGTTGCAAAAACCAAAAAATAAAAATATTTAGACAACAATATGCATATTTATAAAACAATCTATATTTTATTAATTTCAAGATATATTTCCTTTAAATATCAAAACAACTATTTTTCATTAAATTTTGAATATAATTGTTTTTTATTTATCTTCTTTAAATACAATTAACACTCCTTTTATATACTGAATTTATGTATCATCTTCATAATCATTTTCTATTTTAATTTGACACTCCGTTTATATATTAAATTCATACATTCTCTTCATCAATCCCTTGGCCATTCTTGACAAGTAATAAACGTTACTATCCAAAGTATGATCTATATATGTTTCGGTCGTCATGGTTTTCGGCACGATGATGGAAGCAAGACGGCAGAGACGGAAGGAAGGGAAATAGAAAGCAACACAATATCAGGATGGCTTTCGAAGTAAATACTTGCATAAAATCCGTATCACTCCTGTAGAGTTTCTCCTCCCGTCTTGGTTCCCTATCGTCACTCAGGCTATTTCCCGAATCATGCATTTGGCCTTTGTTTATATTTGGTTATCTTTTCCAAGGACTACAAAGGTTTCTTCCAGGGGAATGGAGCAGTCTGGGAGCCCTTGAGCCCTCGGCCAAAGAAGTCGGGCTTCAGATTTTACTAAGAGATGTTTTCGAATTTTGTCTTCCGGAGGATTGCGTAGTGGACAGTGGTTGGTCTTCGCATGATATGACGTCACCCCAATTGAACAACATAATATAAAATTTTATTAAGATGAAAAAAGTAGCTATAATTCTAATAGAGGGAAAAAGCTTTTCGCTTCCACATAAATCATCGTCATTTATCAAACAAAACCAAAGTGATTAAAAGGGATTGCAAAGGATGAAATACTAAAATAAAAATGTTGTAGTTGGATGCAATAATGGAATTTCATTGTAATAGAAGAGCAGGGTGTTATTGGAAATTTATTGTCGATTAGTTTTTAAGTCTTTAATTTATAATTAGAATTATTTTATTTATTTTTAATTATATAAAAGTATTTTATTTATAATTTTAAATATATAGATATTTTTGAGGATTTAGAAAGATGTATTCAATTATATCAAATATTATAATAGTTTTTTTGAATTTTAAGTTAGCTTCCCAATAAATTTCATTTTTCAAGAAATAATAATAAATATTTAAAATAAATTAAATCAAAGTGATAATTATTATTAAAATTTATTAAGTTTTGATTAAATGTTATTAATTGTAAAGAGATAGTTTAGTTTTCAATTGAATTTTAACTCGGATTAATCTTAGTTACTTTTGATGGATGACACTTTGTGATCAAAGTTAAACTTTTTTAGAATACAAATTTTTAACTGCTAATATATAATAATATTATTTTATATCCATTGATTACCCCATAATTATAAATGTTATTTCTGCTTTCATGAAAATCGAGGTAATCTAGACATAAAAATAATGACCAATTGTTTACTATGAACAATGAGATTGTAATTAGATTATCATGAAAGTGGAGACATGTTTTCCTATTTGCGATTTGATCTTGGAAAATATATAATTTTTAACCTTTAACAATCACAATTCTATCAAATTAGTTTTCTTTTACAATAGCATTCTTTACCAGTCAATTTCATTTATTTCAGTGTCAGTTTTGATTATAGTGTTTTATTTTCTATCATTACACTATTATGTAAACGTGTGAGGACACAGGATTAGGCCTTCTTGTAAGCAACAATGCCATTTTTAACAGCTCAAACTTACTAGCGTAGATCAAAATCTTGTCATTGTTATCTCCTGCATCATTCTAAGAAATATTGTCTAATTTAATAGAAACGTGCCATTGATCACGCATCTATTTCCTTATCTTGTTTGTTCGTTTTCATCTCACTGTTATTGGTTTTTTTTCCTTTGCCAGGATTAAATTGACAACGGATAATTTGAGGAGGTGCGGATGACCGTGAGATCGGGACCGCTCTATTTATCAACCAACCAACCCCTCCGCTCTATTTATCAACCAACGGATAATTGTTTATGAATAATTGATATTTTGTTTAGCTTTGTTTTGTAGTTGATAATGATTAGTAGTTTGATTGTATAAACCTGAATTTTTCATCCCACATTTCCTTTAATATTTGTATTGGTTGTGTCCTTGGACTTTTTAAATGCCCGAAGTTGACTGATAGAATTAATTCTTGTTGCTTGACTTAGGACTACAGATTTTTTTTCCTTCAGTTCTGCACCAAAGAAAACATATTTTATTCATTTTATCTTATCGTCAACTCAGCAAGGTTATCAAATATTTGATGTTCTACTTCAAGCCAAAACTTCTCAGTATCATCATCATCTCAAACGCAAGGATATTTAGAAAGCATCTCTTTATATACCAAAGACACAAAATGATGTAGAAAAAACAGTTTAACTTTTCTAATGTCATAACTTTTGATCCGTAATTTCGTTTGAGCTCTTCCACATACCAAAATGATTGTATCAAAAAGTTATTTGCTTTACTCCATAGTTTTACCTACCTATAAATTCTTTTGATATTTTTCATATGCCATATGTGATTATATGAGCGTCAAATTACGATTTAATTATTATTATTTGGTTTTTTCTATTTTTAAAAATTGTATATTTTTAAGACCGGACGTTAAATTTAGTTGAATTATATCTCATAGTCTAATTATAGCATTTATAATATTTTGAGAGATTTTTAGAGTTGCATGTGTTTTCATGCGAACTTACTATAAATAGTGGCTCCTAAAAATAGACATGTTTTAAGTTTTAGTTTTTATTTCAAATTTTGCATGTAAACTCTAATTTTATGTTTAGGCTTATTTAAGCATTGTTTAGGTTTATAATTATTTCAATTCATTCAATACGAATCAATTCTAAGTCATTGTTTTATATCTTAATTTATTGGTGATTTTATTGTCTTGATAGTTTGCAGGTTCATTATCTAATATCAAATGAAGGTTCGAATCTTGGAGGAAAGAGACATGATAAGAGGATGAGGAGGTATTGTGCAGATGAACCAAAATATACAAGAGCTATAGAGGCAAGTTCAACAATTAATCAAAGTTATCACTAATCAATAGAGAAGACAAAGTGGTGACGAAGAAGACAAATAATGATGAAGAAGTTTGACAAAAAAAAGAACAATAAGAGTAGCCACCATTGATGGAGGAGAGGTTGGTTTAGGATTTTGAAGGAAGGAATGAAAGAATCAAAGTTGATATTCCATATTGTGAAGATAGTTTAAAACTAGAGGAGTTGATAGATTGGATGAATAACATGAAAAAATTCTTTGAGTGGAGGACTATGAGAGAAGACAAGAAGATAAAATTTGTATGCATGAAATCAAAAAGTCATGCAATGATTTGGTGGGATCAACTACAAAAAGAGAGATAAAAAAATGTAAAGAGAAGATTAATTCATGGAAAAAAATAGAGAAAAAACTAAGAAATAAATTTCTTCTTGTGGATTACACACAAACCTCATATAGAAGATTTTAAACTTTGAGGTAAAAATATTACAATATATAAGAGTATACAAATAAATTTTATAAGATTTCCATATGAGTGGAGCATGATGAAACAAAAGAGCAGATGGCTGCAAGGTATGGAAATGGTTTGAAATTTTTAATTTAAGAAGAATTAAGCATCCATAGAAAACTTTGCATGGAGGAGGCTTATCAATTAGCTTTGAAGGCAGAAGAAAAATAAAATTGACAAAATTTTAAAAGACCATCTCTTGATCCAAGAAGAGGTAAATCCCCTCAAAATAGGGGATTGGGTGGGTTTAATACCAACAGATGTTGGTCTAATACTAATAGAGGTGAATCATCATGTGCTGCAGAAAGGCAAGATGATAATAGGTAAGAGCTTCAATATGAATAAAGAGGATGATGATTTTAGAGAAGATGAAGTTATGATCATGTTAGAGGAGGGTTTTTGATTTATCATTGATCTTATCTTTGTTATAGTTGTGGAGAAGAAGGGTACAAAGCATTTTAGTGTCCAAACTATCAAGATCAAAAAAGAGCTAAGAAGATCATCCAAGAGTAAATCCAATTGACGTTAAAATAAAAGTGTAGAATAGTGAAGATACATCAGTAGATGTTGGAGAGAATCTAATGATGAGAAGAACTATGATCACTCTAATGAAATAATCAGTCTAAAATAAAGAAGGTGGTGATCTATGGCTACAACCATTTTTTTTTTGAAAAAGATGTACTTCGAGTGGAAAGGTATGAAAATTAATTATAGATGGTGGTGGATGTGGAAATATAGTTTCTAAAGAAATGATAAATAAACTAAATTTACAATGTGAAAAGCATCCTAATCTTTATTATATTTCATGGTTTAAGAAAGGGAATAATTTTACAATAGATAAAAGGTGCTTAATCAAGTTTTCTATAAGAAAAAGTTATAATGATGAAATATGATGTGATTTTATTTAGATGGATGCATGTCATGTGTTATTTTAGAGACTGTGACAATTTAATAGGAAAGGAGTTCATGATAATATGAAATAACACATTATTTTTTGAAAGGTGGTACAAAGGTAGTTTTATTACCTCTTAAAGAGGAAGAGAAGATAGAAACCATTCTCTCTACTAAATAATTTATTCAAGATATGAAGGTATAAAGTTGTTATGTGTTAGTAGTAAATAATAAAGACACGAAAATGGTTCTAATACCAAAAAAAATAGTAAATGTGTTGAAATAATATGTAGATGTTATACATAATGATTTACCAAATAGTTTACCATCAAAGATAGATATTCAGTATCACATTAATTAAATTCTAAGATCAGCTCTATCAAATCAAATAGCTTATAGAATGAGTCCAAAAAACATGTAAAATTAAATAAAGAGGTTAGTGAATTACTAAGAAATAAGGTGATAAAGGAGAGTATGAGTCCATGTGAAACACCAACATTGCTAACTCCAAATAAAGATGGAAGATGAAGAATGTGTGTCGATAGTAGATAAATCAACAAAATTACAATAAAGTATATATTAATTATACCTCATTTAGATTATATTATGGATGTGTTTGTAAGAAAAAAATATTTTACCAAGATTGATCTGAGTGCTTATTATTAAATTCTATTTTACCAAGATTGATCTGAGTGGTTATTATTAAATTCAAAGTCATGAAAGAGATGAGTGAAAATTTTTATTCAAGACTAGGGATGACATATATGAGTGGATTGGGACACAATTCAAATTATCTAATGCACCTACCATATTTATGAGATTGATGAATATAGTGCTACAAGAATATATTGGTAAGTTTGTAGTTGTTTATTTTGATGATATTTTTATATTCAATATGACTGAAGAAAAACATTTACAGCATTTGAGAATGGTAATGAATTTGTTAAGAAATAAGAAGTTGTATATAAATTTGAAGAAGTGCATATTTATGTAGAATAGTTTGGTATTTTTGAGATTTGTAGTTTCAGCAGATGGTATGAAAATGGATGAAAAAAATATAATGGTAATTGTTGAGTGATCTATTCCAAAGATCATTACAGAGGTGAGAAGTTTCTACGATTTAGTAATTTTTTATAAAAAACTTCTTATAATTTTTAGTAGTATTGTGTCACCAATAATAAATTGCATAGGAGAAAAAAAAATTCTATGGAGTAGAGTAGCCACAAAAAGTTTTGAATTTTTTAAGTAGAAGTTCATAGAAAGACCAATTTTAGCAATATTAGATTTTAGAAAAGTGTTTGAGGTTGATTGTGATACTTCATTTATGGGAATTGGTGCTAGACTGAGTCAAGAAGGAAAGCCAATATCATACTTCAATAAGAAAATGAATGAAGTAAAAAAAAAAAAAAGTATTCTAATTATGATGTTAAAATTTATACAATTATATAGATATTAAGACATTGGAGGTATTATCTGATGCTTAAGGTGTCTATATTATTTAGAGATGATGAATCTTTGAAGTATGCAAATACATAAAAGAAGTTGACTAGTAGGAATGAAATGTAGGTTTATTTCTTGCAAAGGTATACTTTTATGTTGAAACATAAATTAGAAAGTAGAATTAGGTAGTTGATGCATTGAAGATAAGGGTAGCGTTACTAAATACTATGGTGAGTGAAGTAGTTAGATTAGAAGATATCAAATAATTATATAATATTAATCCATATTTTATCAAGATAGTTGAATAGTGCAGGGATCTATTAACAGGGAGGATGGATATTATTCATGATGAGTATCTTATATAGGAAGATTATCTCTTCAAAGAGAAATAATTATGCATTCCAATTGGGTTTCTATGAGATAATATAATAAGAGAATTATATAGTGGTGGTTTGGCTAGACATTTTGGTAAGACGAAGATAATAACTTTGGCGGAGGAAAATTATTTTTGACCAAAAATAAAGAAAAATGAGATAAATTATGTTTTGAGGTGTATAATATTCTAGGTGTCTAAAGGACATGCTCAAAACACTAGACTATGCATGCCATTACCGGTTCTAAGAGGACCATGGATAGATTTGAGTATGGACTGTGTTGGGATTGTCAAACACATAGAGAGGTAATGATTTAATTTTTCTTATTGTAGATAGATTTTTTAAAATAGTTCATTTTATTACATGTAAGAAAACCAATGATGCCACTAGAGTTGAAGAATTATATTTTAAGGATATTGTGAGATTGCATATTGTTCAAAAACTATTACTTCAAATAGGGACACAAAAAAATTTATTCATTTTTTATGGACTTTGTGGAAGAATATGGGTACTAGGCTACAATTCAGTAGTGCATATCACTCACAAATAGATGGATAGGCAAAATTTGTGAATGAGCTTGGAAAAGTTGTTGAAATACATAGTGGGAGAGAAGCCCAAGCAATGGGACTTAGTTTTACCCCACACTGAGTTTACATATAACTGTTCAGTGAATAGATGAGCAGAGAAGTCACTTTTTCAAATTCTTTATGGCAGAAATGCTATGAGTAGTTTAGATTTGGTATAATTACCAATTATAAATCAAATTAGTGATGATGTAGACGTATTTGTAGAGCATATGTATAAATTGCAAGGAGTAAGAAGAAAATTACAAGAAAGTAATAGAAAATACAAAACAATAATAGATGTGAGAAGATCCAAGGTATTTGAAGAATGAGAGCTAGTAATGGTTTACTTGAGGAGAAAAATATTTTTGAAAGGAACATCCAATAAGTTGAAGTACAAGAAAATTGGACCATGCAAAATTATGAAGAAAATTGATGATAATGCTTATGAGTTGAGTTTATCGTAGAATTTGGATATATCTCCAATATTTAATGTTTTATATTTATATGAATTCCATGGGGAAGATGGTGAAGATAATAAACATAAAAAATTAAATTGGGAGCATTGGGTTTCAAAGAAGAAGGAAAAAATAGTGCATATTTTAGATATGAAGACAATAAGCACAAGGCAAGGGAATTATAATAGGTATTATGTGTAGTGATTAGGATTGCAATAAGAAGACAACACTTAGATTATAGAATAAGCGTTAATGTATATTGAAAGGTAGAAATGGTAGAATTACAATTAGGGCAACATGTAGAAATTGAGTTGTTTTCAACTAGAGGAGAATGATGTAAAAAATAGGCCAAACCTTTCGAAGGTCATAACGTTTAACTCGTAACTCTGTTTGAGCTATACCACACACTAAAATTACTATATCAAAAATTTCATTGTTGTCTTAGGTAGTTATACCTACCTATCAATATTTTAAACATTTTTAAAAATCCATACATGATCATCTGAAGGTCAAAAATGGTAATTTAATTAATTTTTTGACTTTGTTCTATTTTGAGAAATTGTATGTTTTTAGAACCAGATGTTAACTTCAGTTGAATTTTGTCTCATAGTCTAATTATAGTATTTAAGATATTTTAGGATATTTTTAGAGCTTCGCACACTTACATGCAAACTTACTATAAATAACAACTCCTAAAAATAGACTTTTTTAGATTTTAGTTTTTTTCAAATTTTGCATGTAAACTTTAATTTTGAGTTTAAGCTTATTTAGTTTGTAATTATTTCAAGTCAATCAATACAAATCAATTCTGAATTTTTTTTTCAAATATTAACTTATTGGTAATTTTATTATCTTGATAGTTTTCAAGTTCATTACAACATAATCTATAATATTACAATTGGCCTCAAGAAACCTCTGAATCTCGTCTTTATCAAAATTGTATACAAGTTTGTTTGACCTGTAAACCCAACTATCTCTCTCTCACTAATTATGATTCATTTAAAACTATTTTTTAAGGAGGCATATAAAAATTATGCTCTGTATTTCTATCAATGTTTGAAGAACAATAATCAATTCGGAGCTTATTTGTTTTCGGTCAAATTTTAGTATTTGTTTTGGTAGCCTAAGAGGGTGACAAAAACTCATTTGATGCAATTATTGTTATCTTTTAATATACATGAGTTTATGTTACAATCAGTTATTTGAAGGGATTCCTCCCAAATTTGTCAAGCTACAGATTCTGCCACAATTATATGTAAACATCCATATTGATATATATTTCTACATAACAAAGAAATCAAAATTACCAAACCTTATTAAGAATTTGACCAATCATTTTTAGGTATCACCAAAATGCAGATACTTAAAAAACAATAGCTTAAATGCCAAAGTTCTCTCAACTACATAATCTTTAAAAGTTGTAATTCTCTTTGCCTTTAATTAATAAATTGGGCGTCAAGTTTTAGACCAGGCCTCGTTACAAATCAAGTAATTTCATTCTTAAAATTTCCATATTCAAATCTTCGGTTATATTTAGAATTTTTCATTGTTGCGGCATAGATACAGTGGCAACTACTGCCTTTGTATGAATAAATACGAATCTCTCCTCACCTCCCACTCAAAAGGCAACAAAATGACTAATAATTGGGGTGATGATAACTGGATTTGTGATAATGTATCTTTATATAAATTCATTCTGAATATCGTTATGACTTAATAATAATAATAATTGTCATGTTATGTTTAAACTGATTTTAATATTGTTAATATGTATGTTTTAAGCTTTTACTAGATTTTTATTGTATAGTCTAATGTCTATTGTATTTTCCTGTGCACGCTTATTTTACAAAGTATTTTCAGTTTTTTTTCAAGAACTTTAAAAAATTCGAAGTATTTGAAGAGATTCATATTGTTTAGTGTTTTGGTTGCATAACTGCTATTAGATGCAAACAATCGACTTTATTCAATATATTTCCAAAGACTGGTATAATTTTTTAATTTAAATTTATTCTGTTATTTAATAAAATATTGAGATTATGTAAATTAATGAACTTTATTTTTAGAACATATTTTCTAGCTATTACATTTTTCTTTGTAAAAATTGATTTCTATTAATATTCTTTAAAAAAAATTTCTTTAAAGTTCATTCTATCTGCTTATGTTATGTAACATCATGTTATCGTGTTTCATACGTAAAATGGTTTTCGTTTTTATCAAATTAAATTGAAGAATAAGAAGCTTTTTAATCTAAAACTATTGGTAAAACATAGAACCATGAGAGTCTTGACTTCATAATATAGAAAATTTTAAAATACTATACTTTATTGGAAATAAAAGCAACAAAAACAAATCCAAATTCTGCAAACAATACTTTACGATGCATACTAGTCAATTGTAGTGGAATGTGCACAAGATGCCCTTTCCCAACATTAGAATTATCCTAGTCAAAGAAAATAATTTTTCACTTGATGATTTCATTAATAAAATTCACATGAAATAAATATGTAAATAATGATGTTAGCAATGCCTCCACAAAAAAATCACTTTGTTCTCTGTTGGTAAGCTCATACTTTTTTTTCAATAAATTAAATACTTATTTTTTTCTTTTCAACATGTACGTCTATCGGGGCAATAATATCTACCAATGTTTTAAAATTTATTTTAAAAAAAAAAAAAAAAAATCTTTATAATGTGAAATATATTCTCAAAATAAATATAATTTAACATTGTCATTATAAATTATTTTATTTTTAAAAATAAATATTAAAAATAATTTATATTATTGATTTTAAAAAGTTTTATTTTGACAAAGATAACATTGTTTTCATTTAGCAAATACATTGAAATTATGGTGCATTCAAAAAAATGATCGATAATTATATTGTCATCTATTTTTTTGAGTGAAAAAAATCATTTTAGAAAACTGTGGTTTTTAATTATATAATTAATATTTTGTTTATATCTGTTGATCTGTAAGTAGTTTTATGGCACCAATAAAAGTTAGATGAAGTGATAAAGTGATTCTAAATTTAAAAGCAACACATTTACTTTATAATGTGATATTGAGAAATTTAACTTTCATTACAAAATAATATAAAATTAAAAAAATATTATACTCACTTTATAATGCTTGTATAATTCTTTGAATCATTATAATCGAGAAAATTGAATCAATAAATATTTTAATAAAAAAAAATTATCAATCATACTAATTTCAAAGTATACTAATACCATAATTATTATATTAGCTTTCACATTTGCAATAATAAATTTTACATTTGAAAGTCTATTCACTTCACTAATATCATTCTAACTATCATATGGACTTCGAACTTAGCATCCTTGTTTCATAGTGACATAAAAGTCCATCATATAAGCTATATTTTAGACCAGCGCTATCAAGAAAGTAAGATCAGTATTATGGGCCAGCCAAAGAATTAGTCCACTTGTTGTTGACTCCATTTACTTACCTTCGTTTTATCCTTTCTCGATGGAATTGCCCTTCAATTTATTTATTATTATTTTGTTGTTTGGTAGAATGGTTAAACTGCCATCTTGGGACAAAATTTGATCGTTGTACGATCATATTGGTAGTTTTAATTAGAAAATACAATAATATTTTTAGGAAGATTGTATTAGATGTCACATGAACATATGAACTTTTACAAATTGTCAGAAACTCTACAGAATTATAATAAATATATACATTATTTTTAATATTTTTTTCTCCTATTAAATTTTATTAACATTTGAAAGATAGTTTTAAATAAATATTCGTTATTTAAAAAACAAATCATGGCTCACTATTCAAACTCTTGCACTTTTATCATTTCACCAATGTAAATTTATACTTATCATTTAATATTATAAATGGATCTAATATTTCAAATCAATAATAATAATAATAATAATAATAATAATAATAATAATAATAATAATAATAATAATAATAATAATAATAATAAAAAAAAAATGCTACTTAGTTAATATTATGTTTTGGCACCCTCCCTTAATCTTGATATTGTTACTATGTTCCAATTTAACCTTTCTTCACCTCTGAAGATAATTTGAATTTCTTGTGTGACTTGGGAGTTATTGCATAAACAATTAGGAGTTCTTTATGTGACTCACGAGTGGCTTTGGTTGCTTGGAAGCTACATAGATAATTGTGTGGGAGCTACCCTGGTGTGATTCAGGAACACCTTGGAGCTATTTCTATTTCATTTATGACTATGATATTTTCTCTGAGATGTTTAAATATTTACTTTGATAATGCCTTGGTGAAAATATCATCCCACTACTACTCTAACTTATAAAACTAAAGTTTAGTCCCTCCACTTTCAACTAGCTCTTTGATGAAATGATGCCTAATTGTTATGTGTTTGCTCCTTCCATATAAAAATGGATTCTTTGATAGAGCAATGGATGATATATTATCCCAAAAAAAAAAAAAATGATAATTATTTTTGTGTCTCATAAAAATTTGATAGGATTATTTTGATCCAAATAGCTTGAGATGCTATTGAGTTTGTTGCTATATACTCAATTAGGATCTGAAGAGTCAAACAATGGGTTACTTATTCTAGGCCCATGAAATGGCTTCTTACCTAATATTGAAAACATATCCAAACGTGCTTTTTCTATCATTCATATTATCTACAAAATTACACTCTATATATCCAAATAGTTTATAATCATTTGATATAGTATAAAAATTTGATGTCCTCTAATGCGATTGACATCTTCAAATCCTTTTTATTTCTTTTTAACATTATAAATTTTAGTGGCCATTCTGCCTTAATTGATAAATATTTCAATTTTATAAATTATCATTTGGCTATTTTTTGCCAGTGGTGAACAATGTGTGTTTTCCTAGCTTATCTGCATGTAAGTTAGTTTTTCAATTTAGTTCATCTACTATTTACAATAAATTTCATACATATAAATATAGTTCAACACTCCATATAAAGCCAATATGATCTTATTTTCTATTATATATAAATAGACGTCCACCCATATACTCATAATAGCAACTTTCAGTATAAGGAAAAAGATGAAGGAAGTATCAAGAGATGGTGCATAATGATAACATGATCCTAAGCAACATCAAAGTTTTTGAATGAAAACAATGTTGGCCAATGACAGTAATAATGTTAAATGACAACAATTCTATCTCTTGATAGTAATTTTTCCAAATGGTGATAATAATACCAAATGATAATAGTGTTGTTCAATGACAATAATAAAATAATTTAACATCAATCTAGATTGTTCAAAAGTAATGTTGTTGAGTGACATAATTATTGTCATTTGGCATCATTATTGGAAAATGACAACACTATCTTTGTTCGATAATAAATTTTAATTGAATGATAGCATTTCTATCATTCAATAATATTACTCTCCAACAAAAGCATTACTATCATTTGACAACATTGATGTTAGATGACATCATAACTATCATTTGGTAACATTGTTGTCAATCACCATCAACTCTATCATTTTGAGTGAAGAGGTGTGATCTACAAAAAATAAGGCACATTCCATCTGCAAGTTTTATATGTAGTCACACACTCGTCTCTATTTTTTGCCTTGTTATGATTCGCCTATCCATTCACTTTTTCACTTAAACATTATCAATTAACGTTCACCACACTTTTAAAACACATAGATATTCACCAGAAAAACAAAATTATGTATTTTATCCCTATTCATCCATATTCAATAGATAATTCATTACCACTCTTATTATTGAAGCTTATTATGACCTTTCTAACAAGTGCACAGTAGGCAGATGGGGGCACAATGTGCACTTATCTAGTAGTGTATACTTATTTCCCATTATCTAACATCTATATTTTTTCAATGACATGCATCTTAAAAACTTTATCATGCATGTTAATAGGTTAGTGATAGATATTTTTTTAAATAATCATCTATAAAATCATTTCAAGGGTCAAAGTTTAAATAACCTAACATTTAATTAGAAGGTGTCTCTCTTTCTAATTTCAAAAGCATCTTTTTTCTGAATAAATATATCTATTGAATTTTTTTACAATTTTATAATCCTTGACCAAGTATAACATTATTTATTCAAGGTTGAGGGCATCCTTTATCTAACATTCTAATCAAATTCACTAGTTACATTCATATGGTCTTCCCAAAAGGGATAAATAAATTGGCATGAATATCTTTAGGCTATGTAATAACACTCAGTCAACAAGTAGGTTTTTGATGATAGATCAGCAATTCGCATTTCCCCCATTTCCCTTTTTACATTAGATATAATTTTGTGTGACAGTATAACATCAGTATTCTAATTTTATAGGTCTAATGTGCATCAATTTGATATCTACATAGAAATAGGTTGTGTATACAAGCATTTAAAGAATCCCATATTTTTAGACCCCATTTACATTTTGAATAGACAAATTTAGAGTAGAAGATAGCAATAGATTGTGTTCATATCCATCTCCTACAGACTTGTCCTGGTAGATAACGGGACATTGTTTTATGATGCATATATGTTTTCAATAATTTTAATACAACCATAATGGATAGCAAGTTAAAACATCCCAAAATAAATGCACTGTAAACACATTTATTTGACTCTAATCCTAGTTTTATATTTTTATCTATTTATAAAAAAATTAAATTATGTATATCTCTATATTTTACTATATATTATTTGATATATCATCCTAGATAAGATTTCAATAGTTTGAATTTTTAATTAGAGTTAATTTTAATGCATAATTGATTCTAGTGTAAACATTTTAGTGAAACCATATTATCTAGAACACTACTTGTTCCTTATTTTTTGGCTTAAGCTGCAAATTAATTATTTAAATTTATAACACTAAAACAATATAGTCCTAATCCTTGTATAATAATTGCAATGTAACTATTTAATTTGTTTGATTTTATAGTAATCTAACACTAAAAAGTATGTTTTGTCACCCTAGATATATAGTGTCATAGAGGATATTTGTTTTGACTTCAAGTTGAATTTTGTTACTTTCCTATTAATAAATCTTTCACTTTTTCTATCACATTATTTTTATTACTTTTTACTTTTTTATAAATTATGTTCTAGTAGTTTTAATACTACTTACCTACTGTCATTAAAGGATATGTGTTGTTTTGATTACAAAAACCCTAGTATGAGGCATTTTAATCCATTAATCATAACCATAGTTAATATATAAAAATGGGATTTAGTTTCCCTAAACCTCATGGTATATTGTAAAAGCCAAGGATCCCTTGTTTACATGAATATTAACCCTCTTGTATCCATATGTTTTGTGGTACACCTTAACATAGTCTATTACTTAGAGAGGTTACTCTAAAATAACCCTTGAAATTGGGGTTAGTGGGATACATGAATGGTTATGCCTTTATAGTTACTTCTGTAAAACACATGGCAAAATGAATCAATGAATGAACAAGTATATGTGAGATCCTTAAAATAATTCAAACCCTTGCTTAGATCACCTTTTATTATTAGTTTTTGCTTATATTATCTTATTATATAGTAGATTTCATTGAATTATATTTTATTCATAAGCATAAATTTTATTACTTTTCATGATATTGTACACCTCTAAGATTGAGTGATATATTAAGTAGTACTAATTTTGAAATATGGAGATCTATTTGGTTTCTTCTGACATGCCTAGTGTAATGAGAATTAAATTCACATTGAGATAGACATTGATATTACTAAATATTAATATCATAATGAGAATGATAAACACTAGATCTAGCAGGATTCCATCTCAACAAATAACATGACCCAAAAAAATTCCAAATGAAGTAGTAAAATCACACTAAGATTCAAAAAAATTGAAGATTTTGATAGTGCTCAAACATTAGGTGAATATTATCACAATGATCATGTATAAAATAATATACAATCAATCCATCCTAGTATAATTCAAGGAACTTATGAATAAAATCCTTAAAATCTTATACCATAATCTGTGAGAGTATGGCTAGAGTATTCTTCAAAACAAAGGACGTGACATTGTAAGTGAAATAACCCCATTTAGTTTTAAAGGTGGCCTTAGGATTATATTATTTAATGATTTAGACCTGATGATAACTATGAAAACCATCGGTGAAGGTATAAATATCACACCCTAAAACTCCTTCTATAATCTCCTCCATGAAATATGTTAGAAATATGTTAGTTGCACAAGCATCATAGATTATCCAATAAGTTATAAAAATATGAATATGGTTGTAATTCTTAGTTTTGATCACCATGGGGCTCACCCAATCAAACTAATTAATAAGATTGATAAATCCATCATGCATCATACTATAAATCTCCTCCTTAAACCAATTTTGTAGATTAGGATTCATTTAATAAGAACTATTTTTAACTGGATGAACACCTTCAACTATCTTGATGTGCATATTACGTAATGAAAGATACACTTCTTTAATCTATATATAGTTTTTAAAAATTTCTTGATACTCATTTAAGAGTTGAGAGGCCTTAGTGATATCAATATCACACCAATAATTCCCCACATTGGTCATCTTGGATGTGTCCTTTATGTCAGTATTACGTTGAAACATCTAGAGTGGATCTAACTATAGTTGGTGGCCATTCTTTATGGTGTATTAGAAATTACACACTTTATACTTGGAATTTAAATTTAAGTGATCAATGGATGGATCTATTAGGTTAGAACCGAGACCTTCATCAGCCTTTTATTTTGTTTTCTATATTTATACCCTAAATGCATGGTCTTGTTGAGAGTCAATTGATGAAGATATTGAAATAAGAGTATCAAATTCTTGTAAAATGGTCAAGCTATCCTCATGTATGCCATGTATATGTCATATGCATTCTTAAAATAGTATTGGATCACCTATAATAATTTGATGCATGTTTTTTAGGTTCAAGCATAAATTCATGTGAGGAGTTGAGTAAGATAACACCAATATCACATTACTTCAAACAATACTCTAAGAATCTATGTCCAAAATTTTCTTTGAAGTATATACTATTATCTAGCTTAGGTATATAAAGTACTATAGAAGAATGCATAGATAATTAAGAAAATATGTATCATCATCATTTCATGGGTTTTTACAAGCATTGAGATGGGACTTTGGAGCATTAATACCATCATAACATAGGGTGGCACAAACATAATTATCATTATGAGAACATGATAATTCATAACAGCGTGCACTTAGTCCCAATTGAGTAAATTATAATGACATGTTTACCACCACCATGTAGATTCCCCTTGAAAACATGTCTATGTGAGTACATCCATTCATCTTTGAACACATACAAAGATTACTACTACTACGCATATTCTCAAACTTCCATCTAATCATAAAATGTAGCTATTTCATCTAACCACAAAGGAGATATAACTATCATACATCTATGAAGAACATAAACAAACTTATGGTGTTTATGTTACTCATACAGAGTAAGCTCTTGAATACAAATAGTGCCAAAACTTAATCCATTAATATCATACTCTCAATCAGCCCAATTATGACAAGCATTACTTGTAATGTTAGAAATAGAATGTGTGTCTTTCCTACCTAATATACCATCTAGACTAAGATCAAGGCACTCAATTCCCTGAGTTATGAAATTGTAGATATGATTAATGTCATCATCAATGATAACTAGCTCAACATAAGGAGGTATTTGATCATGATATAGGGGGATTATAATGCACTAATCATAATTTTTGAAACTGGTGTAACACTTTATTAATCTCAAGTTAGCATTGTTTGCTTAACACCTTGGGTGGCCCAAAATATCTTTGAAATCATTAACTTTATCCAACTCAGCTACTTGAAATTCATCCATAAAAGTGACACCTAGAATGTCAATGGTAGCATTATTAAGAAATCCTATGGTCAGTGTACAAGTCTTATTAGCAATGAAAAGTACATGAGGAGAGGACTACAAAGGAAGGCTTTCCATATTTCTCTTATCATCCTTGGTGAGCACAATCACCTCTATGCATGTGTCAACTAGTATATAGTGAATGATCTAAACATTGATAATTGATTTTACTAAGATTTATTTATCTCACTCCCTACTAGGTTAGACATGAACCTCTTGTCATCATTCATGGTTCAACTGAAAATATTCTATAGGCTTTGGTGCTTGATGACTTAGCCAATTCATCAAAATTAGAATGATGCCTTTGTTAAAAATTCATTTACACAATTCATTAAACTCATCATGAGTTGAGACTTAAAGATCTAAATCTTTCTACATTTTAGCATGTGTAGTAGCATGTCTATCCTTAAATAACTAAATTTCACCTTATACCTCCCATACCAAAATCATTATGTCGTCTAGTATTTAATTTTATTTTTCATCATATGTGTAGTAATGCATATGAGGATCCTCACATTAAAGCTTTTTATTGGGTGGATTTTAGATAGACTGGGAGGGAGCACCACTTCATGTAGTAATATTTATCATAGGACCAGTGAATGTAGTAGTTCATGGTCTGCATTAAATACTTGGAGCCTTTTCAATCCATATCATTTGAGCAACCCTATCATTATACTCTGTGATGGTGGTATTAAATTTTATGCATTATTCTATATGATAATCATTTTTACAAAAGGCACAAGTTTGATAAATTAGGCAATCACACTAGTAATCCTCTTGAGATCCACAATTGTAATATGTTCTTGGTAGAAAATGACCACCTCCATATCCATGAATGTGACCTATATAAGACCAACCTCCACCATTGTACTTGTTGTTGGAAACATAGGTTTGATGATTACCACACATGTATACCACATGAATCTCACTAATAAGGAAATAATCATTAGTGTCATGAGTATATGCATCACATATTTTATAATATGATGATACCTTTGATTGAGTAGTGCACTGAAGTAGGGAAATCTATCACATCATGTTATTATTGGAATATCTCATAGCACTACTTTACCATAGTGAAAATACAATTTCTAAGAAAATTATTCCAATTATGATCTTAAGTTTCATATGAAACATCCCACAAACTACTATGAGTATCATGTGTACTATTTGTATTGAGATTCTCAAACTAAGACGCCATAGAAGTATTTTTTGATTCCATAAAGGGAATAATCCCTATGTATATACTTCCAATGGATTTGGCATGAAGGTAAACTTCTACGGCCTTATTAAGGTTAGTAAAAGTCTTCTGGCATAATGTGCATCTAAAGGGATACAATAAGCCTCCTATAAACCACTACGCATACTGAGTTATATTTATCTCAAATAGTAGCTTACAAACAAGGATTTTAAATTTATTCATCATACTTACAATCAATCTCAATTATTTATTGTTTAATATCCTTTAATTGAATAATAATCTATTTCTCAAACTTTCAGATATCAATTTCTTGAATAAAATCCATCTTTGATTATTTTTAGCTTACCATAACTTTTTATGGATCAAAATATTGGTGCCACTTATACATGATGTATAAAATGGTAGTGTCAAACTAAATTTCCTTTTTTTATTAGAAGTAATGCCACATGATTGATAGATAACCTCACTCTTATGAACATGTGCTACATTTTCTAGACTATGATATTGAGGTAGATAAAGTGTCATCTCGTAGTCAATTATAGATGGACTGGTTACTATCAATTAAGCTTGTTTTGATTTACTTCAAGTATTTCTTTTATCTTGTGTTGGACTTACACCAATGCTTCTTGCACCACCTCTAGATCATCCAACTAAACCACCATAGGTAATACCTCTTATGCATCTTGTGTTAATAGAAGCACTTGATATGTTGGGTTTAGAACTAGGTTGATTAACTATAAAAGGTCTAGAATTTTGCCAAATATTTATACTTGGTCTATAGGGAATTCTAAATAGATCCATATGTTTTAATTATACTATAAAATGAATTAATAACAAACTTTTATCTTCATCCTCTAATTTCAAAGTTTTTTCAATAGGTTTATTCTTTAAGTCTATACTATTTGTATCCAAATTTCTTACAAGAACATCATCTAACACTAATTCATGAGCGTGTAATATGTGTGGGAAATGGGTCTATCTATATTGGGTTTTACAGTCACCAATTCTTTAAATATTTCTCATATGTGTACTTGTGTCAGTGTTGGGTATGGTTATATGGCTGGGTAGTCCTTATTATTCCTTTCTACCTTATTATGGATCTTCACAACACTTCTAGAGTCCTCTTGATCCCTTCCTAGATCGCTTCCAATCATATCCATTCACCTAGGCTCATCATACTTGTGCTTATGTAATTATTACTTACTATATGCCACGTTTAAACCAATAATATTATATCAATGCTTTCCCCTTTATTTTCCCACCAAATTCACTACTCATGAGAGAGAGATTTTATCCATCCATGTGGAATTTTTCAAGTTATACATCAACTCTAAGTTTCCTAATCTATAACTAAAACTTCCCAAGATACCTTCCACATGCATCTCAAAAGAAGTTAAATCAAGCCTATTTTATATAAGATTATTTAGAGATTACATATTTTAAAATATATAAATTTAGTGTTCCTTTCCACTAAATATCCACTGCACATGTTTAGGGAGTATCCAATTTTAACAACTTTGATTGGTGATCTACTGATTAGGATATCTTCCATCAATAATTATATGAATGGTATTGTGTGTACTTTAAAAATTAAGCATGCAATTAAATCAAAACTTATATAAAAAAATATTCATAAAGTTAATCATATAGGTTTTTTTTACCCATATATGTGCAAAATATCCTATTTTAAGATACTGAAGTGAAAAATTATCTTCTATGGTAATAACTGAAAGCTTGATATTTTTTAGAGATAGTCATTTGAGTATCTTATCACTGTTATGGAAAAAATCACAATGAATCACAGTAATAAAATAATAATTTTAGGATATTTTCTTTTAATCTAGTATTTCTTTCCCCTTATTTTGAGCCTAATAAAAAAAGAGTCCCAATGAGCTAGCATGCCAACATATCAAACAAGAAAAAGGTTTTTACATGCTCACCTGAATAATGTATCTTAGGATAAATTCACGTTAGTTTTATCATATGAAGGTGTATTTATTTGATTTCCTAAGGTATGTCATTCGAATATTCACTTAGTCCTAAACTCATACTTAGTTCCATGTCAAACTCTAAACTTCTCATTGATTGATTAACTAACCAAAGAAGAAGAACCTAGGAACAAACTAATAACAAAATATTAATATCTCCATTATATTCATGAACATAATTCAAAAGTATTTCATCAACACATAAGTTTTATTTCATTACATTCATAAGTCATATCAGTATTAAAAAAGCACCAGGATTATATTGATCAACAATAATACTAAGTAAAACAAGGGGGTATTTTTATATGGTTTACTCTAAACATTTAGTTGCAAATGTACTTTTAAATATATGACTCAATAATTACCATTAATAGTAATGAGTGGTCACAATATTTTTATAATTAATTCCTAATGATTCGTGCCTAACTACCCATATATGTTCTCTCTATACTAAACCCTCATCAGCATTCACCTATCATTATGTGGACTAGTTTTCAATTCACACTTGACTATTTCCTATCTAATGTTCATGTGAATCATTCTATAAGCATCTCCACCTTCTATGCCTTGCTCAAGTCTTATGCTAAAATTCAGTCCTACATTCTCTGGTTCTCCATTTTTCATGTTTCTTTTTTCCATGTGAATTTCCTCTTCCATGTCATGGTCTATTGTGTCATGGTCTTCCACATCATGGTCTCCAATTGCATGTCCCTCCCATGCCTATGATTAGATCTAAACCTCTTAAATTCAAAAATTACTTAGCCAAAATTGAGGTCCAAACACTCACCATGAAATAAAACATATCCTACCCACACAATAAATTTCCATGTCATATGAAGAATCCCACAACCTCATTTTACACCATCATCTCCACCAAAAATATAAAAATATTATTGCTTAACTCTTCATACACAAAATACAAGATGATTTCAGTGGTCATAGCACTTAACACTCCATCAATTTACAAAACCCCACATTAAAAAAATAGAATATTATATAAGTGTGAATGAAAATATAAAAATATATTTAAGTTAATTCCCAATCAATATCTACCGCTTTAATTTTTATTTTTCACTAGTTATTTCTTGACTACAAGAGGACTGTGTCAAAATAACAATAAATTTAACTCTTTATAAGAGTTTTATGATTTCATGGGATGGTTTTATACATCATTTATACTAAATTAATACCAAATTTTATTCTTGGACTCAACATGTACATGCCCCAAACTAACCAATTTCTTCAACGTAGACTCCAATGTTGACTATGATTTGACATAGGGTTGACTTTACTAAAATAGTGAATATTTTTCATTGTAATAAATACAAAAAATATATATTTAGTTATTATATTATTTCATAATGATCCTCTACACCAAATTTCATGATGAGATCTAGCATATTTTAACTTGTAGGCCCAATTTGGCAAAAGCTAGTGACACATGTCTTCTTGGTCAAATTTTATAAATGAGTCATCATCATATTTTTCCTTGTTTTTTTATTCATATAATTTATTATAATTATAAAACTCATCATTACAAAATTTTTCAATTTACTTGATGACTTAATGCATTTAGTCTCTTCACTAGTTTTGACTAGGCACAACCCCTTGGGTTCGAAGGACCAAATCTCACTTTAGGTTTCAAAATTAAAATCAAAATGGTTGAATGGTATTAAATGGTCCAAAAATTCCTTCCAAAACTTATTTAAGTTGTCAAAACCTACTTCACATTTCAATACTTCTCATAGGGTGTTCACTATCCTTCATAATATGTAGCCCATTAGGTCCGTAGGACCATTCCTTGGTTTAAGTTGCTAAGATTCAAATTCATTACATCGATGGTCTTGAGTGATCATTACACACTTGTATAAACCCTTCTCAAGTAACCAAATACTTTCTACCATTCTTGCAACACCTTAAAGTCACAATACTCTATCTATGCTTATAGCCTTGTTTTCACTATTTTTCCCTTAGTTTGATTAACCTATGTCCTTTCTTGAAGATGTAAGAATAGTTTAGGGAACCCTTTATCACCATTAAACTCCTCACAAATTTAAAACAAATTTGAAATTATTTATCTCTAATACAAAGTTGAAACAAAATTGAGAGTGATATATTAAGTAGTACTAATTTTTGAAATATGGAGATCTATTTGTTTTCTTCTAACATGCCTACTGTAATGAGAATTATTACTTAATAGAGGACTAGTTATTTTTCACTAGTAATTACTTAATAGATCTCCTAGTTATCACTTTATTTTATAGAAACCCCCAAATTAGGCCTAATTAGGCATATTCTAACCAAAACTTCTATAATTTGAATGAGAAATCACCTATAAAGGTTTGAATCGCTCTAAAATCTCCACTCTCCTTTTGCAATAAATTTTGTCTCACTCTCTCAATACACTTTCTAGGCTTGTCTAGGCCTAGTATCATCTACTTTATCTATATACACTTAGACTTAAATATAATAACTTCCAACCTTACCATATCGTCAAACATGCTAAGAAACCTTTACTGAAGACCCCAAGGATTCCTTGTACATATTTTCCACTTTTGCCCAAGTAGGACTATAAGTCCTAGTAAGCCTAATTCATGTTCTTAAATATTATTTTTACCTTGTGACTTTATTTCTCACTCTTAACCCCACTATCACACCTATAATACTTATTTCAATATTAAACAACTATTCTCACAAGTTTAGACATCCACTATTCTAAATTATCCACTTATTTCCCCTTGTTAGCTTCAAAGACTAGGCCTAACAACTACACTCTATTATACACTTATCCCGCTAGGGTTTTAGGCTTCTTTGGAATTGATGTTTGGCCATATATCCTCCCATAGACGTGCCCCAACCTCCAAACCACCTTAAACAATTGAAGTAGTGAAACCATACATTTAGTTATCATAATTGTCATTGCATTATGTAAAATTTGTATGTTGTGTGCAAAGAAGGTTTGTGGGTACAAGTTTGATGAATTGGCATAATTGATCCATATTTCTGATCCTTGACCTAATATCTTTGATTAAGGGCATGAACACTTTATTTTAGGTCTAACTCCATAAGCAATCCACTCATTTTCATTATTTAAAATTTTACAACATTTCAAAGGCTCAAATCCTCACCAAAAGTTATGTCATAATATCCTCTTCCTCAACTAAAAACTTTACCTCTGGGACTAGCAATTTAAAATACACCACTTCAATAAAATATATATAATAAAATTACACATGTTCCAACAAATGTGACATCCACTTCTACCTGCAAGTGTATGTTCACTACTATTCTCAAGCACAGAAACACTGATAATAACTAGTGTCAAAGTTTAAGCTATGATCTAAGAACTCAATTTTTGGTGCTTGTTGGCTGAAAAATGACACTACCAACACATATAAAGGTGAAAATATTATCCATGACTAGGTTATTGGCCTCCCATAAGGCCTAAATGACAAACCCATCACCCATTATATGCTCAAGAATGCCCTTCCCAATATAAAAAAGATGTTAATTATTTGCATAACTTTAGGCATGCATAAAACCAAAATTATAAGTATATGGAGGAACCATAAGATCCATCATGTGCATGGAAAAATACTTTAATTTCACCTTGAATCTAGTCTAAACAATCTTTAATAGCAATCTGTTGTAGAAGTTGTAGTAAAGGGTCCCAAAATGCAACTTTTTGGCAGTAAAGAGATAACTTATTGACCTCCAACTAGCACCTTTACCTCTGGGATAGGTAGTTTTAAATACACAACTTCAAATATATATATATATATATATATATATATATGAAAATTACATGTATTCCAACAACCATGACACCCACTTTCACTCATAAGTGTATTTTCACTACTGTTCCAGAGCATGAAAACACTGATAACAAATGTTGTCAAAGTTAAAGCTATGGTTTAAAAACTCAATTTTAGGTGATTTTTGGATGAAAAATGGAACTACCAACACATATAAAAAGGTTAAAAACATTTATTACCAATTTTTTGGCCTCCCATCTAGCCTGGATGACAAACCCACCACCCATTTTGGCCTCAAGAATGCCCTTCCTAATACAAGAAAGATGCTGATTTTTAGCCTAACTATAGGCATGCATAAAACCAAAACTATAATTCATATGGAGGAATAATTTGTTCCCTTATGTGTATGGGAAAGTTACATAATTTCACCCTAAATATATTTTGAAGTGGCTCTAAGATAAATCCATGGTATAAGTTGTAGTAAAGGGTCCTAAAATGCAATATTTTGGCAGTGAAGTTATAACTTCTTGACCTCCAACTAGAAACTTTCCCTCCAGGACCAGTAGGTGAAAATAAAACACTTATAACAAATATATATAGGAAAATTACACATTTTAAAACAACCATGACATGAACTTCCACTTCCAAGTGCATTTTCACTACTGTTCTAGAGGACAAAAACACTAACAACAAATGTTATCAAAATTGAAGTTGTGGTCTTAGAACTCAATTTTTAGTGCTTCTTGGAATTTACAACACATTAAAAGGGGAGAATAACATTTAAGACTATGTTATCAACCTACCATTTGTCCTAGATGACAAACCCACCACCCATTTTGGGCTCAAGAACATCCTTCCCAATACAAGAAAGATGTTGATTTTTAACCTAACTTCAAGCATGCATAAAACCAAAAGTGTATGTCATAATAGAGGAACCATAACATCATTCATATGAATATTAAATTCATCTAATTTAAACCTAAATATATTATGAATCACCTCTAAGATGAATCTATGGTAGAATATACAGTAAATGGTCCTAAAATACAATTTTTTGGTAGTGAAGAGACAACTTATTGACCTCCAAATAGCAACCTTGCCTCTAAGACCGGTAGGTGCAAATCATTGAATTTGAAAACATATATATAAGAAAATTACATGTGTTTCAACATGATGAAGGAGCACCAGGTGGAACAAAGAATGACAAAAATCATTTTTTCTGCTCAACTTTAAGAAAAATTAAATTTTAAATATTTAAATTATATGTAAAAAGGTAAAAAGGGTAGAAATTAATATATTTCTAGATGTTAAGTCAGAAATAATTTTAGTATTATATAATTTTTAAATTATTAAATTTTTGTAGATAGTATTAAATAAACCCAGATATAAATTATCTGGAAGCTTAAGTTTAGTATATGTTGGAATAAATGGATAAGTTTTATCCCAGGCAAAATGGGGTAGAAGGTCAATATAAATTTTAAAAAGAGTATTATTTTATAAGGAGTGGTTAAGTGTGTATTTCAATTAAATAAATAAATAAATAATATATTATTTTATTTGAAATATTTAACATCTTTTTGTGGAAGTTTTTGTTATAGAAGCGTAGGGTTTGATTATGGGAGAGAAGATAAAAAAAGGGAAGGAACTCCAGGACTCGTGAAGAGAAGTGGTAGTAAATGAATGGAATTGATCATTTTTTGTATTACATGATCCAAATAAAAGGTGCAATGAAGTAAACTGATATAATTATTTTATTATTATTCTTTCACCTATTGAATAAACACCACTCTAGTTTGAGTGATCTGCATGTTACCAAATAAACTTGAGACTTTATAAATAAAAGGATTTGCATATTAGAGTGTGGCACAATTAATTTGTGAGACTATTCATATGCATGAAGATAAGATTGAGAATCTTATAAATTAGAGAATATAAACTAGGTTGATTAAAGAAAGGGAATGGTGTCATACCCCTTAAGAGGTGAATTGCATGTCAATTAATAAAATTGATAATTTTATATATATAGTAGAGTTGGCAAACTGTGGGTGATTGACCTTGATATTATCAATAATAAGTGACTTAAACCTATTTCAAAATAGATATGCATGTTGATACCTACACTCACTTCAAATTTAGCATCCAAGAATATTAGCATCACAATTGGGTGATTTGTCTCAAATAATTTTAGTGCCTTAGTTGAACAATTTGGCTCTACAGATCCATAGCGCATTTATATATGTGGCACTAGAAATTTATTAGAGTGATTGGAAAAAGAAGCGGTCATTGGATTAATTTGCATGCTACTTTTTAACAAGGGATGGTGTAACTTAAGCTTCAAAATGACATTTAATTATTTTGTTGAAGTTTTTAATTCATATCATTCCCTAAGAAATTGGGAAAAGTTACAAGTTATTAATTTGGAGGGATGACATAAACAAGGAGGGATTGAATCACTAAGTCTTATTGAAATTTTGACATTTCTTAAGTATTTCAATAAGAGGAGATAAAAAGGGTTATAATTTTCATATTTTATTCCAAAGGGATTTAAAGCTTTATTTTGAATTCTATCGATTAACGATGAAAATTTATTTAATTTCTTTTGGAGATTCCACATAAATACAAAATTTTAATTTGAGGGCAAATAAAATATTATATTTGGAAGAAATTAATTATTTTCAATAAATTGTTGTCAGTTTGTGGTATCAGATAAGTACTCTCTATAAAAAAAAGAAATCCAAAAGATTATAAAGATGGTGATGATAGCAAGTTGTAGAGGATAGAGGAAACTAGGACAAGCTATTTTATAGGTAGCAATAACGAAAGAGATAAGAAATCTCATGACTAGATTCCAAGATCTAGAAATGGCTTTGAGAAGAGGCACTGACCTTGGTAAAGTCAGTGATAGAGAAGATGAACCATGAGAGGAAAAATTGGTGTGAGAAGAAGAAATAATCAAAGAAAGAATGATTTGAGATATTATGGATGTGAGTGCAAGGCTCAAGATGAAGGTTCCCATTTATGAGGGAAACGTAAATGTTAAAGAGCTTATTGATTGGATCAGTGCAATAGACAAATATTTTTAATATGAAGGAGTTGATGATGATAAAAAGGTTAAATTTGCCATGACCAGATTGAAAATTCATGCACCCCTATGGTGGGATGGAGTGCAAGAAGAAAGAAGAACAAAATGAAAGCAAGAAAATACAGAGTTAGGACATGATGGTTGCCAAATTAAAATTAAAATTCATGCCCAAAGATTATCAAGTTAATCTTTTTAGAAAATTATAAAATTTGAAACAAAAAGAAGTGTCTATAAAATAATATATAGAGGAATTTTATAGGCTAACCATAAGAGTGGGGTATGTTGAAGATGATGTAGAAAAGGTGGTAAGGTATACAAATGGCCTAAAATTTTCCATTTAGGATGAGATGAGTCTTATCATTCCAAACTCAGTAAAAGAGGCATACTAATATGCCTTGAAAGCAAAAGATAAGATAGCAAGGAGATATTATTAGCAAGCAAGAATCAGAAGCAAACCTCTTAGAGGAATAGGAGAGTATGAAATTAGAAGACCATTATAGGCACATGATGAATGTGAGAATAGTTCACCATAGCAAGATTCAACTCCGAGATGCTACTACAGAGGTAAGAAACCACTTGATAGAGGTAGAAGTAGTGGTTTCATTGGAATATGTTTTAAATATAAAGAATATGGGCATAGATCATATGAGTGTCTTACTTATCCATCATCATACTTATCCATCATCAAGTCAAGAAAGTGCTCATGTGGTGCAAGCTGTTTAGGATGAAAAAGGTATTACATCTACTGGGTATGAAGATGCTCTTGAAAATGGTGAATCCTTACTTATGAAAATGATTCTAATCAAGCCAAACATGAAAATTATAGAGGAATATCCTTAGAAGAAGGCATTGCTTAGGATAACCTACAAAGCACAAGATAAAGTTTGTAAGGTAATTGTTGATAGTGGAAGTAGTGACAATCTTATGTCTATAGAAATGATAAATAAACTAAACTTGCAGAAGGTAAGGCATCCTATTCCTTATAAATTATCTTTGTTATAGAAAGATCATCAAATTATGGTTAATGAATAATGCAAAGTAGAATTTCAAATAGGGATTTGTAAGGATGAAGTTATTTTTGATAGAATGCCTATGGATGTATGTCATATTTTGTTAAGAAGTCCTTGGAATTATGACATGAAGACCATTCATGACAAAAAAATAAACACATACACCTTTGAAAAGGAATGACATACACATCACTATTGCCATTGAAAGATGAAAATACAACTATTCAACATGCTTCTAAGGTGTTAATTATGGGTGAAAAGTATTTTTTTCAGTAGTGAGAATTGGATGAAGGAAATGAAATATTAGATGATCAACTCAAGGTAAATGATACACTTAATTAACAAGGTAATTTGTCTTTGAAGTCTGAAAATGTGCCACATAATAATGTTGAAAGGTTATTTTCAAACTTGTTTAATAGTGTATATTCCATAATAAATCTCAAATTTTTTGAAGGATTTGCTGAAAATGTGAAGTTGTTGAGAGCAATTGTCATAGAAGGCAATGTGGTTATAAAATTGGTAGAGGAACAAGAAACAAAGAAATAAACGAAAGTTGTCTTGAAAGAAAACAAAGAAAATTTTGGGTTGGATGATGGAAAAAAATTGATTGCTACTTAGGAAGATAAAAACAAGAAGGAAAAAGAACAACAATAGGTGCATATTGATGCACTAAATCGAAAGATAATGTTTATAGAGGATCTAGGCAGAATTCAAAGTCCAAAATAAAAAGAATAATTTGTTTTATTTGACATATTTGTTTACTATGTAGGTATAATGAAAAATAATGATATTATTCAAAACCTGATAGGAAACATCTAGGATTTTAATAAAAGTCACTTTCAATTCATTAAAGGTGAAATTTATGTATTGTCAATACATGGACTATGGGATACAAGAGTAAATAGGTTAGAAAAAAAGGTACCAGAAGAAGTACCAAAATATTGATCAAAAATCATGAGCAAGAGCTCATAGGAACTTTCTAGGCTGGTAGTTTGATGCAATAGCATTAGGTGGACAAAGAATGAAGGAAATTATTTTTTTTGCTCAACTTTATAAACTTTTAAATTTTATAAATTTAAATTGTATTTAAAAAGTTAAAAAGGGTAGAAATTAATATTTTTCCAGATGTTAAGTCAGAAATAGTTTTAGTAGTCTAGAATGTTTAAATTAGTAAAGTTGTGTAGATATTATTAAATAATCCTAGATATAAATTATCTGGAAGCTTAAGTTTAGTATCCATTAGAACAAATGAATAAGTTATATCCCAGGGAAAATGGGGTAAAACGTTAGTATAAATTATAAAAATATATGATTTTTTAGGGACTACCTAAGTGTGCATTTGAAATAAAATAAATAAATAATATATTATTTTATTTGAAATATTTAACATCTTTCTGTGGAAGTGTATATTGTGGGAGTAAATGGTTTGATTATAGCAGAGAAGATTAAAAAAAGGGAAGGAAATCTAGCATCTATGAAGAGAAGTGGTAGTAAATGAATGGAATTGATCATTTTTTGTATTGCATGATCCAAATAAATGGTACATTGAAGTAAACTGATGCGTTTATTTTAATATTGTTTTTTCACCTATTAAATAAACACCACTCTAATTTGGGTGATCTACATGTTACCAAATAAAATTGAGACTTTATAAATAAAAGGATTTGCATATTAGAGTATGGCACAATTAATTTGTGAGAGTATTCATATGCATGAAGATAAGATTGAGAATGTTATAAATCAAAGAATATAAACTGGGTCGATTAAAGAAAGGGAATGGTGCCATACCACTTATGAGGTGATTTTCATGTCATTTAATAAAATTGATAATTATATATATAGAAAAGTTGGCACAATGTGGGTGATTGGCCTTACTATTATTAATAATAAGTGACTTCAACCTATTGTAAAACAAATATGCATGTTGAGATCTATGCTCACTTCAAATCTAGCATCCAAGAATATTAGTGTCATAATTGGGTGATTTGTCTCAGCTAATTTCAGCACCTTAGTTGAATTATTTGTCTCTATAGATCCAAAGCATATTTGTATGTGTTGCAGTGGAAATTTATTGGACTAATTGGAAAAAGAAGTGGTCATCGGATTAATTTCCATGTTTCTCTTTTACAGGGTTTGGCTTAACTTAATCCTAGGAATGACATTTAATTATTTTTTTAAAGTTCTTAATTCATATCATGCCCTAAGAAATTGAGAAATTGGGAAGATTTGCAAGTTTTTAATTTGGAGGGGTGCCATAAACAAGGAGGGATTGGCTCATTAAGTTCTTTATTGAAAATTTGACATTTCTTAAGTATTTCAATAAGAGGAAATTAAATGTGGATGATATTATACATAATATATACAAGTTTCAATTCATTATAAGATAAAAAGGGTTATAATTTTCATATTTTATCCCAAAGGGATTTAAAGCTTTATTTTGCATTTTGTACATTAATGATGAGATTTTGTTTTATTTCCTCTGGAGGTTCCAAATAAATATTAAAGTTTGATCTGGGGGAAATAAAACATTATATTTGGAAAAAATTAATTATTTTCAATTAATTTTTATCATAACTGTGACATCCACTTCCACCCACAAATGCATTTTCACTATTATTCTAGAGCACAGAAACACTGACAATAAATGTTATCAAAGTTAAAGCTATGGTCCAAAAAATCACATTTAGGTGCTTGTTGGCTAAATAATGGTACTACCAACACATTTATATGGATTAATAACATATAGGACTAGGTTCTTAGCCTCCAATCTAGCCTTGATGATAAACTCACCTTGCATTCTAGGCTCACGAATGCCCTTCCCAACCCAAATTTAGGTATTTATAAAACCAAAAAGTTAAGTCATATGGAGTAACCAAAAAATCCCTTATGTGTATGGGTAAGTACTCTAATTACACCTTGAATTTAGTCTAAATCATCCCTAAGAAAAATTTATTGTAGAAGTTGCAGTAAAGGGTCCTAAAATATAACTTTTTTGCAGTGGAGAGACAACTTCTTGATCTCCAACTAACAACTTTGCCACTGGGATCAGTAGGTGCAAATACACTACTTAAAACATGTTTGTATAGGAAATTTACATGTGTTCCAAAAATTATGACACACACTTCCACTTGTAAGTGCATTTAGATTACTATTTTGGAGCACAAAAACACTGACAACAAATGTGTTTATAAGGCTACAAAGATAAATAAACTTGTCATGATAAATTTTTCAAGAGTCTAGATATTCAAAGTACTTTTAGTAAGTTTATTTTAGCTTTAAAATATTAAATTATTTACTAACAGTGCTAACCATGTGAAGGTGGAAGCTGATTTGGCACCACTAACCTATAGAAAAATGTTAGTAAGTAATTAAAGATGAAATTTATGCATGTACTACCTACAAAATTAAAAACATTTGGTAGAATTAATTACATATAGATTTTACAAGTCAACATATATGTTCATTTTAATCTAATGAACCATTTGGGTCTTCTGTAATATTGATAGTATTATGAATGGCCCCATGGTCTAAGTCACAAACTTTCCATAGATTCTTGTTTGTTGGCCTCCCATTATATTTTTTCAATTGAATATTTCTTTTAATAACCAAATTTGAATATTTTAGAATCTTCCTATTATTTTTAAAGTCTTCAAACAACCATATATTTAAATTTTTTATAAGATATCATCGAAGCCAAGTTCTAGTGACTACCATAGACCCAGTGGGATAATCAATGCTTTTTCCATCTACGACTGAGGAAGTCAATTTTTATTTCCATCAACATAAGTAGTAATTTGTTACATATTTATTGTCCTCATTTACAATAACTTCAAAAACATGGCTTGAATCATAAAAAATTAATTTTTAATGACATTATAAAGATAGATAATGAGAATAAATAGTACATAAAGATTAATCTTTTACATGGCTATACTAGATCAAATATATGGTCAAAGTCATGTCAATAACTTATAATACTAGTGGAACCTAATATGTTTTGATTGGAATTAGAGGTTTGGAAATCCAATCATCTATCCACTCTTGTGACTCACACTCATTCCAAATAAGTTCTATGCATGTAGAAAAAAATCATGTCAAGTGTCAGGTGTGAATAGTCTAAGAACATGCATTTGAGTTATGAAATGAGTGGAACTCACTTGAACCTATTAGAGTCATACAATCCTCATATTTTAACAAGTCTTTATAATGTGATTGGTCATCACTAATATAAAAATGGTATTCATTTAATATTGTTTGATCATCTTCTATATTATTAGGTGTATGGATGAATGCTATATACATGAATATGGAAATTTGTGTTCAGTTGTAATACTATAATTGAACTTCCATTTGTGGTTTAAATGTGTAATTTTATGCAAATTTAACTACTAAAATAATAGAATCAAGTGGGAATGTGTCCTTTCTTAGCTTTAAATGTTGATCCAACAATTTATCGCTATGTGTGTGTCTTATATACTCATAAATAATTTTCTCCATGAATTCTAAAATAGATTTCTCTTTCAAAACAAGATCACACCTTTTAGATTCTTTGCCATCTTTTACTTGATAAGTCAGAGATTTGTATTTCCTTAAAATAACTAATTTCTATCCAATTACACTTGCACACTCCTCATGGATACATTTTTTCAATTTTAGAAATCAACCACAAATGCTGAAATTTCCATCCAAACATGCTTTCTTATAAAGGAACAATCCATATAATCTTTCACAGAAAATATTTAAAATAAATTTCCTGGCTGATTTTGGTAGAACTTCTATCTTGCACTCTTGAAAAATGTTAGTAGTATGCAAATTACAATAAATATGGCAAAAAACATCATAGTGTATTGAAAATTTAACATGTTGCATACAACAAAAAGTGGTGTGTGTGTGTGTGTGTGTGTGTGTGTGTGTGTGTGTGTGTGTGATTTATTTTTAAAAAAAAAAATTGGCCATCTCAAAAATTCTTTGACTAGTAGAAATTTACGGATGTTTTTCCAAAAACTTAGAGTACAATTGTGTTTGAGAGATATCTAAGAAATGTTTTAGATGCGATTCATGATTATAAGAATCAACTATTCTTTTCACTACATCTCTTGCATTAGGCACAACTATTGTATTATCTTTCCAAAATTGTACGATTAAGTCTTTCAAAGCATCAACTATAGCCTTGTCCTTTCATGGAAGTCTACAAGAAAATGCTCGAAGATCTTTCGTATTAGGTTCATTAAGTTTTTAATGTCTTACAATTACATTCATTAATGTTTTTTTATTTATATTAAGTTGTTGACTTGTTTGTAAATTAATCATTTTTTATTATTTCTACACTTACTACACAAGTTGTCAGTACACGTCAGGCAATATTACAATATTTGTTACAAGATTTTAGGACTACAATATGACATGCATCATGTATATTTTCAATAATTTCATCATTTTCACTATCCATGTTAGATGCTATTAGTCTTAATGTGTAAATTATAGGTCTCATCTTAAGCAATTTTATCAATGAAACAAATAATTGACATCTTTAACTATCATACTCCAATATATGAAAGAAACTATCCCAAACTTCTTGAACCAATCTTCTTGAATAGTGGTCAAACATTTTTTTATGCATTTGTTTCAAAATATTTTCATCAACTTATAATAAGTACTTATTTTTTCTATGCATAATTCTTGAAGGTGTTGTTATTGGTGGAATCCGTTCAAAGAGTGTTTCAAAATCATTATATATTTCCTTGAAATTTTCTTCATTATTTATTTTTTCATTATATGTTTCCATGAAAATTTATTCATTGTTAATTTAATCATAATTTGAGTCCATTAAATTTTATTAATTTTTTGTGGCTAAAGTATCATGCATAGGGTCTTCATCAACATAATAAAAAAATTTAAACTTTGAATGTGAATTTCCAACATTATAATTTTCTATTGTCAACTTCAACATAATGTAAATCATTATTGTGAAATTCATCATAATTTAATTGATTGTTGTTAATTACCTCATTATCTAAGGCATTTGACTCATCAGGGTTATTCTTTGTACCTTGTATGGAATAAATTGCTTACATTCATACCTTGGTTTTTTCTTTCAACTCTTCTAATTGTTCTAATGTTTTGTTATTCAACTTATTCCTCATTTTTGAATGCAAAATAGAGCCCATTTTGTTAAAATCAACCAAAATAGTACTTTAAATGTGGGTTCCAAAATAAAATTGTAACCAAGAAGTATGCAGAGTACACAAAGTACATAAGAAATGTCTATGGGGATAGTTATCTTGATTAGGGATAAAATAGACATTGAAAAGTGATTTTTTATTTTTGATTTAAGGAATGCGTACGTATTCCTATAATGCATATGCATTCCTTAAATTATAGGCATATATTATACAAACAACCAAAAAGCCTTGTATTCAATCATATTTTCCAATATAATACTATAATATGATGCAATAACAATCAATAAGACTAAAATATGATGCATAAATCCATAATATGATGCAATAAGACTATAAAATATTGAAATAACTCTATCATATCATGTGATAAGGATCAATATGATGTAATAAGACTATCATATGATGGAATAAGACTATCATGTGATGTAATAAGACTATCATGTGATGCAATAAGACTATCATATGATACAATAAATGTCTAATATGATGAAATTAGACTATGATATGATACAATAAGGCTCAATATGATGTAATTAGGCTATCATATGATGCAATAAGTCTCAATATGATGTATAAATATCCAATACATGATGCAATAAGACTCTTAATAAGATTATAATGCAATGAGACTAATGAATGATGCAATAAGGCTCAATATGTAAGACAAAATGATGTAATTTTACCCAAAATCCCATCATAGGTCCTTACAAAATTAGGTGAATAATAGGTTCACAAATTGGCACTAATCACATTCATGAATTTATGCATTTGTGATGAAATTAAGGAACTTAGTGGTTGTGTTTTCTTTAAAATTAAGATTTAGGGTTAGGGGTCTAGTATAATGTGTTTACACGTGTATATTTATGAAATTAGGGTTTATGATCAAAATGTCATGAAATGTGACTTAATTTATCCCTTTCAATCACATCCTAGACTCCAATTTAGGTTCAATGGGTTGAAATTGGCCAGATTTACATTTGTATTTGCATTTTTGATTAAATTAGGGTTAATTAGGTCATACATATTGCATCTAGATTATACAATTAATAGGGCCATAAATTTGGTTTAGAGGCTCAATTTTGCCTAAATTATGTCCCTAATTAAACTAATCAACTAATTGGTTCAATTTATGAAAGATAGAGTCATACTTAATTATGTCCCAAATCATATATCATGATCTTATAGTTATGTCAAGAAGTGGTTAAAATTGGCCTCCCATACCTCCTTGATTGAATTTCCCATATAATTTAACCTTGTTATGCCATGTGTGTACCTCATACACTCAAAAGTGTTAAACCTATAAAAAATTCATCAAGTCCTAATATTTTTAGGGTTGAAAATGCCTTGCGAGGCCAAATATAATAACATATCACTAGGTGTACCTCATATGTGCTTGGAAGTTTCAACACTATTAGAGGTGTCAACGCCTAAAAGCATTGAAGAGCTCTATCAGAACCTCACAACGTTTGATTTAATTAGATACATGCAAGTGTGTAACTTATACACACATATATTTATGAGAGATCTAAATGTCACTTGTCTTAGAAGCATCAAATTTGTTAGAGCATCAAGACACCCAATACAATCAAAAATTTCCAAAAGTGTAGGTTTAGTACACTTGGTGAAGTGTTAGAGTTATTAGATATGCAACGAACATTTTCAATTTTATACATGTATGTTTTCAAATTATTTATATCCCTATACCTTGAATTACCTCTACAAATATCAAAACTTACATTCATATTAAGTCCTACACATAAGTGATAACATAATTCAGCAATGGATGAGCCTCAAACTCAAATCCCAAGCTGGAGCAAGAATTCTAATACATGTATTCCTTTATTGTAGTCCACATCATAAGGTTTAATCTAATTTCAATGAAATATGAACAAGAAGATTGAAGATATATGTACAAAATATATATAATCTTGAAACCTTCGATGAGGAGGTGCACACTAGTATTCAATTTTGATCAATCATATATATGAGATGAGTAGTGCATCATCCACATAAATAATTATTAGGTCTCTATTCTGAGTATTAACCTTGAGGGCAAATAGATCTCAAATTTAGAAGACATTATCATAGGTTTAATGTATCTTAAATAATTTTAATAGAGTTTGCATTGGGGTAACTTATACATATGTCATACTCGGTCAATGCCAAGTCTACGCCATCCCTTAATGGTTTTGAACAAAGTCCCTAGTCTATTAAGATATTTTATAAGCTATACATTCATCACTATAGGCATGACATCTTAAAATAACATCTTAAAACCACATCATCAATAATGGATATATGTGACCATTTCAAGTTTATTGAGCTTAAACCACATCTTATAAAAAATAAAATGCATACCCAACTTAACCAACATATTTCATAATTTAACATGTACATACATTGTAGTTCCATCATTCTTCTTTAGTATCTTACCATGCCAATTACATAGTAAGGTATATAGCTCTATATTATTGGTAAGAACCAAGTGTTGTCTAGCTCATTTTTGAGCTTACAATTGTTGCATGCATGGTTCAGCTAGGACTAGTCCATGTCAAAGACACACTATTCATATGATGTGGGAATGGATGGAGTGGTTTATTTTTATCCCATGTGTGATGGAGGGGTAGATTAAGGAGGTTCACGAAATGGAGGATTAACCATATTTTCACAAGAGATCTTAATTTTTGGTGAAAATTGAATATTGTATTTGAATACATTAGGGAAATCAAACATAATTATAACAACAGAAGACTCTTTTTATACTTTTAATTGGGATCTCAAAATGCACCTATTGAATTAGATGCACACTAAGTGACCCTAGAGGAAACTTAAGGGATTTTATTGAACACATTTTAGGAATGTTTTTGGGACAATCTAAGGCATGATTCATAGGTATTGGGCTCCATTAGATAACATTCTTTAAATATATATCCAAGAGATGAATTGTTACACTAAGGGCTCAATTCTTATTTCTACTTACACAATATTATCTCTACTACATAGTTTAATTCAATGGGTTTGCCACTTAAACAAATTAGCTCAAAATTTATGAATAAAGGGGTTTAGTCAAATATATCAAAGAGACAACAAAAGGGTAAGATATGATTTTAGGCAAGTAGGATAATATCAATAAGAAACACAAAATTTAATGGCAAGTAGGATTTTAGGCAAGTAAGGTGGTAAGGTATATCCTTTCCCTACTAGGGAAATATCCCAATTGATGTGCATGTTTCAATTGTTGGACAATGCTTTTGTTAACATGTGTTCTATTGATAAAACATATTGGTGTATATAAATATTAAAGTGCACCAGATGCTAAACATGTAATATATAATAGTTATTCAACATTTATTCTATAAAATTAAAAGTAACCAATCACATCTTGAAAAGTAAGAGTCAAGTATTGATACTCTATTGCACAATGATTGGTATAGTAAAGGTTAAGTTTTGATCATAGGTTTAAAAAATCCATTTTATGACCTATCATGATAAAATCAATTATTGTCAAATGTATAATCTTTTAGACCTTGAAACCTCAGTTATAAGTAGTTAAGATGACATATTTAAATGAGTAAAAATTCAAAGTCTAATGTGATGTTATGGCACCTTAATTCACTGTCCAAAGCTAATGGGTCCTTTCCCTTATAAAAAGCACAAAATTTGACATTTCCCCTATAAGGATGCATGGCTAATGGGACCTTTCCACCATCAAAAACATGATTTTTTTTGTTTTTTATGGAAAATAAACATGTACGTGTTTTATAATGCATACATGTTCTTTACTACATTATATAATGTGTACGTGTTATTTCAATTTAAATTTAAAATTAAGCCTTTAGGCTCATAAATGGCTTTTATTTCTGACCCAAAGGCTTGGGAATGTACATATATAGTTGAGAACAATATTTTTATGAAAAACTAAAAAATTTGAACTTCAATCACTAAATACACTATGGATTTCAAAATCAAATTTTAAAAAATTATTACCGTTACGATGATCACATTGTTCTCTTTCTTGATGTATGATTTTTATAATTTGTGGGATAATTTAAGGATTTAAACTATATTTATTTCTAACAATAAATTTTTTGGACACTATATGCCTCACCCATATATTACTATTAATGTTTATATAATTTCTTTCATTGATCCAAATACAGAACAAATAATAATGTAACAAACTAGGCCTGATTCTCTACACATTCAATTGAAAAAATATCAATTTTCACTTTTTTGAAGTAGTTAGTATGGGTCACATGGACATCAATCCATTTTTTTATCATTTTTTATAATATACTTAATTTCAAAATTAATAAAAAAATATTCATCAAAAAAATTTAAAAGAAGTTCGTAACACACTAGAAGATATAATCTAAATATTCACAAAATGGTTTATAACAATGTTTAACGATGTTAAAAAAATGGTGGGTCACATAAAATGGTACAATTCAATTTTTATTAAAAAATAGGAGGTCCTCTTCAAATTTTATATGGTTGACCTATATATACATAAAAAAATTTCAAAAAAAATAGTTTTTTAGAATCTAGGCTTAAACTTCTACAATTCATGTTTTTATACCATCTTCAAATTTTTAGTGTAGCCATCTCTAATTATCTTCAAATTTTCACATTTTTAAAATTTTAAAAAAATCATGTCCACTAGGACCTTTTATGTCCCCCAGTTTGGTGCAGTTACCCAAAGATTCCCATGTGTGAAAAAAGAATAGAGTTGATCACAAGATCATTTTGGAGTCATGTGGTCACATGGAGAGTGAAGACAAGAATGATACTTTAACAAATTGTCCTCATATGTGTGAGTGGGAGAAAATGGTTTTGGATCCACATGGAGGTGGTGCATGTTCTTATCTAAAGTGAAGATTCCTTGAAGACTTTTGCACATGAATACAACACCACTACTATGGATATCACATAACACACCAAATGTGTATTATTATTTTTTATCACTATTCCATTCTCTCTCCTCTCTCTCTCTCTCTTATATGTTTTAAATGTTATTATTAATCATGAGACTCTCTTTGTAATTCATTATGTTAGAGGATATATGAAATATTGAGCTTGCAAGCTTAGAAGTTGGATCCTGATGGCATTGTTAAGCTTGTTTCACAATGTTGTGAAAAAAAAGATAAAGGGATTACTAAAGGGACTGGGAGTTAATGGAGAGGCCATTTATGAACCATTCAATATCCCAATAAAGTTGATGCTTAAGATTCTCCCAAGCCTTCCATAAGGTTTGAATTACAAAGTAACCATTACTTTTGATGAGTACTAGGGTGGTGAGTAAGGAGTGAAATCCTAAGCCTTACCATGCTTTCCTGTCATAGGGGAGACCCTGAGAGATACAATGGTAGAGAATAATATTCAAGGATTTACCCCTAGAGAGACCTTTGATTATCTATTTGGCCCTAAGAGTAAGTCCATAGATTTTACTATTGAGGAGACCTAGTCCCCTAGCTTCCTCGGGTCAGCTACAAATGCTCCAGAAAAATCTATGGGAACCCTTGTATCCATCAAAATTATCCCAAATAAAATCCATTAGAAGTTTTTCTAATTTCTTGTAGGTAGAATTATAAGGGTCCCAACAAGATGAGTAATACACATCCATGGGTGCCAAAACTTTAGAGTAAAATTAAAAATTGTGATCGAAAGAAAGAGGCCTCGTGATACAAAAGGAATTCATTTTTTAACTCTCTACACCACATATGACCATGAGTCAGAAGGAGAGGCCCAAAAGGAAAAAAAATGCTCAAAATATTAAGCTACAGTCCTTGTATAATCTACTACCATTGAAATTCTTCAATCCAAGGAGGTTTGGGTCCCAATTCCTTCCTATAACATTAGGTCTTCCTCCATTAAATAGACCAAACTGAATCCAAACAAAATATGTGGATAAATTCTATAGAATTATTAATGGATTCTTCTTCCTCTTGGATAGTGAGAAAGGAGTCATCCATGAAATGACCATTTAAAAGTTGTTTATTAGGCTACAGGAGAGAGATACCTTTCATGAGACCCCTGGTAGTATAAGTAGTAGAAGATAGATAAATATTTCTATTTCAAGAACATAGAGGGAAGGGGATAAAGGATAGCCTTGCTTGATAGAGTGATGTAGTTCAAACTAAGAAGATTGGGTTCCATTAACAGTAATACAAGCCCATGCATCCTAAAAAAATTAATAGTACAATCAAACTTTGGTCCAAACCCAAGAGCCTGTAACATGGATAGAATGAAAGGCCACTCAAAATTATTATAATCTGTTTCAAAATAAATATTAACAAATAAGGCCTTTTGATTAGAAAGGCTATCCCATTCCATACCTTCTCAAATAATGATGACATTGTCCAAGACGAACCTATTTTGTATGAATCATGTTTTTTCACTCTAAAAAATTAAAGGGAGAATGTGTTTCACCATGAGAGCTAGAACTTTGGTAATAATCTTATAGGAAACATTGAGAAAAGTAATAGGTCTCAAGGTTTTCATAATTTTAGGATCACCAGACTTGGGTATGAACTTGATATTACCTGATGAATAAGGGTTGAAAAGGAATTGGTTTATATGAATTCACAATATACCCAGTGTAGATCAAAACTAACAGTGTCCCATAGGGTTTAATAAAACTCATATAACAAATAATAAATTCTTGGAGCTTTGTCTATTATCATTTTTTTATTAGCTTCATGAAGTTCACTGATAGATAAAGGCCTATCATAAGCAATTATTTGAGAATTTTAGACTTTCTTGAGCATAACCTGGACACATTAGAGGAGATCCTCCTCCATTTTTTGAGAAAAAGCTTGGGTTGAGAAAACACCATGATAATGATGCAAAAAATCTTACAAAATTTCAAGAGGTTTAGTAAGTCTTGCATTTCCTTCCTTGACATATTTGATTGTATTAATAACTCTCACCAATTTTTAGCTAGTCTATAAGAGCTTATAGCTAAGCTCCTCTGGGTTTGTGTGCTTCCTCAATTTGGAGCTTATGTCTCCATTGTGCCACTTGAATTTCAAGGTGGACATTAAATGGTGTTTTATTTAGTTCCTATGAGGTGTGTATGAACTCATAGTTTATAGCATTGTGCATATACCATCTAAAAATAGCTATCTACTTTTCATGTATCTAAATAAATATGGAAGTATGAGTAAGATCCTCAAACCACCACTAAATCTAACTAGTATCTCCTTTTAGTCGAGGAACTAAGTTCTAAATTCTGATTATGTGCCCCATAATTCTTTCTTGTTTGAGGTGGGAAGTAAGCTAGATTTAATTAAGGAGAAATCCATTCAAATATAAATTAAATGGGGAGATGATTTAAGATAAAAGTATTAGGAATGATAAAAATAGGCATGTCCTTGATCAGATCAGAATATAAAAGAGTTTTCTTGGCTATCAGAGCTTTGTTAAGATGTTGAAGCACCTTATCATCCCCCTGACATAAATTAGACTAGGTGAACCATGGAGAATCTGAATCCTTCCTTTAGTGATGGTTAAGATGAAAAACCCTAATTTTTTTATGCATATGAAACCATGCTTCATGCTCACCTACACACCATCACATCAAAGGGTTCCTTTATTTGTACTCAGTCAACTTCACCATGTTAAAGTTACCATAAAATATCTAATGAGCATTTGAGAGAGAGTTGGCCAGCCATCTCCACATGGGGTTCAAATCCACCACATCATTGGATGTATATAATTTTACCAACCCAATCATGTCATTGTTAAAATTGAAAAGGGTCTACACCCACTGATGGGTGGGGTTTGAATTGTAAGAAATAATATTCTAAGCAAGATCTAGAGATAAAAAAGTGATGACTCTAGTATGCCTAGTGAGTTGACAAATGGCTCCAATCCAAATGGTCCATGTAGCATTCTAAAAAAAGAAGTGATAAATATTAACCTCTTACAAATAAATAATTATCATGTTACTAAAAAATTAGTAATTATGCTTGACTACATACCTACACTATAGATCAGTAAGATCTCAATCATTCCAATAATAAATAATCATTTGGAAGAATTGAGGTGCATGTCATTATCCTTAGAGAGACATTCCAGCATAACAAACTTGTTATACATAAGATTGTTGGGCATGAAATCATTGATTACAAATAGTTGTAACTTATGTGCCATATATTTTTCCTCTTAAGGAGATGGAAAGGGCCTACAAGATCACTACAATACCAATTTTTGATCCAAAATAACTAGGCTCCTATCCTCCTCAGGGGAACTCACCCTAAGAAAGGGTTGTGACTATGGCACTGAGTATGACATCTCAACTAATTAGGCCAATGTATGGAACATATGCACAAAAGGAAGTGAAGATTTGATGGGTAAGTTATATTTACCATCAGAAGTTGATGCAAAATTATTTTTGGTAGGTTATAATGATAAATTTTGTGGCCTGCCACCACCTTTGTAAGAGTTGTTTTTCTCATTGCTTATAGTAGTCCAACCATCATTATTGCCATTCTTAGTTTTGGATTCATATCCACCTTTTTCCTAAGGTGCACAGGGTGTGTGAACCATCAAAAGACACTCTTTGATCATGTGGTTTGAGAACTAGTACATAAATCAATTGTTTGGGAGGTTGATATACAAAACATGTTGTGAAAAATGGTTAGAGTTAATTTATATATCAATAGAATATTTAAAATCATAGGACAAATCAACTTTCACACAAACCCTTTTTTGAGGATGAGCCATATAGAATTTAGTCAACTTATAGTAGATGAAATGCCCTATGGGTTTTATGAGTTTTTCAATAGAACCCTAGAGGATGAGTGACAAACCATGAAACTTAACCCAAAAAAGTACTTTAAGTTTTTCATGGTTAGAGATTTGAAAGTATCAAGATCAATGAGAAAACACAACCAAAGTGTTGCATATGAACCAAGGACCATGATTAACGATAGATTTACAGTGTTCTAGGTTATAAAAGTGAAATAAAAAATATCCCTTTGTGAGATTTTGGACTCCCTCAAGTTTCACACCATGGCATTATTAGAGGTTGTGAACCCATGGATTTAGAAGGCTCTATGGGGGGAATCAACCAATAAAATAAGAAATTAAAGTAAAATTCTCAAAGAAATGATAAATTTTGACAAATTTAGGTATATCTAGAATAACATCAGTTAATAGAGTCTCATAGTCATTAGCCGTACCTTGTGGATGATCTTTGGGATTAATTTCCTCACCTGCTTCAAGGCCATGGTTGTGCTTACTCACTCTAGATTTCACCATGGAATCCAAATGATCTAAGGTATATTTAAAAATGTAATGGGTTTGTGTGATCCATATTAATGTAGAGAAGCATGATCTTTCTAAAATCATGTGATCCCATAACCAATAAAAAACTCCTATTTTACATGATTGGAGGTCCACATTATAGGGAAGAAAAATTAGTTTTGTGATGGTGGCATGGATTACTATAAGATTAGTATAAAATTTATATGTTTCTCATTTAGGACCAATTCCAATTTTTCCAAATGGACCAACCAGTGCCTATCATGTGTCTGGTTTTTATTGACCACATAGTAATAATAAAACTTCAAAGTGAAGAGTATCTATATGTCTACAATCTTGTTACCTATGTGATCACACCACATCTATTTCTATGTAATTTATTTTAAGGGGTTTATTGAATGTAATACAAAGTGTATTTATGAAAAAAGGAAATAAATTGGACTCATGGAGTTTTTCAGCCATGCACCTCTGAAGAGTTTCATTTGATCCTTTGAAACCTATGAGTCCAATACACTCAATGCTTACCAAATTTCAATTCAATCAGGGCCCATATCAATAAAATGGGAGCCTGATAATTATGAATGGTGACCAATATTTTAATGTTTTGAGAATTTCATGTCTCATGACCCTTGCACCTGAAAAAAATAGAAAAGAAAAGAGATTGAGTTCATGTGTCATAAATTTAGTGGGACTAGTATAAAATAGAAATATAAATAGAAAAGAATTTACATGGACTCCATGATTAGGATCACATAAGATTCTACCACATGGATATTAGAGAGACTATATTTCACAAAGAATAAATTTGGAAAGCATCTCCACATCATTTTTTCAATATAAATACTTGAATGCATAAAAATGGTTATTTTATCACAATTTAAGTTATATATTTTTATTTTTAAGATGGGTGGTTTTATTGAGGACATTTTATTGAGAAGGTCTCATTAATGGTTATATAATGATCCAAAATTTTGAAACAATCAATACATGTTCATGAGCCTATTTATAATATAAATTTATAATTTTGTGACCATTCATAGTAATATACAAATGTTCTAATAGAATTGATTTAATTTTTGCAGAATGATAAATAATTGAATATATAAAAGGATAAAATATTTTCCACTTATGTATCATTTAATTACATCTAGACATATGTTTAAGTATCTAGTTTATAATACATCCATGTTTGGATTTATAATTGTTGAAATTAGATTCATATATTTCTATTTTTTATACTAATATATTATCATATTTTGATATTATTTTTGGTTTAAATTAGTTTTATATGGGATTCTATTGTTTCTACTATAATATTCTAACTATTTTAAAATAAGGTTGCAATTATTTTCTAATTAATATTCATCACATAATTTCCCATAGTTTTCATAATATCATCTAATAGTTATCATAATAATGTCTAATATTGATCCAAATTTTACCTCATATTAAATATATTATCATATCAGGTCATTTAAGGTTCAAAAATATGAATTTATCAATAAAAAAAAAATTATACCATATACAAGTATTAGAAAACATTTTTTATCGACCACAAAATTATCCCATTGCACCCTTTTAAAATCAAAGTGTATACCACATAAATTTATTTAATAATGAAAACTTCCAATTTAATATACCATTTTGAAAAACATTATCCACTCTATAGTCATATTGAATGTCTTAAATCAATCTTCGTACTTACTTTCATTCCAAATACATATCTTCATAACTCTTGGACCTAGTCCTAGTCTAAGGTTAAATACATAAATTTACGTTGATGGAGGCGAATTTTAAACTAAATTTAAAATGTGTTTTATGATATTCTAGGATTATATAATCTCAATTTAATTGACACATGTATTCACTTTTATATTTAAAGTTTATTTGAAATGTTTAGCTGCTTTATTAGTTTTTTGGATATGATGATAGTATATTGATATATTGTATGCACAAAAAAGTAGATAAATGGATTTAAAGTTTCAAAAAATACACAAATATTTATGAGGCCACTTCAATGAGAACAAAATTTTCCTACATGACTCTATGACTCTATAAGCTTGTGATGATTTTCACATGTCTTGCTTTGATGTTTCAAACTTCTTAAAAATAATGTATGTACTTTATTAATTTTTTAATCTTAGTATATTTATTTATTCCCTATATGGAAAGTATGTATGTTAAGGAAATTTAAATAAAATTTATGGACTTATTGGATTATGATTTGAAATAAAAATTTCAATAAAACCACATCTTGAGCAAAGATGATGTCACATATTAATTAATGATATTCAATAGTTTCACCAAAACTTTCATTACCCATTTAAGTAGTTTAAGATATTATTTAATGGCCTTAAGTTCTTTATTAGGTATATTAATTAATCATAATTTCAATGTTATATTGGTGTCCCTGCACAAGTGACACAATTCACATTAATTTATTGAATAATTTTGTTATTTGGTCCCTATTTTATTTGTATTTAATCAACTATGATATAATGTTATACCTTCTACTCTCTTAGTATGGTTTTGAATATTGAAGCCTCACCTCTTTATACTCATTCTTACCTTATGGTTTAAGGTAAATATTCCCATATCCCCTTCCCATTTTCATTCTCCTATGCTACTCTATTAAAAGCATATTTCCCACATACACATCTATCATTTGATTGAATGCATCTTTATGTCATCCAAACATAGCTCCAACATAAATATCATTATTACTTGGGATATTTTGATAAATTTAGTCTTATATTTGATAACGTTTGGATCTTATTATTTGATCATATACATCTTTGTCCTATATTTTTGGTGGAAATGGAAAGCATTCGACATCCTTATAAAATTTACAAATGATCCATCCAAAGCATACTTTATATTCCAATACGCTATATTTGGAAGACTAATTTGGGTGGATGAACAAAGTTAGGCGACACAAAAAGTGACACCAAGGGAGATTATTTTTTATTGTAAACGGCATATTCCATTTTAAAAATGGCACACACCCTTTGAGAAAAAGCACATGCCTTTTTATTTTAAATTAAGTATGGCACCAAGGCAAAAAGGTGTATTCCCTTTTTGTCCAAAAAAAGATGTGCATCCTTTGACCTAAAAAGGTTATAGGCCCTTTGTGATTCTATAAAGGGCACACAACCTTTATTTTTTCTATTTTTTCTTATCTCTTCCTTCCATTTGTTAAAATTTGTATTTTTTGTTGTGCCTTGAAAACACAAGATTACATTTTAAGGAGGACCTATGTACAAATCCACATAGATTTATGAGGCCACTTCATTGAGAATAAAATTTACCTACATGACTCTATGACTCTATAGCCTTGTCATGATTTTCACGTGTCTTGTTTTGATGTTTCAAACTTCTTAAAAATAATGTATGTACTTTATTAATTTTTTAATCTTATTATACTTATATATTCCCTATATGGAAAGTATGGATGTTAAGGAAATTTAAATAAAATTTATGGCCTTATTGGATTATGATTTGAAATAAAAATTTCAATAAAATCACATCTTGAGCAAAGATGATGTCACATATTAATTAATGTTATTCAATAGTTTCACCAAGTTAACTTTCATTACCCATATAAGTAATTTAAGATATTATTTAATGGCCTCAAGTTCTTTATTAGGTATATTAATTAATAATAATTTCAATGTTTTATTGGTGTCCATGCACAAATGACATAATTCACATTAATTTATTGAATAATTTTTTTATTTGGTCCCTAATTTATTTGTATTTAATCAACTATGTTGTAATGTTATACCTTCTACTCTCTTAGTATGGTTTTGAATATTGAAGCCTCACCTTTTTATACTCATTCTTACCTTATGGTTTAAGGTAAATATCCCCATATCCCCTTCCCATTTTCATTCTCCTATGCTACTCTATTAAAATCATATTTCCCACATACACATCTATCATTTGACTAAATGCATCTTTATGTCATCCAAACATAGGTCCAATATAAATATCATTATTACTTGGGATATTTTGATAAATTTAGTCTTCTATTTGATAATTTTGGGCTCTTATTATTTGATCATATACATCTTTATCCTAGATTTTTGGTGGAAATGGGAAGCATTCGACATCCTTATCAAATTTACAAATGATCCATCCAAATCATAATTTATATTCCAATACGCAATATTTGGAAGACTAAATTAAGTGGATGAACAAAGTTAGATGACACAAAATATGACACCAAGGGAGATTCTTTTTTATTGTAAAGGGCATATTCCATTTTAAAAATGGCACACACGCTTTGAGAAAAAGCACATGCCTTTTTATTTTAAATTAAGTATGGCACCTAAGCAAAAAGGTGTATTCCCTTTTTGTCCAAAAAAAGATGTGCATCCTTCGACCTAAAAAGGTTATACACCCTTTGTGATTCTATAAAGGGTATACAACCTTTATTTTTTCTATGTTTTCTTATCTCTTCCTTCTATTTGTTAAAACTTGTATTTTCTGTTGTGCCTTGAAAACACAAGATTACATTTTAAGGAGGACCTACATACAAATCCACATAGATTTATGAGGCCACTTCAATGAGAATAAAAGTTACCTAAATGACTCTATGACTATATAGCCTTGTGATGATTTTCACGTGTCTTGCCTTGATGTTTTAAACTTCTTAAAAATAATGTATGTACTTTATTAATTTTTTAATCTTATTATATTTATTTATTCCCTATATGGAAAGTATGGATGTTAAGGAAATTTAAATAAAATTAATGGCCTTATTGGATTATGATTTGAAATAAAAATTTCAATAAAACCACATCTTGAGCAAAGATGATGTCACATACTAATTAATGATATTCAATAGTTTCACCAAGTTAACTTTCATTACACATTTAAGAAGATTAAGATATTATTTAATGGCCTCAGGTTCTTTATTAGGTATATTAATTAATCATAATTTCAATGTTTTATTGGTGTCCATGCACAAATGACACAATTCACATTAATTTATTGAATAATTTTTTAATTTGGTCCCTATTTTATATGTATTTAATCAACTATGATATAATGTTATACCTTCTACTCTCTTAGTATGGTTTTGAATATTGAAGCCTTACCTTTTTATACTAATTCTTACCTTATGGTTTAAGGCAAAAATCCCCATATCCCCTTCCCATTTTCATTCTCCTATGCTACTCTATTAAAAGCATATTTCCCACATACACATCTATCATTTAAACTAAATGCATCTTTATGTCATCCAAACATAGGTCTAACATAAATATCATTATTACTTGGGATATTTTGATAAATTTAGTCTTCTATTTGATAATTTTTGGCTCTTATTATTTGATCATATACATCTTTGTCCTAGATTTTTGGTGGAAATGGAAAGCATTCGACATCCTTATAAAATTTACAAATGATCCATCCAAAGCATAGTTTATATTCTAATATGCTATATTTGGAAGACTAAATTGGGTGGATGAACAAAGTTAGGTGACACAAAAAGTGACACCAAGGGAGATTATTTTTTATTGTAAAGGGCATATTCCATTTTTAAAATGGCACACACCCTTTGAAAAAAAGTACATGCCTTTTTATTTAACCTAAAAAGGTTATACACCCTTTGTGATTCTATAAAGGGCATAAAACCTTTATTTTTTCTATGTTTTCTTATCTCTTCCTTCCATTTGTTCAAACTTGTATTTTTTGTTGTGCCTTGAAAACACAAGATTACATTTTCAGGAGGACCTACGTACTTTTGTTTTCATCCTGTCAACATAATTTCACATTTTCATTATGGTCTTAGGTAGTTGATTATTAAATTTTAATTTTGAGGTTTCAATTTACATTTTCTATGAATAGGTTTTTTAAATTTAAATTACATTGAACTCTATCATATTTACTAAAAAAACATGTATATTTATAAATCTATATACAAAACTCAATGGACCCATTACTTGAATAAAATATAGAACAAAATCATGATCAAAACCCTCAATAGTTTAACTTTGTAAAATAAGAAGCTAAATTATATCAATAACATAATATAAAACATGAACAATTACAAATTATTATAAATGGTTTATGTCAATCCTAAACTCATAATTGACATAATTCACTTGTGAGTACATTAAAGGACATTTTAATTGAAGTGGGAAATATCACATCATAACTAATTTTTATGTTACATCAAAGAGAGGTCCTAGAAGAATTTTATTCTGATAAATTTTAATATGATGATGTTAAAATGAAAAGATGACAAAAAAATTGTGTGCTTTATTTATTAACTCTAGAACCAACTAACCACCACCAATGAGTTTAAAACATATTAATATTTATTGGTGCGTTAATGTGGAGATAAAATATAACTTTTGGGATAGGTTGTGGATGGTGTTTGATGAGCCTTCATGCATTAATTATGAGTTTCCATTATACTAACTGACAAAATTTTATTGTGAGATTATGCTATATGAAATCCAAAATTATTTTGATATCAAGCCCTCCCAAAATAGGGGAAGTTGGTCTTTATTTGATACACCTAGTACTAGGTGAGATGAAACCACCCTCACCAAGATCAGACAAATAAGACAATAAAACATACTTATATCCCTAAAATTTTGCATCTTACAACATATGCAAACACCATTAAGGTAGTTACTATCATCAAATGGGTTATGATTGATCATGGGATGCATATACATAGGACTTATAGATAAGCTAAATATGGTGGGACATCTATTATTGGTATTGGTGTTAGTGTCCCTCTTGGAGTTCATATACATTATTTAAAAATATGTGGGAGGAATTTTATTGGACCTACTATTAAAGTAAGACATTTATAAGGTACAACTTCAGAGAGTAGACCCACATTTGTGTATCAGACTAGTACCTAGTAGTTTCTATCATTTATATTTAGTTTAGCATCTCAAAACAACATTATAGTTTCTTCAGTACCTCATGATACTAGCACGCTTGACTGTACACTATCTTTTGTCATTTTAGGACTTCATAAGACTAGCATGCTAGACCATATGCCATATGTAGATGATTTAGTAGCTTATGACACTAATATGCCAGACATTATGACATTGTTAGTTTTATAAGACTTATCTAATTTACCATCTATATTTGATATATTGGTTTAAATTTAGTTATAGTTTATTTATGTATATAAAATAATATTAAGTTTATTTTCTACTATGTGGTTACTTAATTAACTAATATTTTATTTCAATTTTCATTTATTGTTTATATATATTATTAAACATATTTTGGGTACCGTCATAGGCCCAGATTATATTGTAGAGGGTGTAATTAGCATTGGTGTACCCTTCACTCAGGTTTTAAAACTTAAAAATTACATAAATTTATTATTTAATATTAAATTACACAAAGCATACTATCCTTGATAGAGTTGAAACAATCTCATGTAAGTGTACCATATTTCTATTTCATTTTGAAGAATTATTTCATTCTCAACTTACATTGATATCTCATATTTTTGTCTTAAGCCAAAATAAATATGAGCTAGGTCATGTGATGATTCTAAAATTATAAGAATAGAAAAGTTCTATGATGCTAATAATAATGATAATCAAAATATTAAACTAATTACCAATTTTTTTTATCTATATCAATAGACCAATGTATTCATCTAGTGACATCAACCACTATTTTATCTCATTCAATTTAATCCATCAATGAAATTTTATGTATTCATGTATTTATTGTCCCTTGAATAAAAAACTATCCTTCAAGATATATTATAGTCATAGATTTTTTATCATGATCATTGGATTCACACATTATTCATATTGATAAGAAAGTACTATGTTCCATGCCAACTCAAAATCTATAAAAAACAATTCTACATCGTGAAATTAACTCTAAAATCACTATAGAACATGATAATTTATTATACTACTCATTTTCTTTATTTGCCTTAAATTAGGTTTAGTTTTATTTTATTCATAACTAACCTCTTTCATTTATTAGTTTTATATATGATAAGATATGTTAAGGGAACCCCTTATGGATGAGAACAAGGTTTGACTGATGTTGCAGTTCTATCCCAAATCACATTGTCTCCACAATAACTCATAATTCAGAGACAAAAACTGGTGAGAACACATGTACGAAAATGGTTTTCTAGTAAAAATATTTTTTAAAATTCATATTTATATGCACATTTAGATCTAAATATATATTTATACTCAAAATGACTCTCCATCATAGGTATATTTTTGGTCTCATTGAAGACAAATCCATTTAGGTGGCATACGATGAGTCTAAAATCACCATATTTTAAAATTTTATTCGTAGAAGCTATATCATTTACAATAAGTCATTTTGATGCATTACAATTTATATTTCATATGTTGTGTAGATGCCACATTTTTTGATGTTATGGGAGAGATAACGTGAATGCTTTAGAGGCTGAGAGGATAATTTGTCCTTGTAATGATTCATGTAACACTCCTAGTTCTACATTTATGAATAGGAAGCAAAACTTATTTTGAGGTAATGAGGAGAAGATGAGTTATAACTATTATGTTAGGGGTCTTGTTGTAGGCACTATCAATTATTTATGCCAATATAGCCCACATTGTGTCCTTATATAACACATTTTGTATACATACAAGTTATGGTCTACATTGTTTCTTGATATATGTCTCATTGTTTATGCCAATATGCCATATAACTTTACATATACACAAATATACTATTTGATTATCTCATTTTAATGATCTTTTAAATATTAAAACTATTTATACACATGATAATTTCACTATGATGAGTTCATTGTTACCCAAATTGCGTTACTAATTTCTTATTTTTATATGGATGAGTTCAGTGCTTATGTTGTTTCCTCCAAGTTCAAATCTATATGATATTATATGAATGCATATGTGCACCTTTTTCTAGTTAACTTTCTTATGATTGGAATGGAAGTTTGAGTTATTATTAAAATGATGTTGTTATGGATATTCTAGTTTTTTTCTATAGGTTATTCAATTTTGTAATAGATTATAATTTGGTCATTCTTAGTTACTATTGTTATGGATATTCTAAATTACTTTTCTATAATTTGGTTACTAGGGCTAAAATCTAGTTTATATACATTATAAGAAAATAAAAACTTACTCTATGTCATTACAGACTTCTTAAGACCTAAAATTCCTTATTTTGGGAGTAAAATCTATGTATTCTACCTGTTAGACATACAATCATTTTAATAACTCATAACTATAACTAAAGGATACTTGACCACCTTCATTATTTTCATTTTATCACATTCACTAATTTCATTTGGAAGGATCCACATGATTTTTATTTTCATGGTAAGTTCTTTGGGAGTTTGAACTTGTTTTAGCCTACAACATTGTTTTAATCCATTGAAGACCTTTCTTTGGGAGTATGAAACTTTATTTATGCTATTTTAGTTCATGAAATCTATTTTTTCATCATCACAACCTTCTCACAACCTTAAAAACTACTTGAAACCCTTGATACTGAGCCTGCAATCTCATGTTTTAGAGCTTAAGACTTTCAAGGAGATTTGAGTTATTAGATGTTCAATGAACTTTGATCATGATTTGAAATAAAACTATGAGGGTTATAGACAAATTGTCAACTCCTACAATTACATAGGTGAGTCCTCTAAATAATTCCAAGATGATTTTCTCTCACTCAACATAATTGAGACATGGAAACAAGTTTTATATCCTAGACAAATGTCTCTTAAACAACCAAAAGTTTATTAGTTATGGTATATCTTTGGCCCTATTAGTCCAACTGATGAACTGTCTATTTAGAAATGTCAGGATGGACATTTTAAGACTACAGTGACCATTATCTAGTCTCTATCAAGTGTTGGGACTAAAAGTTATAGTTTATGGGATATATACCTTAAGAGAATCTTATTATCCCAAGAGAACTATAAGGGCAATAGATGATCCATCAAATCATAAAATTATATAAGTGAGTCCTCTGAGAATAACCTAGAGTATTCCCTCTCACCCGACATAAATGCGACATGGTAATGAGTTTTCTCTCATGGCCAAATGTCTATTAAAGGATAAATAATTGGTCAGTGGGAAGCATATATTAGGCCTAATTAACCCAATAAATAAATAATATATGTAAACACATCTAGATGGGTGTTTTAAGGCTATAATGGTCACTATCTTATCTCTATTAGGCCTAAGGATTGAAATTTATAGTTGACTTAACACATAACTTAAGAGAATATTATTGTCCCAGAGTGATAAAAATGAGAAAAATTCAATAATATGTTATAGGAGAACCATGAAGGATAGAGATGATATGTTAGCTCCTAAACTTGTATGGATGATCCCTCTAAGAATACCCTAGAGGAGTTATATCTCACGTAACATGAGAGACATAAAAACAAGTTTTTTATTGAATTGAAATGTCTCTTAAAAGATGAAAACTTGGTTAGTGGGGGGAAATTCTTGGGCCTCATTATCCCATTCAATGAGCCATCTATGCAAATACATCCTAGATGGGTATTCTAAGACAATAAAGATTGTTATCTAGTCTCTATCAGGTTGTAGGACTATAATTTATAGCTTACGAAATGCATTCCTTAAGAGAATATTATCATCCCAAAGTGAGAAAACTATGTGATCTTTGGTCACACTATTTAGGAGCAATGTGAGGGATATAGATGAACCATCAGCTCCTAAACTTGCATGAGTGAGTCCTCTAAGAACATCTTTGAGGATTTTATCTTACTTGGCATGAGTGAGAGATGAAATTTTTTTTATATTGTAGCCAAATACTTCTTAAAGGACCAAAATATTATCAATGGGGACATATCTTGGGCCTCTTTAGCCAAAAGAACTATTTTAGATAATATGGACTATAAACAGTCTAATTTTTTGAAAACTATCAAAACTAAATCAGAAATGTATCTATCTAATGTATTTGTAATAAGTTCAAATTATTTAAAATTATTAAAAATAATTGGTAGTTAGAAACTATCATAAATAAATTAGACTTTATCAAGAATCAGTTGGACTTATTATAAATAACTAACATCTATCTAATTTATTTGTAATAAGTTCAAATTATTTAAAATAATTTAAAATTAGTTGAACTTATTACAAGTAAATCACATCTATCTAAATGTTTAAAATAGTCAGAAGGTCCTTGGTCTTTCTAACATCTTCAATCAAATTTATATGGCTACTCAAACTAGTTCACAGACCATGCATTCATAGATAATAAACTTGGGTGGTTTATTTATTAATGAAAAATTATTCATATATCATTTAAGCACTTGGGAAATATGTGATTTAAATTACTAGGGATTATTGGGATGGCACATGTCAAAAGTTTATTGGATCATTAACTATTTATTTAATCTAAATCAGGGAATGTTTGTGTGACAATTAAAGTTTATCTCAAATTTATACATATGCCACATGTCAATCACTAGTATTTAGGTATTAGGTACCTCATTGATGTTTTATTATTATATTATTAATATAATATTAAACATAGTCTAGTTACTGAGATTGTGACTCGAGTCATAATCTTAGGTGATCATGTTATTCAAGACTTTTGTTTGGACTAGTCATCCTTTTGCACAGTTGAGTCATGTAGATTATGCCATGTGGCATAATATCATGTGCTTGGTTGAAATTAAATTTGAAAAATTGAACATCCAAAGATCATTTGTTGATATGTAAATGCTGAACAACAAATCTTGAAATGTAAGTGAGACATTTCAAGGCATAAACCTTGAAGAACTTTTCAGAAACATGAGAATGACAAAGTATATTTTGAAATGCATAAAATTCAAAGTGTTAATTATGATGTGTAAATTTTGAACACCATTAACTGAAGACCATTTTGAAGGATGCAAAATGTGAAGTTTAATTTAAAAAATAAAAAAAATTAAGAGGTTTTTGTGATTTATAAAATGTGATATGGCTATTTGGAATATGTAAAAGCCAAAGACCATTTTGAAACACAAACATGTGAAGTGGATGTTCCAAAAACAAAATTCCATTAAATAGAAGCACAATTACCAAAATATTGAATTATCATAGTAGAAAATATAAAATGTAAATGCCAAAGTTTATTTTCCAAGACCCAAAATGTGAAGTGCTACTAGAAATAAATAAAACAATAAAACACTATACATTCCCAAAAAATGGACTAAACTTTTAAAAAAACCATTCATATTTCTCATTCCAAAATTAAGGAAACATCATTTCAATTTTTTTGATATCATGAAAGAAAATAATAGTTCCCAATCCTTTATTAGTATTTTTGAAAGTGCCTAGTGGGATGATGCATTCAAATAGTTTGTTATAATGCCTTTCAAAATATTAGTGAGAATGAGTGTATGAACTCTTCAAATTTTATTTGGTTGTCAAGCGTAGATGATAATATCTATCAGTATGGATGGTAAAAATGTGTCAATTGGGTTTGGCTTCCATATCTTGTCCAAATAGCTTGAATAAATTTTTACTTTTTATGCATCTTATTTTCGTACATGAACTGGGATGCACCAAGATACATTGACCTTTCACTCTATATCTCTATTTATTTTTAATATCCCAATATTTATTTTAGCTCTAATAACCCATAATATTTAGTCCACTCCTTTAGAAGCATTAGGTCTAACAAATAACATATCTCTAATTTGCACATTTTTAGCTAGAGCAAATGTATTTTTTGTTCTTTTGATTTTTAGACTAACATATGTATCTGTAGATGCCATTCCAAAATTAACGGTCCTATTACAAATGATTTTGTGCATATCTCTATACAGGGTTATTTTGTGGCAAGCTATAGGAAAAAAATATCTTTTAAAGTCAACTTCATAATGGAACATGCCTTTATTCTATCATAGATGCTTTGGAAGTAATATGCTAGATCCTTCCACTTACTATTTTTAGTCAAATAAAATTCATTGAATTGATGTACATAATTAATCAAGTTATATTTAATTTCTCTTTCACTCTTTTTTCTACTTCTATCTGAAACATTTTAAAAAATGGAATCTTGGGACATTTCTCTATTTTTCAAGTCTTTAAAAAATATTTTTATTGAATTACCTTTCCATACATTTGGCTCACCATTTTATTTTGTTCCACATAATGTAGTTGGGGGGGAGGGGGAGGGAGAAAGGGACCAATTTATATCTATTATAGATTTTTTGTAATGTATTATGGGTTGGCCTTGCTCCATGTGTAGAATAAAATAATGACCTTTTGTCAGGCCTACTATTTCATTTCTTCCCTTCAACTGGTAACTATTAACATAAAATTTGAAATCCACTACTTATTCAATCAAATATGGCATGAAGTTTATTATATTTTCACATATCCTATAACTATCTATACATCTTTCTTCTTTGTAAATTCGGACAAGTTTACAAATGTGTCATTGATTTTGTGGTGGGTATGCCCTACAGGAAATATGACTTCAACATCAAGGAAAACACCTTTGTAGACAAGGATAGATTAATATTGCAACACAATCATGACTTTGGGAATTTTTAATTGTAATATTAGTTTCATATAAGGCAACACTTTTTAAATATGATTAAGGATGGAAGGAAGTACCTATTCTTATTGTCCCTACAATAGTTATTAATTTTAAGGTATAGCCTGGAAGGAATTTTTTTGAAGGAACCAATTGATTCTGCTTCTTCTCTATATTTATTGCATTCAAGGTAGTAGTTATTAAACAAAAGTGTATCATACAATTGATATTTAGAAGATCTAGGTTTATATAGTAAATATCCATAATTATTTGGCATTATTGTTTCCATATCCTTGAAGCACTTGTTTAATGATTTGATAGTAATATTAGACCCTCCAAGTCCATATTGTAAAATAAAACCCATATCTGCCTATACCATGACCATGAATTATAATATCTTCCATTGTTAACTCTATTATTCTATCAATAAATTCTTTGATTTTTGTCACTATCAAATTTTTTTTTTTAAAATCTACTTTATCGTAAATGACACTGAGGTATTCTTTAGGTTATTACTCTAACATCCATTTATGCATGTAACACATATGTCTTACATAAAGTATATGATTTGAGTATGCCATGAATTCTTGATTGATATGATATTATTGATCTCTAGAGAGGGACCTATATCATTTTTGTTGTGTCAAAAAGATGCATGTTTTTCACCTAGAAAATTCATCAAACATGACAATGGTTATATCATGAAAATTAGTTATCCACATGTTATTGAAATTTAGATGGGATATCGGCTCATATTCTATATCTACTAGTTTTAAATTAAGGTGGCACCTCATAAATTCTTGAGTGAAAGTTGTTGGAAGATGTCAAACATTTTTTCATGATTCATCTATATCTACTTGGCATCTTATTTGTGGAGAAACATCTGCAAAATCATCCACCAATTTGTCCAACAAATATTTTTCTACCATTTTCATCTTTTTTGGGTTTTCTTGAAGTTTTTCTACATGAAATGCATTTCATTCTCCATTTTTATGCCAATTTTGAATGTCAAAAAAACTACTTCCTTCAATCCATGTATTTTAAGTCAAGATTCCAACCATATCTTTGTACCCTAAAAATTAATGGTAGTTTTATTTTTATTTTTATTAAATAAACTAGCAAAAAGGGCATCCAAGACATGTTTCCTCCTATCTATTATGGTAGAATTAATCAACTTTATCCTTGTAGATTTTAGCATCTCAAATGACAATCTCGACTAAAAACATTTTTTGGTATAATCTACATACATTATTTTAACCTCACTATCTATGCTTTCATTAAACTCCACTTGGATGACTGAAGTGTTTGGATGATTTATTTTTTGACCCAAATAGTTAGGCATGAATTAATTTCTTTAGATGACCTTGCACTAGGAATTCTAGGCAAGGAGTGACTTCATTATCCACTATGTCCCAAACATTTCCAATTTCTTTATCCTTTGGTGTCATGTATGGGAAATTGATTACTCTACATTTAGTGTCCACTATCTTTTTTGAAATCCATCTAATGATAGATGCTTAGTTACCTCTATATTACAAGTCTAACATTATTGTATAACTTGCCTTATGTAAATTCATAATTCATTTTCTAACATTGGCACATGAATGCAACCAAAAATATCCCCTCATTATACAAATTCAACATAGCTAAATGTAATTTTTTCATCATTTTCAAGATTTTTAAATTTATGCAACAAATGTACCCTTTTTCCCATTTTTTTTCTCAGGCTATGAAATGTGGTAGGATCATCTATATAACGAATGAATGAATCCAAGCAAGGTTTTTCTTATTGTAATGGTTGTATATGGAGAACTGAATTGAAATTATTTTATCTTTATTCCATTTCATTATCTATAGGAAAAATTCTGTGATGTGTTTTATTATTCTTTTCCTTCGTATAGTAAAACTATCAACTACATCCCCCTAATTATCCACAAAATCTATAGGAAATGGAAGTGATAGAGTTAGATCAAAATCTTTAGTCACGCTAACACTTACACATTCAATAAGTATTTCCCCATTGTGGCATGTGGAACTGAGATTTATGGATTCCATAAATTCAACATCTAGACCTACAACTTTGTGTATTCTTCCTTCACTAATGACCTTATCATTATTTATGAGAAAAACATAGTCTCCACATTGAAAATCCATTGACATATGATTTTTTAGCCTAGACATTTACAAAAGACATGAGAATATTGTTTTATTATGCTATTTATAAAATAATTCCAAATTATACCTATATGTAGGAGATAAATCTATATTTATACCATAACATAAGCATGAAGATATGTTGAAACCTAAAAATGTTAAAAAGGTAATTTATAACTTTTTTTAATGATACTATTTATGTCAATCCAAAAAAATAATATCATATATTGTATAATTAAATCCTTGTTTCATCCTACATTGAAGGTATCTCCCAAGAGATACATTTCAAACATGCATAAGAGAAAAATAGGCACGTAGAGAAAAATATCTAATTAAGTCAATGTTCAACCATGTATTTTATTAGGATATAAAATGATATTGAGAAATGGGGGTTTTGAAAAAAATTATCTAAAATGATTAGCTTATTATATTTTAATATTCTATGTGTGATTTGAACCTTTGCAGTGCACCCAAGAGTTTGAAGGTATCTCCTAGGAGATACCTTTAAAACATGCATAAGGGTACCCTCAAAGGTTTTACAAGGCCCTTCAAGATCTATTTCAAGGTAGTACTAGGTGATGCAATGAAGGGTCTTGTAATACCTTCAAGGTTACCCATGACATTAAGCTTAAGACTTGATTTTTCAATAGTCAAGAACATATGGCGTGCACCTACAAACCCATGACATTTCAACACTTGAAAAAATATTTCAAGTTCATCAGGAAAGTGACTCTCCAAGATTATGTCAAGTGTCTCCATATTATTTTCAAAAATAATAATAGATTAAACTTAATGTATTAAATCCTTGGGTAAGAGGGCAAGTGAGATCATGATAAATGTCAACACCCTGATCATCTAGAGACTGACTCAATGAAAGGCATTGTACGTAATCTCCTAAGAAAGTGACTAGAGGGATCCTAGAAAGTGGCACCATCATGTGAGTCTGATGTGATAAAAGTGTCACCATACCTTGAATCCAACATGACTAAAGTGTCATCATCACATGAATCAGGTGAAATTTAAATATAAATATAAAGGTGATAAGCCAAAACCATTGACACCATTAATTAACATGAGTTAAACAACTTTACATTTAATTTGGTGAATCTAGTGAATCAAATGGTAAAATCTAAAATTTATAGACCTAATTAGACTCATATTGACATAAAAATAATAAATTACAATACTGAGTTTAAACCTTCATGAACTAGATTTTTTATAGCTACATAATTATGACTTCTTCATCTCAAAGTTCACCTCCTCCATCTATGTATTCAATTAAATAAATAGTATAATATACTAAAATAATGTTTGATGAAGCTACACTCAAACATGATTTCAAGCACTTATTTTATATTTGGGAAGAATTCAACAAGGTCAAACTTTGCATTATATACAACCAACACTCTACATTCTCACAAAGGTACTAGGATGATCTATTGGCAATCAAAACAGTGGGTCTACATAATGTTAAAGCTAAACTTGGTATAAAGCCTTGTATCAACTTATTGTTTAATTTATTTATAAATGGTAAAATTTATTTAAAAATCTTGTGCTTTCACCAAAATAGCATACAAGTGTCCTACTGTATTGGCTAAGCATTTGAAAGGTACTACAGGATACTCACCCTTGAGATGGCATATAGCCAAACTCTATTATGATCCTAATGGGCATATTTCACTAACTTAAGGTTTTGGTGTATTGGTTCATTACATGTGATATCAGAGCCTCCACCTGAGTTCAAGTCATGGAGTTGGTGGCTATGTCGGCATGGTAGTGTTCATCCAGGGCTTGTACATGCAGTGGATCCTAGTGGTACGAGTGTAAATCTCGCCCATAGTCTGGGCTTTGGAAGTGTGGTGGTATGTTATGATCCTAATAGGTGTATTTCACTAATGCCTCAAGGTTTTCATGTAGTGGTTAATTACAAACTTTGGTGAATAATTAGATACATGAAAATAACATTGTCATGAAGCTAGAAGAAAGAGCCCATGCCCCAGTACTTTTACAATCAGAGGCCTTATTTTTGCTATCCCAATAGCCACTTTGTGACCTAGAGTCATAATTACCATGGCCCTCTTAAATATAATCTAAATTTTCCCCATAATGACTTATGTAAACAAGGTGTGGATTCCTCTACTTGACCTTATTTTCACCTCCAAAAGGATAATTTTCATAGTGTAAATCATTAATTTCAAGAGTATTATCATAATAACCAATCTAAACAACTACATAAATCACAAATTCTATATGATGTCCTACATGGTGGAAGGTATAACTGAAACAATCCATTCATCTTTTGACATGCCTTGGGAGCATTCTGAAAAATACCCTATGAGTAGGATATGTGAAAGGTTAAACATCCTCCATATTCACAAGTTTAGGAGGAACATGATGAAGATTACTAAGACCTTCTACCCAATGGTATATCAGGCCATCTATGGCAAAGATCTGACCAGGATCTCATATCAAATCAAGAAGAACATAAGCAAGATGGGTGATTATTGGGTCTATCTTTAATCCACCATAATCATGATAGAGGTCACAAGAGCCTACCCTATGTATCTACTTAGGTTGGTCTTAAAAGAAGTTGTAGAATAATAAATTACTACCCAATTACCTAACTTAGTAGATGTTTAGCCAAAAAATAATATATAGGGAGTTGTGCACCTGACTCCCCTTCATATTGGTAGGACTTAATACACCAAATGGGAATAATTCCATTTAGTGGAAAAAAATTGAACCCATTATGATTACAAGAGGGCACCCTACAAATAATGGGACCTGAGGGGGAATGCAAGGAAACACCTAAAAATACTTAGAATAAGGGTAAATATTGACTCCATAAATGTAAAAATGCTACATGATGGGGTGTTTATGAATGTCATGAATGATGTAAAGGTCCAAGGAAATATGAAAAAGGTTGCCATTTCAATGTTGGTGGATAGACACATACAGTATAATACTAAAACCACCAAAGAGTAGGCTAAAAATATTCAAAATGAGAACTAGGTTTTAGAGACTCCCAAGGGGGCCCTTTCACAAATGGGAACACAAGAGAAATCACCCCATTAGGCATCTCCTCGTTTCTTACCACACTCCATTACCATAATAGTAACTACTATAGTGACAATGATCCTTTACCCACCCTCTGCAGTACAAGGCACTAATAATACCATGGGTAATGGTGGAGTTTTCCCTATGTTATTTTTTCCTCCACTCACCACAATTTAGGAATTTAATCTTCATTTTTGACTCTCCTAAATTAATTATACTCTCTCACCTTTACCTCTTATTCTTGTAGTATCCACCATCACATGGACTAGTGGAGACTTCTCTATGTTTCCCTTTCCTTCATTCACCACAAAACAATAAGTTTCTCTTCCTTCCATCCTCACCTTAGCTATTAGTTTACATCTATCCAATATCCCCTCATCTCTACCCAATATCACATTTATTTCATTATTTTATACTCCACTTAACTCCACACAAACTTCCACCCCCCACCATGGAGCCTATTATATACAAAAAGACTCCTCTGACCTCACTATAGCATGCACCTATCTAAGAGAAACCTAATTAGGGATCAAGGAAATGTTTTAAGGGAAGGATTGGTTCTATAATAGCAAAATCCCTAGAGGTATTGGATAGTGATGAGGAGCTAATTAAATTACCCTCAAATGAAGGAGAATGGGATGGTTAATATGAGACATCACTCTCAATATTTATCAATGATACTAATTAGAGTGATCCTGTGGATGAATGGCTTGAATAAGTATATGCCAATCAAGGGATATAGATATTTTGGGGACTAGTTCAATTTACATTGAGATACTTATAGAAGAGAGAGCCACTAAGGATGAATTAGATTTGAGACCCATAGCTTCCACAAGTAAAAAATTACTGAAAATGTCTATAGGTCCTTCATCCTAGAAGATAACATTGACAACTACTACAACACTTCCTCTAGTTACTGTTGTGAAACATGTAAGCATCTTAACCCACTATTATTTGTACTCAGCTTCTATAACCTCTAATATAGTAGAAACCAATATTATAGCTCCTCTCATTCTTATAATTTTATGAATGAGATTTAGGTTAGTCCAATCCATAATTGACCCAATACCACTACCATTAGGCTCTCACTTACCTCAGTCCCTGAGTACTTACAAAATTTCCTTAGTACTTGCTCCACATACTTCTACTTCATCACAACTAAACCTCCCTAACTGTAGAAATGAGTCTCATTTGAGATCCTAGCCTCTACTTCCATTTTTACTTCACCTATTTCCCCATATGAACCATCTAACCAAATGGGTATTCAAATAACCCAGCCTACTCATACCTATAATGTTATGGTGACCGCCCAAAAAGAGCTATAAAAAGGAAAGTTAGTTCTAGATATAGCACCCCATAAAAAGGTCACTACTTAGAGGCAGGTAATCTCACCTTTCCTAAAAATATGATCCTCTTCCCCTAAGCCCATGATACCTTCTATAAAGAATCAATCCTCCACTCTAGTAGTGCCTAAAAATCCCACTGAGTAGTTAATAACCTTGAACATAGAAGAATGGCTACAAAAGGTACAATAGGCAAAAGAAGTTAGGGGAAACCTAGTAGTCATTGGGCAATCGGTGGTCAAGTTCCATTTTTACAAAGAGATGAAGACCATGAGGTGGGTCAAAAATAATAAAATCATTATAAAAGGGTAGGAAGTGGAATTATAACAAAGGGAAGATATCTTATCTCTATCCAAAAGGAGGAAAGCACATCCTGCTGATGTGAGCTCTCTACCCTAGGAAGACCCCTATACCTTTATGGATTTTGAAGTGGGGTGATCAAGGATATGTTCAAAGGATATGATCAATCCATAAAAGAGTTATAAGGATGAACCACCATACAACCCATGATGAACATCATCGAAAATGTTCATGGGTTGGCTAGGAAGCTATATAATATCATCTAATTAATTAGAGTTGAAAAAGGGAAGTCACAACCCTAATTGGTAGATATATATTGATAGGTAGAGAAGATGAAAAAAATGGATGTTAAACTACATATTTTGAGGAAAGTAGCTAGGAGAAAATATTATGCCCATTTAAGCCTAATATCAGTGCCTAATGCTACCTAGGTTCAACGCTATGTTGTTATTAGGAGAGATGCTTTGGTCGAATGACACAAACACATGAAGTCTTTGGTCCTACAGTTGATTAGTTAGGAGAGGCAAGCTATGGTTATTTTAGGATAAATAAGGATCAATAATTTAGTCACTCCATAAAAATATTTGGTACATGGATCCATTTTTAAAGACCTCCATACAACTACCAATAGTTTTAGACTATAGGTTGAAGGTACTATTTATAGAACAGTCAATGAAGTGAAACAACTAGTGATTTTTTATATAATTAGGGATATTAGTGAAAAAACCCTTTACGTAGATATTGGGGAATCACCAAAGATACATATAAATTTGACGGATAATATTCCTCAACTTTTCAAAAGACCCTTATTGGATTTTGAGGTAGTGGAAATTGACTTCCAAGATAGCCATACTCATTACCTCTAAATTTAGGTGAGCAAGTGAGTCATGACATCCATGGTCACCCCAATGATAATTATAGTGACAATCATTTCTCCAACTATGGCTCATATTCCATTTAGAATGGTCCCTTTAATGACAACCCACACTATGAAATCAACTTAAGATACAGTGAAAATGATTTAATTTACAATTGCAATAGCTATGACAGTCCTAGTGTGAAAGTGCCACAATTTATAGTTTCCACCTCATAGGCAACCTATTTGATAACTAGTAGCTTTGGTTAGGAATCTTTCTTGTTGTAACTTTTTTTTCTCTAACGTGATGTTGAGTATTACTTTCACTTTTCTTTAGAGATGAGGCTGGCCCCATTGCAAGCCTATAAAATTTGTATCACCCTCTCTAATCAAAGAGGATAAATTTTGACATCAAATACAAATAAAAAATCCTTCAGGTTATTCTACAATTTTATGTTGTATGTTGGTCTCTTCCATTTCTTGTCATTGATTTGGTATCTTCACTATTTGATATATGCAATAACCATTTTAAAAGTTTTGGTGTGAGTTACTCAAGTTATGTTAATGAATAATATGTCATAAAAATTCTAGATGATATATTTTAGTGACTATTTATGGAATAAGATCTTGTTAAGATAATTTATAATTTGGTAAATACCTTGAAGTGTGTTGTAATACCTTAAAGGGTACCCTTATGCATGATTAAAAGGTATCACCTAGGAGATACCTTCAAGGTACCCTTGAATTTACTATAATGCACTTCAAGGATTCTCTTAGAATATACATTGAACATGTGTAACATTAGAATTTTATTTCAAGGTATCTCCTAGGAGATGCCTTAAAGGGTCTTGTAGTACCTTTAAAAGGTATCATAGTAGATACCTTGAACATATACACAATTAGAATGTTATCACAAGGTATTTCTTAGGAGATGCCTTGAAGGGCCTTGTAAAATCTTTAATGGAAACCTTATGCATGTTTGAAATATATCTCCTAGGAGATACTTTTAGTGTATTATTGAAGGTAATATAATTCCCTTCAAGATATTTTCTATGAGATATCTTCAAGTGATTTGTATTACCTTCAAGGGTTCTCCTAGAAGATACCTTGAACACTCACATGATTAGAATTTTCTTTCAAGATATCTCATAGGAGATACCTTGAAGGGCCTTGTAATACCCTCAATATTGATTAAAAATGTTATTGCAAGGAATTTGATATAACTATGCCATGCAAGGATAGTCAAGTTATGGCTATATGAGTTAATGTGTAGAGATATTCATAAATAATAAATAAAACACCTTTAGTGGAAATGCATTTTGTATTTATTAATGGTGAATTGATTATTTTAAGACTTTTTTTAACATTGATTCGTAATGGATGTCATGATAATAATTTGTGATGTAAAGAGATTAATCTAGAATAGGTAATGTTATTATATGATAGCAGGTTCAAAGCATTTTCAGGGAAGATGCACATTAGATGGAAATGACCCTACATTATTTAAGAAGTCTCATAATATGGTACCATTATGTTAAAAGTCTTGCAAGGAACCATATTACTAGGATGTATAAATGGTTCTATGCTTAAGCCTTGCCACCTTTAATTTCACATCACAACATCTAAGAAGAGGCTATGATCAAATTGTGTGTTCACATTCTAGTGGAACATCATCAAGGATAGCTAGCCATAACAACATAGATCTCAATTAACATCAATAAATTGGTGGTGACAAGATAGGTATGGAAAAAGGATCACTAATGGTCATGTAAGACCATTAATGATGCAACATTTCAAAATACTACATCTTGTTTGAGGGTGATTGAGTTGGGACCCAACAAGTGGATTCATTAAATAGAGTGGCTACATAAAGTGACATAACATCAAATCAAACACACAATATAGGGTAAATTAAATATTTGGGAGACAAAAAGGTCACTATTAAAGCTAAAATATTAAAGATGAGGAAGAATACTCTTGTGTAGGTAGTTATTCCATCTAAAGAGGTTGGTAAGAGAAAATTAGATGCTAAAAACTATAAAATAATGGGATGAACAATTCCAAAACATTATAGACTTTGGTGAACAAGAGTATTATACTCTCTGCTATTGATATACTCCCATGCATAAAAATTGAGACCCAGATTTTGGTAGAATGATGCAATTAAACATCATAGATTATAGGCATAGTCATGGATAGGAGAAAGTTATTGATCTCACTCATAGATACACATAGGGAGGAAATGGGGATTGGGCTAGGCCTTCAAAAAAATAGAATAACAACCTCAATTCCTTTAATTTTTTTGAAATGGATGAATTTAATCTCTTTACCCTATTAACACAACCAAGTGCACAAGCAGGAGCTCTTACACTTCAACACCCACTTCAGCATTCTAGTGTAGATAGGCTAATCAAGTTACCTACATTAAATAAATTAGATGAGGTTATTTATATCTTATTATGTAGATATAACCAGGGGATACTCATTTATCCCAAGATTTAATAATATACATCAATGCATAGACCATGAAAAGCATCATAAGCCTCTTGAATCATGAAATATACTTATTTTTATACAATTTCACTGCACTACCATTTCATTGAGTTGTTTTGGAGAAGTTTCCCACTAGGGCAAGTAGAGTAACCCTAATTAACTCCATTGAGGATGGTATAGTATGCATTTTGGTAGAGTGTATAACAAAAAGGTTATAGTAGATAGAAAGATTAATTGACATTGCATATCACATGATACACTTGAATGAGAACTTTAATTTGCCTGAGTTTCTTACATTCAAGCTTACCACTAATGTCAATAAGTTAATTTTATGTATCTTGCAAAATTTCCAATATCAATTTCTAGTTTTTTGGTTATGCTTCACCTAATGGAAGTCCTTACCAGGATATGTTAATGTTACTATGGAATTTTGGCCTATTAATATACTCATAGGAATCACTTGGACTAAGATAGGGCAATACTATGAGTAACTCAATCTGTTTAACACATGGTGGCTTGAGGATCTATATTTGATAAAGTCATACATTTAAATTCCATAAGATGCCTTACAATATTTGGGTCAACATGCATTAGTAATGAAGTTATACAATGGTATTCAAATCAAGGTGCATGAGTTGTCCATGCAAACTATAATTTTGATGCCCTTTATCATCATAATGTTTGAAACATAAGTTGAAGTATAGATACAAAGATCCCAAGTTGCAATGTTAGTGTAGCCTATTAAAACCATCACTCTAATTTCATAATAACCTAGGTAAGAGAAAGAATAACTATATCCAGCCACATAACTATAAGCCTCAACATAGTAGTCTATATCTCCCCCATAACAATGTAAGGAAAATGTAAGGGACATGCTTAGAGAGCCTCACCACCACCAATTCGAAAGAGAAAAATGCAAACCATGTCTTGGTTAGATAACCCACATGTGCCAAGGATAGCTTGTGAGTGTGATATATCAAATTTGGGAGTTGATGAATAATAAATTATTCAATGCATGATTGGAAACATTGGACAATAGGTCTATGATAAGGAGGAATAAAATGAATTATTTTTATGAAAATTAGTGTGCACTTACTATGTGAGAAATAAGGTAAGAAGAGACCTTTGGGTTGACATTACACAACCCCCTCCCTCTATTATTGTGGATATTATAGGTCAAGAATAAACTTAGTGTAAACTTGAGGCATAAATTTTATAAACAAATCTAGTAATTGGTTCATCATCTACACAAAATATATATCCACCAGAGCAAGGGAGCCTGTTAAGGCCACTATTTCATAAATAATGTAGACATTATTAGCCCAAGCCTTTAACCATCATATAATAATTTATGGTACATTTTAAAGAGCCATCCATAAGAATTAGTTCCCATAAAGTGAAGTTTAGGGGCATGAGGAGACACAAGGATACACTTATCCCTTTAATCATGTCTAGAAAGATTTTGGGCATAGAGGTATGGTTACGGAATCCAAATATTTAGAGAACTCAAAATTTGATACAAAAACAAATGATGTAGATATAATAGAGGGACCTCTATAAACCATTATGTTAGATGTATCATAAGAAATGGATGTTGTGTAGGATACCCTAGATCTTGAGGAAGAGGCTATAAATAAAGAAGAGACAAAATAGAGAATAGAAAATAAAAATAAAAAAAAAGGAGAAAGTGGACATAGAATAAGAAGCTATACAAGAATACCAACATGTATAATAGGAATAAGACAAATAGTATGGTGAGGAAGAAGAACAAAAAAAGAAGTGTGAAGAAGCTGCGGTCATAAAAAAGAAAAATGAATAAACTCAAGTCAAGAGAAATAATGCCATAGAATCAAAGGGTGAAAGGAATAGAGAGAAATAAGTGGAGGCTTTACAAATAAAATATTAAGAAACATAATCTCAATAAAAAAATATGAAGAAATAGAGGATAAGATAAGCGAACATGAAGAGGTAAAACACAAGGATCAAGAGGCACAAGATGTACAAAGATAAAAGAAAATAGAATAAGATTCATCAGAGAAAGATGCCAAATAAAAGTTCCAAAAGGAGGAGGAAGACAAACATGAGGTAGATGCAAAAACTACCAAGGAAAAATCTAAGGCTAATATCAAAGGTAAAATGGAAGCTAATGCTAAAGCTAAGGCTGAGGAAGATGCCAAGGATGAAATTGTGGCTAGAGCCAAGGCTAAGGAGGCAACCCAAATTCATGCTAATGATACAACCAAGGCTCAAGCTGAAGATGAAGCATAAAATATGAAAGAAAAGGAATCTAAGGAAAAGGTAGAAGCAAAACATGTAGCATCCTACTAGAATACTACCGAATCAAGTGCACTAGAAGAGGCTAGATTTTCAAAGTCTCACCCCTCTACCCAATGGTTGTGGGATGTCCCTACCACATCATCTCATTGCACCAATTTCTTTCTTCTATTGGCTTAGTAAATTCTAGGTCTTACCATATTTATAACCACATCCACCATGCTTTCTCCTACTTATATGGAGACATATTTGGATGTTTTGCAATTATCATTGTCTAATAAAATTGAAGGATCAACTACATTCTAATAATTCATTATGAAAAAGGCTCTAGAATTAGAACATGTTATTTTTTGACTACATGAGGAGAAAGTGAAAGCATAAAATTGAATTGCTAAGGTTAAGAAGCTGATCAATACTACTTGTCCTTTTCTAGTTATGCAAGTCCTTGGTAATCAATTAATGTTTGAGGAAAAACAACTCACTATGTTGCTAAGTTAGCTAATAAAGGATTCGGTGAGTTCATAAATATTGTACACTCAAGGGCAGGCTATACACACAAAAATAGAAAGAATTTGGGAAATATTAGAGGCATATGTATATGTCTTATATACTATTGTGCATCAAGCTAAGTAGATATCGTAAATAATGCTTGATTAGTGCATCACATTGCTAAATATTTGGCTTATATGAAACCAAATCTTGTAATGGTGGATAAATCTAAATCTATAATGAATAATCAAATAGCTACTATAGAAACATAGACCAACACATTTCAATAGTTATTAGAATCTAGGGATACCATGATTAATAAGCTCTAGGTCTAGTAGAAAGAGATAATGCATAACACATTTATGGATATTCAAGCCCAAAAGACTATAGATATGTTATATCATATTATGTTAGATATCTAGCTTAAGCTATTAAATGCTATATCCTTCCTTATCATTATATAATAAGAAGATGTGAAAACTTTTATGTTCATTCAGATTCTGTTATGCATTTTGCTTATCATAGCATGAGAAGTACTTAATAATTATAAAACACTCAAGCATGAACTCTCATAGGTTAAACCAGCTATTTCACATATTATATGAAAACCCAAGTTCATTCCACCATAGGATCTCCAAGTAATTTTTTAAGAGATAAATTTGGATACAAAGGAACAGTCTAACCATCAACAACCTACCCAAACACCTACACAAACTTTGGCACCACCTTCATAGTAGGTAAATACATAATTCATGTTTTTTTGTTTAAGAAAAAAATTCTTTTTTGTAAAATAGTCATAAGAATTATAAGTAGGGCTAGGTTGGTTGAAAACTCCAAACCATTATGACCACCTAGTTTAGATAGTCTATGGAAAACTAGAAAGGGTGGTAGGTAAGTATGCTACTTAGTTGAAAACTTGTAAAGGTAGATAAATAGTACATAAAGGGTTTAAACTGATAAATGGGACTTGGAGAGATTACTACCACATTTGTGAAAGGCTAATATTTTCCATCTTTAATCTAGATCAGAGTTTAGTGTTTTTCTTAGGATGAAACAATAGTTTAATTTTGATAATGTGTTAGATGTGGAGTAGGGCCTCATAAAATAATAAGAGTATAATTGTTGAACATATGTATTCAAGGTATCATTTTTTCATATATATGATATTTTGAATGTCTTCAACCTTTTTAGCCAAGCGATAGATATAACAATTCGAAGAGTTTTTTTATTGTATGCTCAAAAGCTAGAATGTGAAGAGAGAGTGCCATGTAAAAAGCTATATATATTGATATGGTATAATGGAATATGGTTTTAATGTGTGATAGATATTAATATACTTTCTCTATTATGGTTTTCCTAAGATTATTTTATGTGTGCCTAGTGCGTAGTGTTTACCCTATTTTGTTTTAGGATTTTTTTATCTTGTATTATGTTTTTTATGGTCAAAAGTTTTTAACACCATGTTAGTTTATATTTATATTTGTTGTTATGTATATAATTAAATATATTGTAAGTTTTCTTATACTATCATGATTATTTTCCATTTCTTGATGTGTAATCTATCCCTATAATTATCATGTTATATATAAATTCAAAGATACTCTACTAACATTCCTTTAACATGAAGACAATTGGAATTTTCTTTCAAGGTATCTCCAATGAGATACCTTTAAGGGATTTGTACTACCTTTGAGTGTACCCTAATGCATGTTTTAAAGGTATAAGGTATTCCTAGGAGATACCTTTCAAATATGTATTAGGGTAGTCTTCAAGGTAATGCAAGTCCCTTCAAGGTATCTCCTAGGAGATACCTTGAAAGGGCTTGTAGTACCTTCAATGGGTCTTCTAATAGATACCTTGAAAATGCACATGATTAGAATTTTATTTCAAGGTATCACCTAAGAGATACATTGAAAGGCCTTGTAATACCTACAAGGGTACCCTTATGCATATTTAAAATGTATCTCCTAGGAGATACCTTTAAAGTACTCTTAAAGGTACAATAATTCCCTTCAAACTTCTTATAATATATACCTTGAAGGGTCTTGTAGTACCTTCAAGGGTTTTCCTAGTAGATACCTTAAACATGTACATGACTAGAATTTTCTTTCAAGGAATCTCCTAGTGGATTATCTTGAAGGGACTTATAGTAATTTCAATAGGTCTCATCATAGATAACTTGAACATGCACATGATTGGAATTTTATTTCAAGGTATCTTTTAGGAGATACCATGAACATGCACATTATTGGAATTTTCTTTCTAGGAGATACCTTCAACATGCACACGATTGGAATTTTCTTTCAAGGTATCTCCTAGGAGATACCTTGAAGGGCCTTGTAATACCTTCCATTTTGATTGCAAAGGTCATTACAAGGGATTTTATATAACTATAACACCTTTTTATTTCAATAACTGCAATGACAACTCAGCTTCAAATGACACATGATAGTGTCATAATAGATTTTATTGCATATATTTTTGTGTTTGAAAAAATGAACAACACAACCCAATGGTATTTTTCAACTTGTCACCTAGTTGTGATGTTCTAGCTTATGAAGAATTTATAAAGTTCACAACCCCATGAATCAATTATAACACACCATGTGGTGTCTAATCATGGCCTTCTAATTCTTATATTATTTTTTAATTCTCATAATAGTGTGATCTTATCACACCATGCCACTTTGAAATTGGTAATGCCCTATAGTCAAGATGTAATATTTCAATTTCATAATATAGAAATTACATGACAAGATGACACATGGTAGTAAGTCATTTATATTAGGTAGCTATATGTGATGTGGAAGCCATGTAGCATCTATGAGTAATGGGCTAAAGACATGTGGAACCATATTTCATAGTAATAATATGATTAAAGTAAGTCATGAAACCTAAAGATTACATGATCAAATCAAAGTGATACACTTGGTGAGTGTCATGCTATTTGGTTCCATTATGAATTTCATATAACAAAGACACATGATAACAAAAGATAATAATAACATGCCACTTAGCAAACCAACAAAATTTCTGAGGCCACATTAGTCGAAAGATGAAAGGGGTCAATTTATGTGATAATTGAAGTAAAAAGATGTAATTGAAAGATGATACTTTGAAAAGTATCACCTGATGCACCTAAAAGGTTTGATATTAAAAATAAGAGGCTAAAATTCTTGAAAGGGTGCCAAGTTTTAAGTACATGTCAAAAGTAGCACCTAGGTGGTATATAATGATTCATAAAGAGTTGATAGTAGGGACATATTCTGGGGGATATAAATCCAAGTCACTTCACTAAAAAATTCAAGCCTATGATGATAATACAAGTGGACAAATCAAGGGTGATGATTGGATGATTTCTTAAAGTAAATTTTTAGTGGTGATGTGGCCACCGAATTAGTGAAAGGGATACAACAAAGGACAATTGACTTAGAATAGCAAAATAAAACCACCTTACCAAAAAATCTATCACCAAAGTGGAATGGATAGTTTAGGCCATGTTTGATACTCTAAATACTTTAGCTCAATATTAAGTAAAAATAAATGAGGTTTATAACAAAATTCATAAGGCAAAAAATATCTAAGGGAATTATGATATAAAATTTATCAACTTTATTAAGTTAATTAGGTTGAAGAAATTTAAAGAACCAAACTTTGTACCCTTGAAATATTTGAGAATTTCTCAATCCTACATCATTGGAAGGAGGAAATCCTTAAATAAAATGATTGATGATATGATATCCTTGGGTTAGTTTCTTACTCAGCAAGGTGATAGAGTTATAACTCTACTCAAAGAGGCTGAAATCATACACCTTACAAATAGAAATGGTACTATTATCAATAAGGATGATTTCAAAGAACAAATCTAGAATTTCATTATGAATTTCAAGAAATAGGCTCTAGGTCATGGAATGACCATTGGATAAGAGATGGTGGACTTGGTAGCATCAACTAATAGAAAATAGAGAAGGCAATAACAATCAATGAAGTTATAACACCTCTCTTAACTAAACATGACACAATGTTAGATTTCACTATCAAACTATTAAATGAACCCGTCATAGACCTAAAATTGATTCATAGAGATTAAAATATACATATAATATAGATTAGATAAATAATAATCTAAACAACAACCTTCTACTTGTATATAATACTCCATTCAAGCAGGTTGAATTTAAATACATTTGATCCACCTTTCATTTGTGTTGAGCATCAATGGATATGATTATCTTCACCATTTATATCACTGATATGGGTGAAAACATCATGTTTTAATCATGTATGGGCCTTTTCTTGTAGCCCTTCATCACTAGTCTTTCTTTATGTCTCTTTATCTTACCTTTGAGAGTGGTTTTTATTTTATACACCCACTTTACTCCAATGACCTCTTTTCCTTTTGAAAGGTCAATTAACTCCCAAGTATTATTTATCTCTATGGTAGACAAATAGATTATTTAGGCCTAGGTGGGCAGAAACCAAAAACACTAAGTAAAGCAAAAGATTGAGACTGTGGGTATATTATAGACTGAACATCAGTGCTTGAAATGCACTAAATAAACATGCAAGAAGAGATGAAATAGGGAAAAGTAAAGTTATAGAAATGAAACATAGAATTTGTATATGTTAAATTTAACTAAAATATTATTACAACTTGTTTACAATGCATAAACTTTTACAATTACAATTATTCACAAGACATAAAAAAACATCAATTTGTAAACTTGACATCAAGATAATCACTCTCAATGATTAGTGAGACATAATTGAGAATGTTATGTTATTATTTTTCATATGGTTTGACTATGAATTTAAATAATGATTTACATAATACTTTTTCAAGAACATTATTTTATAACCAAGAGAATGCAATAAGAGAAGCCATGAATCATTAGTTAACAATGATTTAGCCCTCTTAAACATTAATTTTATATTAATGACTAGCTGAAAATTATGCTTAATGACTAGCTAAAAAATTTAATATAATTTTAGGGCTTCTAGGAAATTAATACATAAATTTTCAAATATAATTTAAATGTGTAATAGGTTATAGTCTTCCCATTTAAAAAATTAGACCTCCAATCTTGATTCGAAGCATTTGTGGCTAAAATTTGACTTGCATAAGTTTTAATGTAAGGATACAATCACTTGGCTCAATCAAACCAAAAATTTATTTCATTTAAATCAAACTTCATGTGCTAAAAATGTGGTTATGGCCTCTCTATATCTATAACCTGAGTAGTTAAATTGGCATAGATGGCTATGTGCTCAAAATAAAAATAAGGGCCTTAAGGTTACCTAGTTTGTATTTTATAATGAGATGAAACTCCACTATTGGAACAATGTCTCAGAAAACTAGTTTAGTTGGCTAGACAAATTTTGCCAAATAACGAATGTGAAGGATTATATTCATCAATTCCAAATCTCTCTTTACATGTGGATGAGATCATAAAGGTAAATTTTATTGACCTCATATTGAGTGGCCTTAAAGATATAATCCAAATGGTGATTCGCATGTTTAGTCACAATTTATTATCTAAATCTATAACAATGGTATGAATGGTAAAGGAAAAATATATGATCAAACAAAGACTTTTCATTAATGTTTATCAACTGAATTTCCTAGCAATATCATTTCCTTAACCTAGAATATTGACCACTCAATGAATTGAAGAGAAGTGTGAAAAAGGGTTATGTTTTGGATATGATATAAAATGGATTAAAGGACATAGATGTGTTGAAAATAATTTGTTTTACATTTAATTCACCAATTAAGATGAATAAAATGACAATACCTCATGTACAGGTCTAGAAGGACTTGAGGATGAATCTGAATATTCTTAACCTACTATTTCCTATTATATACTTTTAGGTATAAGTACTCCTCCAAATATTAAGATGGTCAGTTTCCTCAAGAAATAGAAGTTGAATATATTTATTTACTCTCAAAATACACACAAAATAATCAATAGTAAGTTAGCCAATCAATTCAACTATTTTATTTACCAAGCTCCAAAATTTCAAATCCTAATTATAGGTGGAGGTGTGGTCAATTGTCCTAGTAAATGCCATAGTATAAGTCTTGATATGGGAGACTACCTATTGTATTATCTTATTTTTTCTATTATCAAGGATGGGGATAAAAAAAAATTGGATTGTAATAACTCACCACTTTATGCACAATTGAGATGAATTTTGAGTAGTTATTCATGCTCATTCATTTATAAGGAAGGACATTTGAATTGCATAGTTTATTGGCTAAATCTATGCGATTGGTTAGTTTTCACCAGATGATTAAAATAATCAAAAATGGTGCAAAGTAATTATTATGCAATTATTTTACATAGAATATAAACCAACCAAGGAGTTTAAAAATAATGAATTATAAATATAGTTAGATAACCATTATGATATTTTTGATACCATGCTAAACGGACATACATAAAGAAGAGCACATTGTCAAGATCCTACTCTCAATAATAAGAGTATATATGATTACCTTGTATTAGCAAGTAAACACAGAATTATACCAGAATGAACAAGTAACTAGAATTCATAAATGACATAGAATATTAGAGACAATAAACAACCTTGTATTAATACTCATGCCAAAAAGAAAATACAATAAAGAAGATGCCACTTCTTCTCACACCTCTCAAAGGCTTCCCACACCTCAAGGGCTCCCATTAATTCTCAATTAAGAGTTCACTCTCCTACCAAAAATAGTCCCAACACACAACTCAAACATAGAGCTGGTGCTCACCTCCAACCAGTCAGTAATAACACTGCCAGTACACAAGTACTCAAAGTACTTTAAGTATATCTCCCATAAGCTTGAAACAACCTACAACTCAAATGATCTTACTTGGAAAGATCTCTTCCTTGCCTTGATCCTTAATTACAATACATGCTAATGGGTTTATTATATAGATCCCATGCAAACAATAATTAGACACCTAATTACAATAATTAGAAACACAACTCAAGACTAAAATTAGCCTTTACATGCAAACAATTAGTTCAACGAACTAACTGCTCGTGCAATGAATAGTTTTGGAACCACCACAGGTGACCAATGTCGGTCCCTATTTACTTGGAGCTGACCGACATCAACCAACTCCTGTTGATGTCAGTTGCCCTTCTACACTATAAATGACTAACATCAGTTACACTGCCGATGCCGGTATCCCTGAAACTCAATAACCACCTCCATGTCTGCATCAGTTAAAGCTTTTAGCTCCATAACCTAACAATCTCCCACTTAGAGATAAATAGCTGCAACTGTACCTGTACCTATACATCATCTAGTTTATTCCCTGGCTTTGTATCCCTCTTCAAGATCACTCTTGAAGACCAACCACCACAAATCCTGTGGTGCACCTCCTGTCATCCAAATAACCTAGCACATCCACATCTACAAACCCATGTAGAGAAGTGCTTAACCTTGCATAGCATGTATACCTGCTGCTGGTCCCTCTTAGATACCTAGGAATCCACTGAACTGCCCTCTAGTGCTTCTTTCCTGAATTGGCTCCAAACTTTTTGACAGCTCCCACTGCTTGGGAAAACTTAGGTCTAGTACATACCATGCACTTAACCTCATTATGTGAATCAGGACACTATTCATAGAACTATCTAACCATCGGCATGCTAACCAGTTTCACACAATCATCTAGAGACAAAATCAACCTGTGACTTTCCATGTCTCTAAAACACACTCATGCCAAAGAATCTTGTTGCTCCTAGATTCCTCATGACACTCCTCTGAACTAACTTTACCTTTATTTCAGTAACTCCCTGCATGTGTAACCCTACAACAAGCACACAATACAGTAATAGGATAATGTAGCTAATGTTATCCAACTTGGTAAAGAGAAACACAATGGTCAAACCTCCATTGTCATGTAGCTTACTCAAGACCATATACCCTAGCCTTCTGTCTCATGTGTCCATTCCCGCTCTTCTTTATCCTAAAAAATCCATTCATCTCTCAGTGCTTACTTCCAGCTGGCAACTCCACCAAAAAACTCTCATTTGGTTCCTCTCCAAGGAATCACATTCCTCATCCATGCCAAACTCCCACTGTTTCCTAGATCTACCTGCTCTACTTCTTTAATAACTTCCTGGTTCTTAACCATCAGTGAGCAACAAGTAGTCCAAAGAAGGAAAATGATGAATTTGAAGCTTACTTACCCTTTCAGTCCTCCATATGGGTGCTTAAGACTCTTTGACAGCTTGTTATCTGCCCAAAATCCATCTCAGTGACTGATGTCAGTCACATCTCAGTTTGCACCTGACCATCTTCAATTCCATGTGACTACCTCATCACCGACGTCAGTTCCCCCTGACTGACATTGGTGTTTATCTATCTGGAGTTACTAACATCAATCTGCACATGGCCGACATCGGTCCCTATCTAGATGTCGACGTCAGTTTTCTAACTGACATCGATCTCTATGTTTTACTTGTGAGCGATGACTTCTACTTATGAGCTCCTTTTGGATCAAACCCTGGTCCATATCAACCTTTCTCTACTCAAAATTCTTTAGCCCTTTTCACTGATCTCTGTCTGTCACCTTCTTTTTGAAAACTAAGGCTTTCATGTTCTTGTCATCAACATCAGATTTCTCATGAAACGTCACTTTCTTCTTTTGCTTACAGAAATCATGATCCATGCTTTTAAAATCTGAAAGCATACCCTTTGACTCAAGAACATACATCTCCTTCATATTCATGTGACCAAGCCTATTAAGCCACATCTTTGAATCTATAGTTGAAGTAGATAACCTAGAAGGAGAATCAGTAATATAATTAGATAGATAAAGCGTACCTACTTTCCTACCCTTACTACAACAAGTGCACCCTTGGAAACTTTTTAAGAGTCCACTGTGAGAGTTACTGTGCAACCCTCATCACCCAACTTTCCAACATAAATTAAATTTTGCTTCAGGATTGGGATATGCATGACCTCCTTCAACACCCATGTGTTGCCTGTCTACAATTTCAACTTCACTTTCCCTTTTCCAATCATTTGACAAGGCTTACCATCCCCTAAATAAATTTCTCCAAAGTCTCCGTGGACATATTCATGAAAAAATTCCCTATTTTGGGATGCATGGAAAGAGGCACCAAAATCTAAAACCCAAGATTTTACTTTATCTAAGGAACATACCAAAGCATCTTGTGCAATATAATCTACAACATCTACTTCTTCATGTCCTTCATGTTGATCTTCATTCACCCAGTAATCTCTCTTTAGATGCCCTTGCTTTCCACATTTCTAGCAGGTTATTCTGCCATGCCTAGATTTGGATCTCCTGCCTATCTCTGACCTTGATCTCCCATGCTCAATCTTCTCTCTTTACCTTCCCATGCTTTCAACACTCAAAGCATTCCTTGATGATTCACTTGTGCTTTTAATGCAAATCACTTCATTCAAGATTACACTCACAACATCATCTACTTTTAAGATCTTTGAAGTAGACGCAGTATTACTAACTGCCATTACCAAACTCTCCCAACTTTTAGGTAATGAGCACAAGATTAAGAGATCCTTAATTTCATCATCAAAAATAATATTGATTGAATTTAATCGGTTTACCAAACCATGGAAATCACTAAGATGACTATGTACAGATCCACCATCCAACATTTTCAAATTAAATAATTGCTTCATAAGAAATACCTTATTCGAAGCTGAGGGTTTTTCATGTAAATTGGCCAAAGATTCCATCAATTGTACCATTCTCTTAGCATGTGATAAGTTGGAAATCACAGATGATGTAAGGCTCAACCTTATAGATCCCAGAGCCTTCTGATCAAGAGCCTCCCATTCTTCATCCTTCATATCTGTGGGCTTGCATGCAACCCCACCCAACGGTAAGTACAAATCTTTTTGATACAGATAATCTTCTATCTACATCCTCCATAATTTATAGTTCTTGCCATTAAACTTCTCCATTCATAGCTTACTTTCTTCTGCCATTGTTATACTCCCACTCAAATAGAAACCCCTGTGAGTGACCTATAATCAACAAACACTAACCAGATCTGATACTACCTGTTAGTAAACCCAACCAAAAGCTCTGATACCAACTGTCAGGATCCTACTCTCCACAATAAGAGTATATATGATTACCTTGTATTAGCAACTAAACACAGAATTATACCAAAATGAACAAGTAAATAGAATTCACAAATGACACAGAATATGAGAGACAATACACAACCTTGTATTAATACTCATGCCAAAAAGAAAATATAATAAAGAAGATGCCATTTCTTTTCACACCTCTCAGAGGCTTCCCACACCTCAAGGGCTCCCAGTAATTCTCAATCAAGAGTTCACTCTCCTACCAAAAATGGTCCCAACACACAACTCAAACACAGAGCTGGTGTTCACCTCCAACCAGTTAGTAATAACACTGCCAATACACAAGTACTCAAAGTACTTCAAGTAGATCTCCCATAAGCTTGCAACAACCTGTAACTCAAATGATCTTACTTGGAAGGATCTCTTTCTTGCCTTGATCCTTAATTACAATACATGCCAATGGGTCTATTATATAGATCCCATGCAAACAATAATTAGACACTTAATTACAATAATTAGAAATGCAACTCAAGACTAAAATTAGCCTTTACATGCAAACAATCAGCTCAACGAACTAATTGTTCGTGCAATGAACAGTTCTAGAACTACCACAAGTGATCGACATCAGTCCTTGTTTACCTAGAGCTGACTAACATCAACCAACTCCTACCGATGTCAGTTGCCCTTCTGCACTATAGATGACCGATGTCAATTACACTACCGATGTTAGTATCCTTGGAACTCAATAACCTCCTCCATGTCTGCATCAGGTGAAGCTTTTAGCTCCACAACCTAACACACATGATCATGCCATTAGACTAATTTTAGGTATTACACCATCCAAAATCAGACCATATAGGTATCGCTATACGTAGAAGAGTGAAATTGAAAATATGTTATAGGATAGGTTGGAGGCAAGAATTAGTTGACACAACCAAATGGAATATTCCTCCCTAGTAATCATGGTCCATAAGAAGGATGACACTTAGAGGATGTGCTTAGAATATAGAGAACTCAAAAAGTACACCATCAAATATAATATTCATACTACATTAATTGATTATTTTATAGATTAATTTCATTGACCTATTTATTTTACCAAATTAGATCTTCATTCTAAGTATAATAATAGTCAAAATTTCTAGAGGACATACATAAAATAATTTTTTGAATACATGGAGGCCATTATGAATTTATGTCATGATTTTTTTTCATTTCTTCACCATAAACATTTAAAAGTTTTATTTATATTTTTTAGACCACTTCTTATTAATTTTATGTTGGTGTTTTATTATACATCCTCATTTATAAATTTGTGTTAAGAAATAATGATTATGACTATCCTCACAATTTTTAGCCTTGTTATAGATGCAAAAATCACATTCTAATCACGTATGGAACTTTGTTTATATCCCTTCACCACTAGTCTTATTTTATACCTCCCTATCTTACATTCAAGAGTGGTTTTTATCTTATACACCCACTTGAATCCTATGATCTCTTTTCTTTTGGGAAGGTTAACTAACTCCCAATTCAGATTTCTCGTCATGGTAAAAAATAGAATGTGTAGGTATAGGTGGGAAATAAATAAAAACACCAAGTAAAAAAAATTAAGACTACAGGGATGGTCGAGACCAAACAACAGTGTTGGAAATACACTAAATAAACATGAAAGAAGAGATGAAATACATTAAGGCATAGTTCAATCAATAAAACAAAGAATTTACATATATCCAATTCAACTAGAATACTATTACAACTTTTTTACAATCCAAATACTTGTACATCTACAACTATTTAAAAGACTCACAATAGAAAATTTTCTATTTTTTATGCATCAAATTTTCTATGTCGAGCTTCAAATTTTCCATGTTGGGCTTCAAAATCCAATTTACATCATCAAAAATTTTAGAATCGTATTTTACAATAGTAAACTTGTATAGTTACATTTGTTCACAAGACTCATAATATCAGAGTTTCTATTTTCAATGCTTCAAATTTTCCATGTCAGGCTTCAAATTTTCCATGCTAGGCTTTAGAATCTGATTTTCATCATCAAAAATTTTAGCATCCAATTTTACAATAGCAGAATCATTGGCTCCACAATGATGTCAGGAATGTTGTCATAATTTCCTTAAAATTAAGACTCTTTCATATGTGAAAAATTATACTTATTGAAAGAGTAAGTACTAAATATTAAATACAATCCCTCAAAAAAATAAACTCGCCACTAATCTTGTGGAGTGGAGGCTCATTATAGCCAAAATAACCCTACCATAATGTATTTTGATCTTCATGTGTATTTTAATATCGATACCCAGATAATCCATATTTATTTCTAATTTGATTATCATTTTATTTGATATTTTGGCCTTTACAATTTGATAATAAAATTAATATCAAAACAAAAATAGTCTCCAGTTTATTTATATGTAAATAAATAGGTAACATTGTCACTCTCGAATGATGACATTTCAGTCAGTAATTAATCCTTTGTTAATATATAAAGCATATCATCATTGACACCTTCGTTCAATATGAATAATTCCAATGTCACTATTTTAATTTCTATCACATTAATTTAATATGATTTTGATATTCAACATTAACATCTTAGTACAAGAATAATTAATCAAATAATACCATATTAATATCACATTAATTTAACATGCTCAAAGAGTACTTAAACAAGAAATTAGTTCTTATGATGTGACTACTAGGTATTATTTCCACCAATGAGGCTATTAAAATAAGATTTTGACATCCAAATGGAACATAAACTATATTAATTATCCTAAGCTATTGACTTATATCAACACATAAATGACATCAAGTGAATATCACCATATCTAATTTAATCTCACACATTAAACATATATATTTAATTACTAATTAATGATATAATTATTTGGTTTAAATTATCTCATCCTTAATCTCAGCATATTCCAAGTACAAAGAGCATTTAGACATCGATGTGGCCTTGTTAGGTTATAAGCTGGTCCCTTTGCTTGGTCTGAGTGATTATCTACATTTTTTTGAATTTTAAACTATTAAATATATTAGTTACTAAGATTCTTTGATTATAGTTATTAAATAATGTCGTGTTGAATCACCCTCACATTCATCGTTTGGGTCCCTATTGGTTTTCCACACATAAGGATACAAATAATAATCAATATAAGTAAGCATTAAATAATCCTAATATTCTCTATTTCATTATTTCAACCATTTATTAACAATAATCTAGGTAGCCTATCTGAATCTTAGTGATTTCATAACATAAAGTGATAAACAATAAATAAAAGGTCCAAGTCAACATAAATAAATCATACATTTTAGATAGAGTAAAAAATATATTAAACACTATTGAGATTAAATATCGACAAATTAGGAGATGTAGAAATGATAGTAAAAAGTATGGTCAATGCTTCAGACACTCTACAAATTACTAAATTATTATCTATTAGTGATTTATAGTGTATGTTCAAAAAAAAAATAAGAATATGTAAGAATAGGGATATATCTGGCTAGACATGTTCTATGATTGTTTTTCTCTTAAAAATGTGTTGAAGTTATATGGACCTCATTTTGAATATTAAATTTGAAATTCAAATTTGTCAGGGACTCCTACCTATTTTTTAACAAAAATGCACCTCAAGAGTAGTCAAGTAGAATTGATGGTAAGTTATATATTTAATTAAATAAAATGATATTTATAAATATTATATTTAAAATATAAACTAAAAATATATATTATATAATGTAAAATAATAATATAATATTACATATTATATAATATAAATTTAAGTATATCATATTAAAATATACAATATATAATTATAATTTGATTGATAAACTATATTAACACATATATTATATAATATAATAATAATATTAAAATATATTATATAAAATATATAATTTGTATATAATATTACGTAGTTTAATATATAAAAATATTATTATAACACACACACACATCATTACATATAATGTATGTATATATGTATTTGTAGGAGGGGTTATGTAAAGTGAAAGAGTGTAAATTGATAGTTAAACTAGTAATTTTAAATCCTTGACAATGTAAACATAAGTTCTTGTAAAATAATTGTGGGAATAGACAAATCATGATCTTAATTAGTGCATAATTATTTATTCTATGATATCTTGCATTCTTCATGTAAAGAGATAGCCTCTTAGCATTTAACATCTATGTCAAAATTGTAACTCCCTTAGTTTCTTTTAGTGGGCATTTATATTCGCTAGATAAGGAGCTCAACTATGGTTGATCATGTTTTATGTTAGTGATTACAATGGATAAATTTAGTTTTTTAGAATGGCACTAAAATAATTAAAAGTGACCAAGAGGAATTTGGGGTTTACAAATTTGATAAAAAATTGAAGTAAACATATATGTTCTAAAGATACGATCTATTCCTTGTATACCTACTATGCCTAGTGATGATGCATTCTCAAGTATACCATCACCACTTGTTTATCCTAAACATACTATTAATGTTACATATTATAAAGTTTTTGATGAAACTCCACTTAATATTATGCAACAACCTATTTATAAATCATTACATTGGTTCCAAAGTTTCATGATGATAATTTTACTTCTATTTCCATATTTTAACTCCTCTAATTTTCATTGTATGGTCATGTAGTGGATTATTACACATTTTATAATTCTTATGATCACTTGGATGTGATCCAAAACTTATGTTAGGAGACCCATTAAGTGTAATTTATTGAGAATCATATAAGTCTTGAAGTTTATATGTGAAGGAAAAATATATGTTAGTAGAATGCATATGGTCCTAATGGAGATCACAATATGCATTCTCATCATATCCCCGTGGAAGTGGTCTACTCATATCAATCTCTATAGGTTTATGGAAAGATACGAGTTGACACTCAATGAAGTTCCTAATAAGAAGCACCAAAGGCTTTGTAAATATAATAATTTTCTTGTGTGGTATACTCTATAATACAACTCAATATGGCATTATCATATTCATTATTTGATTGGTATCACATTTTGATTCATTCGGATTAACTTTGGAATATAGATTGATATTAAATTTTATATTAAATGAGGCCAATGTAGTGGCCCCATACTTTAGCTTGCTTAATTCAAGGAGCTTCATTTCACGATCATGCTCAAGGTCACCCTTCATGTTTGTCATAAGTAGGAAATTTCAATGTCACAAAGTGTGGTGACAAGGGTTGAAATGATACCTATAATGTCAGAGGGTTATGCAAGACATATTGAGAATCAATCATGTTTTTGGATGCATTTTAGGTGTTCTTCTAAATGAGAGATTTTTTTCCTCCAATGCTTTAATAATTTGAAATGAGGATTATGAAAAATTCCCACCTTGGTTCAAATTATTTATTTAAGTTGACATCAAGGGGGATGAATATGTATTCCCACTTGATGTACGCTCAATGTTTGATGTGATCAATGGACTTGAAAGAGGAATGTAGTCTATACTAGTCTCTATCATATTTGATATCTGACCATGTCAAATGTCTATTGTGTTATGAGTGTTTATTCACTAATAAAGTCACAAGTGTAAATTAAATAAAGGTGACTTACTATCATAATAATTTTAATTGGTGAAATTTGTCTCAAAGGTATTCCGAGGGGGCTAAAATTTAAGTCAAATCCCTATTAGATAATTTAATCATGTAAATTAAAAAATTGAAATAAACTTATTTAATAAAAATATTTATTATAAATGATAAAAAATTGAAATTATTTTAATATTTAAAAACTATGTTTATTCTTTACGTTTATTTATCATGTTTAAATCAAAAAAAAATTATAGTTTAATTTATGTTTAGATGTTTTTCTAGAGTGTTTATTGTTATAGATGAAACATTTTTGAATGAAATGTTATTTTAGTAAATTATCTATTTGTATTTAAGTGGTGATAAATAGAAGAAGTAAATCCACACTAATAAAAAGATTTAAACACTATCATAATTCCATTGTAAATATTTTGACTATTTTCTAAAAGTCTAAATCTCTTTGAATCTAGATAAGGTTCTATCCTCCAACCATAGGAATAAAAAGAATCTTCTAGAGTTTACTAAAATGAACCATGCCAATTTTTGTATACAAGTCCACCTTTAAATTTATTTTAGTGACTTGGAGTACATGTTCAGAGTTATTTATATATTCCACTTAAACTACAATTAAATGTTCAAAAACATATTTCATACTTAATATAATTTTCGCTACTTCATGAACCCCTAAAATTAAATTAAACAACCATAAACCATTGATAGTGGTAGTTATCTAGAGATTTCATCCAAAAATTCTTGAAAGTGTAGATCTCTAACTATGGCCTATAAGTATAAGTTGTTTCATTTCAATTAAGACTCAAAATAGAAATAACTACTAGATGGTTGTGTAGCATTGACAATTTTTTTTTTATAAACCTCATCAATATGCATATAATACAATAAACTAATACATCACATAATATAATTTTTCATAGTGTCACTGCATGATGCATCTATAAAATTTTCATGCTTATCCATAAATGTGAATATAATAAATTAACACACCTTTATGTAAATGATGGACACCATCATTAGTTATTTAAAATTATGATAGGATGCCATTAGTTGGCCATTTAAAATCTTATTGTAGATGATCAATACTACCACCAGAAGATATGGTGGAAATATTATGAATCTAGTATTTTTTTTACATGGTGCATTCTATAATATAGCTTGATATGGCACTGCCATGTTCATTATTTGATTGGTATCAAATTTTGGTTATTGGGATTAACCTTGTAACATGTCTTGATATTAAATTTTATATTATATGCGGCCAATGTAGTGGCCCCATAATTTAGCTTGTTTAATGCAAAAAGTTGCATTTCTCAGTCATGCTCAAGGTTACACTTAATGTTTCTCATAAGTAGGAAATTTTGGTGACACAAAGTGTGGTGGCAAGGGTTGAAATGATTCCTATAATAAAAGAAGGTTATGCAAGACATATTGTGAATCAGACATATATTTGGATGTCTTTTAGGTTTTTTTATCAATAAAAGATTTTTTTTCCTCTAATGCTTTAATAATTTATAATGATTATTGTGGAAAACACCCACCTTGGTTCAAAGTATCCATTGAAATTGACATCATGGGGGGTGAATGTGTATTCCTACTCAATGTACACTCAATGTTTGATGTGATTAATGGACTTGGAAGAGGAATATCCTCTATATTGGTCTCTATCATATTGGGTATTTGGCCATGTCATATGTCTATTATGTTATAATTGTTTAAATTAACTGATAGAGTCAAAATTGTAAATTAAAGAAAGGTAACATGCAATCATAGGTATTTGAATTGTTGAAGTTTATCTCAAAGGTATTCTAGGGGGGCTAAAAATTAAGGAGTCAAATCCATATTAGATAATTCAATCAAATACATTAACAAATATAAATAAAACTATTTAATAAGAATAATTATAATAAATAGTAAAACATTATAATTATTTTTATATTTAAAAACTATGCTTATTTTTTATTTTTATTTATCATGTTTAATTCTTTAAATATTTTAACTAAATAATTTATTTTTAAATGTATTTTAAGAGTGGTTAGTTTTTGACTCCTCATATAATAAAATATTTTTGAATAGAATGTTATTTTTCTAAATTCTTTATCTGTATTTAATTTTTGATAAATATAAGAAGTAAATCCATACTAATAAAAATATTTAAACACTGTCACAATTCCATCATAAATATTTTGATTATTTTCTACAAGTCTAAATATATATGAATCTAGATAAGAATATATTCTCCAAACATAGGAATAACATGAATCCCTCTCAAATTTACCAAAATAAACCATGCCAATTTTTGTATATAAGTCCATCTATAAATCAATTTTAATGACTTGGCATGAATATTTAGAGTTGATTATTTATTCCACTTGAACTATAATCAAATGTTCAAAAAACATATTTTATACTTAATATAATTTTGACTACTTTTTGTGCCCTTGATATTGAATCAAACAACTACAAACCATTTATAGTGGTAGTTATCTAGGTTTCATCCAAAAATTATTAAAAGTGTAGATCTCTAATTATGGCCTATAAATATGAGTTATTTTATTTGACTAAGACTTAAAATAACAACAACTGATAGATGGTTGTGTAGCATCGAATAATTTTTTTTAGTAAAACTCATGCATATGCATATAATAAAATGAAATAATACATCACATAATATAATTATCATAGTGTCACTCCATGGTGCATCTATCCAATTTCCATGCCTCTCCATAAATGTGAATACAATAAATTAACACACCTTTATATATAAAGTACAACATCACTAATTATTTAAAATTATGATAGGAAACCATTAGTGGGGCATTGGAAATATTATTCTAGCTGCTCTATACTACCACAAGAAGATATGGTGGACATATGTCCATAAAAATTATCCATAATCAACTAAAGGCCAACCATATTCTATATGAATAGTGACATAATGAGATATAAATATTTAAGGATGTGATCGGATACTTTTGATGACATGTCCCTTATGATAAAATAATTTGAGGCTATGATTATCGCTATGTGCATAGTTTCAATATAATAATGAAATTCAAATAATAATATATATATATATATATATATATATATATATATATATATATATATATATATATATAATAATTACAACAATATCAAATGTATGTATGTAGGTACGTGTGTGTGTGTGTGTGTACACACACACACACACACACGTACCTACATACATACATTTGGCATTATTATTATTATTATTATTATTATATATATATATATATGTATGTATGTATGTATGTATGTATGTATGTATGTATGTATGTATGTGTGTGTGTGTGTGTGTGTGTGTTTGTGTGTGTACACACACACACACAGATATATATATATATATATATATATATATATATATATATATATATATATGTATGTATGTATGTATGTATGTATGTATGTATGTATGTATGTATGTATGTATGTATGTGTATAAATATATATGTATATATACATATATGTATATACACATATATGTATATACACATATATGTATATATACATATATATACATATATGTATATATACATATATATACATATATGTATATATACATATATATACATATATGTATATATACATATATACATATATGTATATATAAATATATATACATATATGTATATATACATATATGTATATATACATATATATACATATATGTATATATACATATATATACATATATATATATATATACATATATATATATATATATGTATATATATAATTCTTAAATGAATATAAAATGTGAACACATAAATATAATGTCAAGAAATTTAATAAAATGAATCCATATTTACACTTAAACATAATTTAAAAGTTCTCACACCTCAATAAGTTGTCGCATAAATGAAATCACATTAGCAATGCATATGTCTACTCCTACCCACATAGATGGATGGGTCACAAATGAGGTCAACAATGAAATAAACAAAATATCATCATTAGTCATAAATATATATAAAACTACACACATCTACATAAATGATGACTTATAACATTCAAAATTACCTATGTATATATAAACATCAACCAAGTAGTTGTAGTAATATATACGCTACAAGATAGTTCATAATATGGCTAGGAAAAATATGGTATTATCTCCTATTACAACCTAAAAAATTACATATATATTATTGTAATTTATATGTAAAATAATTATTATATTTTAAACACTATTTATAACTTAATAGGTCCAATAAAAAAACTACATGTCAAATTTAAATGATATTTGCAAAGGTGCATATGAGATATCTAAACCAAATGTATGTTTCAAAAAATCATCACTCAAAACCATATCATCAATATAATTAGAAACACCACCATAATTTTTTATGTCATATCGTTATCCTCACCTAAATGCCTAATGTGTACATCACCACATGATTTGTATTAGTGTGGTTGAGTAGAAGTGTTAGTTGAACCATCTTTATATCCACTCTCATAAGCATCAATATGGGAAAATTGGCTTGTATATTACACAAGGGTGTCAATATGTCCCTTAAGTGCATGTAAACTGTCAATCTCTACAACATATTTCAATGTAGAGGGATTATCTCAAGCTAAAATGGTTATTTGATATAGACTCTCATAAGTTGATTAGGTATATGATATGCACCTAACCTATCCTGTAGAAAGCCTTTTTATTGACCCTAAAATTCTTAATAATAAAATTAATAAAGAATTTCATTAAGGAAATTAATCTTGCAATAAATTTTCCTCAAAAAATGAATGAACCTCATTTTTGTTATAAGGTGAGACATCAAAATCTATCCACCATTAATCCCAAAAATTCTTTCTCATCAATCTATGTTGGTAGTAATGGATTGGGACAAGTTTGAATTACATTAGAAGTGGCACATTCTTTTTTAAATTAGTGAATAATTTTTTTTTTAAAATTATTTATTTTTTATCTCTAAAACCAACTTCCTACAGTTTGTTATCATAGTAGTAATTACATCTCTCTATATAAGATTCCCATCTATCAATTTCACATGTTATCATTTAATCAAATTCACTTACTATAATGACTAATGTATTTTCCAAAGAAGTAGGATAGGGATTGGATAAATGAGGATCCCTCATTGGCCTAATTAATTCCTCAATATCTATCTATTATATGTGTGAAAAAAATCTCGTTATTACATGGAGGTTCTTATGAAATTGTAATAGGGTTAAAAGTTTTTAGGATTTTTTATATTCATCTTCACTTCCCACATTTTATTCTATATTTTATTTAATGCTACACAGCCATTTGATAGTTTTTGATATTTTGAGTCTTATTCAAATGAATCGATTCATGTTTATAATCCATAGTTAGAGATCTACACCTCCAATAGTTTTTGGATGAGACTAAACTAATTGGAAAAATAAAATAATATATTATTTCTGCTCAAAAATGAGTGAACAACAAAGAAAGAAAACACATTTCACTAATATTGAAATTGTTTGTTCATCCCATACTAAAAAAACAAATTGATAATATGAAATAAATAGTTTATAACATCTATAATAAGAAAAAAATGATAATTTTCTGGCACAGGCGCACAAATACATACATCTTATTATGCATAATAAAAAACTACCAACATGGCTATGATATACAATCAAAAAAGAACCAATATTATCTATGGAAAATGATGAACAATTCTAAATCTCACTTTGTGGAACTTTCATCTACAAAAATATATTCCAATAAACACATCTCACAATTAGACTTCAAATTAAAATTAGTAAACAATCATTTTGGTCTTAAACTAGAAAACTTTCAAATTCCTTTGTTTCTATATTAACCAAATGATTTCACTAGAGAAATAAACTCACCATTAATAAATATAATAGATATTAATTAGCACAAAATAAATTTTAACATAATTTCAATTAGTTCAATAAAAAAAATTGTGCGTGACTAGCTTGAATTGCATCTCCATATACATCATGGTTAACTGAAGTTTGATTGTCATTTTGTAAAGTATAACAAAGACTCATTTATGTAATTTGTATGTAAAAAATTCATAAACTATTTATAACCAAGCTTTAATTGAAACTAAAAAAATAATCATTTGCTTTACTTGAAAACCATCGAAATAAATTCAATTGACAATGATAACCATGTCCATTTACTTTACTTCCCACTATCCCATGTTGAGTGTCATCTATAACTCCAAATTTAATAATTCATGATACATTATTGCAACTTTTAATTTAATGCCTACCAAAAATTAATGTTTTATATATCTGGTTTTTGAAGTAATCCACCTCATATGTTACGGACATGGTGATCGATTGAACTCGCATTAAAGTGCCAAAATAATTTAAATCCGTACCTTTGAGTGAATTTTTTAGCCCCTCCCATACATGAATCTTAAATGAAGTAGAAATTAACTCATTTTCACGTTACATGGAATTCTATAAAACATTAAAGGCATAAAAATTCATTTAATTTTGTTAAAAACCATGTTTTCAAAGGAAAGGTTAGGGCTGGCCTGGGTACTAGTGAAGTCTGTTATGATGCCCCATATGATCAGGCCTAGGCTACCCTTAACCACACTCTAAGACATGTTTTCTAGATATAATATTTTATATTTTAAAAAATATATATATAATAATTTATTATTATTATTATTATTATTATTATTATTATTATTATTATTATTATTATTATTATTATTATTATTATTATTATTATCATTATATACATACATACATATATATATATATATATATGTATGTATGTATGTATGTATGTATATGTATATATATATGTGTGTGTGTGTGTGTATATATATATATATACATACATATATATACATATATAAATATATATATATATATATATATATATGTATATATATATATATATATGTATGTATGTATGTATATATATATATATATGTATATGTATATATATATGTATGTATATATATATGTATATGTATATATAAATGTATGTATATATATGTATGTATACACACACACACACACACAGACACATATACATATACATATACATATACATATACATATATATATAATGTATGTATATATATACATATATATGTATGTATATATATATATATGTATATATATATATATATATATATATGTATATGTATATGTATATGTATATGTATATGTATATGTATATGTGTCTGTGTGTGTGTGTGTGTGTGTGTGTGTGTGTGTGTCTATATATATATATATATATATATATATATATATATATATATATATATAATATTGTTGACAGATTTAGTATAGTATTTCAGTATACTAACTTTAATAATATAAAATAATCTGTAATACTAAATATATTGAAATAATATAGTATTATAGTACTATACTCTGAGATAATATAATTTTTATATTTTCAATATAATATAATAATCATATTTTCTTATAATATTATTTATATACTATTAATAATATATAGATGTATTCAAATATATTATACTAAAATATGTAATATATAATATTCATTTATAAACTATATTAACATATATATTATATGACATAATAGTATTTATTAGTATTAAAATATTTTTTATAATATATATATATACATATACATATACATACATACATATATAATATTAATATATAATTAATAAGTTTAATATATACAAATAGAATATACATTAAATGTCAATATCTATATAATAACTAATATTTCATGTGTGCGTGTGTGCGTGTGCGCGCGCGCGCGCATGTGTGTGTGTGTGTGTGTGTGTGTGTGTGTGTGTGTGTGTGTGTTGGTAAGAGGGGTTACATGAAGTAAAAGAGTGTAAATCGATAGTTAAACAGACTGGTTATTCCAAAACCATGATAATGTCAAAATAAGTTCATATAAAGTAATTCCCTGTGTAAACTTATCAAGATCTAAATCACCATGAAATTCTTAAGTCTACGATGGCTTACATTCTTCATGTGAAGAGATATTCTCTTAGCACAATATTTACATCAAAACTTTAGCTCCCTTGCTTTTGATTAGGGGCATCTATATTCACTAGATAAGGAATTAAGTTGTGGGTGATCAGGTATTATCTTGGTGATTTCAATGGACAAATTACTTTTATTATAATGAATCTAAAAACATTATAAACAACCAAGAGGAATTTTGGGTTTAGAAATATGATAAAAACCTGAAGTGGATGTATATTTTTGAAAGATACCATCTATTCTAATGTATATGTCTACTATTATACCACCACCCCATGTTTCTCATAAAGATATTATTAGTAATGCTACATCTTAAAAAAAATTGGATGAAACTCAACTTATTATGAAAGAGGCTATTATTTCTAATTCATTCCCAATAATTCCAAAGTTTCATGATGATAATTTTACTGATGATCCCTTAGATATGATCCAAAACCCATGTAAGGAGACTCGTAAAGTGTAATTTATTACGATGAGTCTATTTCTATTTTATCTGAATGAAATTCTCTAAATTCCCTATATCTACATTTAGATACAATCTATAAATGGAAAGCCTATATATAGAAATACTATATATAGTAAGTGTTCTAAGGTAGTTTAAAATAGCATTGATCATCTTAGGATGTACTAGTTACTTATCAAAATGCCCTTGAAAATCTTCCCAATAGAAAAAAATAAATCTTTTGTTTCATCTATAATTTCTATAATCTTGATAAATGAAGTTTTTTTTAGTCTTGTATAGAAGTATTTTTTCAAGAGGAGTAAAGTGGGTTGGATTACTTTTCTATTTAAATTTAATTGATTTTACATGAATGTGATTTGGCCATATATTTTCAACCATATTATTGGGCTTTGAATTGAATTACCTTTTTATTGGTTGAAATGTTTAACCTTAACTTTGCATTGAGATATCACACCTTGTTGTCATGAATGAAAAGTTAATGTTTGTACATTGGTATGGTGTAGGCTGCTTATGACCTCACATAACCATAATTTATATAAGAAAACAAAATCATTTGTCAGGATGTATTTGAGTTCTTAGGTATGATTTTGTGTCACTTATTTTAATTATCATTTTGGTGTTGAATGCAGCTTCGAATATTAGTTTGTAAATTTCAGAAAGGTGACTCATCCTCATAGATATTTGAATTGGTGAATTAAATTATCTCAAAGGTATTTTAGGGGGGATAAAAATTAAGGACTCAAATCCCTATTAAACAATTTTCTTATGTTACATCTTCACAATTTGTGGACAAAACATCACTTATTATGTAAAAACCTATTATTTCTAAATCATTACCATTGGTTTCAAAGTTCCATGATGATAATTTTAATTCTATTTTTATATTTAAACTTCTATAATTTTCATTGTATGGTTTTGTAATATATTATTGAATATTTTCTAATTTTGTTGATCCCATGGAAGTGATCTAAAACACATAGTTGCAAACCCATCAAGTATAATTTGTTGCAATGATTTTGTTTTCTATTTTATTGGAGTGAAATTCCCTAAATTATACAAATATACATTTAGATATAATTTATAAATGGAAAGTATATATATAGAAATGCTATATATAGTAACTATTTTGAGGTAGATGAAAATAGCATTGATCATCTTGGGATGTACCAATTAACTATCAAAATGCCCTTGAAAATCTTCCTGAGAGATAATTAAATCTTTTGTTTCATCGATAATTTCTGTAATCTTGATAAATGAAGTTCCTATAATTCTTGTATTGAAATATTTTTTTCAAGAGGAGTAAAGTTGCTTGGATTACTTTACTATTAAAATTTAATTAATTTTACATGGATTTGATTTGGCCATGTATTTTTTACCCTATTATTGGGCTTCAAAGTTGAATTACTTATTTGTTGGTTGAATGTTTAACCTTTACTCTACATTGAGATATCACACCTTGTTGTCATGAATTAAAAGTTAATATTTATAGATTGGTATTGTGTAGACTACTTATGCACTCAAATAACCATAATTTAGATAACCCCACAAAATCATTTTCCAAGAGGTCTTTGAATTACTAGCTATGATTTTTTGTCACATATTTTAATTACCATTTTGGGGTCGAATTCATCTCCAAAAATTAGTTTATAAATTCATGAAAGGTGACTTGCTCTTATATTTAATTGAACAGGTGAGTTAAATTATTTCAAAGGTATTCTAGGGGGATAAAAATTAAGGAGTTAAATCCCTTTTACATAATTTAATCATGTAGTTTAGTTAAAAATATAAATAAATTTTTAATAATTATTATTATAATAAATGATAAAAAAAAATATATTTTTATATTAAAAAACTATCTGAGTTTATTTTTTATTTTTATTTATGTTTAAATATTTAAATATTTTTATTAAATAATGTATGTTCAGATGTTTAATATGTTTAAATATATAATTTATTTTTAAAATAATTTTATATGTAAATTAATATATAGACTTTTAAATTATTATAAAATTAAAAGTTCCAGCACGCTTCAAAATTCTCTTTCCATTATTTTCTCTTTCATTTTTTCTCTCCCTTTATATGGTTGAATAAAATTCTTTTTTGGACTGTTAGGTTAACTATGGCATTAGTGATAGAAGCATTAATCCCAATTTTCACTTTCTTTTCTATAGGGCATTATTGTCAAGTATTTAATACATTTAATGTATTATTTTATTGTATCTAAAATGTATGATTTGTCTACCTTGACATGTCCTTTTTATTAATTATTTACCACTTTAAGTTATGAAATGTTGAGATTTGGATAGACTTTAATTTCTGTTATGAAATCACTGAGATAATGAAATAATGGATATTAGGATTGTTTAGCACTTACTTGTATTCAATAAGGACCAAAATGGTGAATGTGAGGGAAAAATAGACATTTTTTTATTAAATTTAATCAAATGATCATATTAAACAAGTTCCATGATGTGAGAAGGTTGCAATGGTTCCACCCTATCTCTATCTCCTCACATTATTCATTTATTGGCTCTATTTTAGATACTAGGATTTTTTTCCATTTTAGAATGAGTTAAAAAGTCATTATTTGGAATGTTCAAAGTTATAATTATTTGGGGTGGTAAAATTTTTCCTCATGAATCATCATAAAAATTAATTAATGAATGATTTAATAACACCTAACATTATTATTTAGGTTGGATAACTTTTCCTTCATGTTTTTATATTCTTTGGTAGAGGGGTCCCATGAATCATTATATACTAAAAAACTAATAAAATATCTTCAACTTAAAAATAGGAGTAGATACTATTTAGGGAGAATTTTTTTATGGATGGGAAGTAGAGGGTGTTGAAGATTTGTATCGTTGATCCTTTTTTTCAGTTGCTAGCTATCATTTGTATTCAATCAATAATTTTTTTATTTTTTTAAACAAAAGTTTTGTAGTAAAATGCTCCTCATTTCCCTTAGTAGCAATTATTGTAAAAAAATTAAAAAAATTATAAGACTGCTAATAAGGAAAAAGAATCCTATAATTTCTTAATAGTGCCACCTTAAAAATAATAAGCTACCCCTAGTATGGGACCCCACTCTAGTCCCTTGTGGCATAGATTTTGATCATTTTAAATTAGTCATATCACATGTGTGAAAGACCTCCAAACATGAATAATAAAATAGATTTTTAATGTGATTGAGGGTGCCCCAAGATTTCTCATACTCAGTATCACAATAATTAACTCTGCTCCCTAGGCTCCTTAGGGAATTTTATATTGTAATGTAGACTATTGATAGATTTGTGACAAATGTGTGACCATTGGAAATGAGCATCCAATGAAAATTTGATACGTATTTTTTTATTGGTGTAGAAATAGAGTTTAAATGATATGTGACATTATGTGTTTAGGGCTTCAATGCTATTTATTTTTATCTAATGTACATAGTTTATCACCCTTTTTGGAGATATATGTCACTCATTCCATGTTTATGTGAATCACCCTTTACCCCTATGTTCACCATGTGATCAGACCCTTTATTTCCTTCCATGTACACATGGGAAATAGTGAATCCTTTGCATGCGAGGATTTGAGTCAAAAATTAGTGAATCCTTAAATAATACCTAACATCAAGATTTGTCTATTGTGGCATGGATTTTGGGAATTATAAATTAGTCATATCACACACGTGAGAGAGATTTTTCATTTTGTATAATAAGAGTGATCCATTTTGGAAGATCCATGGCACTCATCTAATGTTTATGAAAATCACCTCTAACCCCTATGTTCACCATATGATCAGTCCCTTTATTTCCTTCCATGTACATATGGAAGATAGTGAATTCTTTGAATGTGAGGAGGAGATAGTGAATCCTTTGAATGTAAATTAATTAAATTTTTATAGAATGATTATATGGCTGCCACCATTAGTCTACAAGTAGACCCTGCTACAGGTTTATTAGGAAGTCATTAATAACATGATCTATCTAAAATTTCTTCATTGCTTTGATGTAAATTTATTTGTATTTAACCAATTTAATTTCCAAACATTTAAAAAAATAAATGATTATTTAAAGTGAAAATTAATCTGAATTGATTCATGTGAAAAAAATTTCAAAAAGGGAAGCAGGTTAGAGAAAAAAATAAGGTTTCCCTTGAAACAACAAAAGACTAATAAATTTCCTTTAGTTCTTCATAATAATAGTGCATATAAATCTAACATTCATGAGATCCTAGTTCTAGACTCAAAATATCATAAATGTAGTGAGTATTCTAGGGTAAATATTGTGCATATATCTAAAAAGTATGATTTAAAATAGCTACATACAAAAAAATTGATTTTAAACACATTTATTTGTAGGGTAGAAGGAAACAAAGCATACATAGACAGACTTTATTTGCATAGTAGGAAGCACAAACTAACATGGTGCATTGAAGACACTACTATCTGACATAACCATTAAAAAAATGAAATTATCCATAATTAACAAAGATTGAGAAACAAAAAAAATATGAAAGTAATGAAACATTAAACAAATTGCATGAATTATTCTCTCTGTTTGTATTAATTTCATAAAAGTTCTATTTTGAGTACAACTGAAAGGGAAAACACCTATATGTAGACCTTTTCATGCCTAATATGATTATATTATTTGCAAGAGAACCAGATACATGACATATGTCAGTGGAGAAAGCCCCTCATGTCTTAAAAACTAATGAATATTTCCTATTAAAATGGGGAATATTTTACAATATATCAAGGGGAATTAAAACATGACATTCATCAAAAGAAAGCCTAATGGCTATCTCACTCTTGATATACCAGGCTAAGATCATGTTGGTGTGGATCATGATGAAGCTCAAAGTTTATAGTGTAGGTACTAGAATACCTTAGAGCTCAATTCAATCCTGCTAGAATGATTATGTGGTGACCACCTTTAGCCTGCAATAAGTCCCTAGTATAGGGACAATAAGAACATAGTAGTGACACAATCTATCTAAAATTTCTTTGTATTGTTATGATGTAAAATTTCTTTTGTATTTTGGCAATATATGCTCAAACTTTATATGAACAAGTGGATATTTATAGTGATAATTAATTTAAATTAATTTGTGTTAAATTTTTTTGAAAGGGAAATTAGGTTAGAGTAGGAAAGAAACTTCTATTACAACAACAAAGACCAACAAATCTCTTTTGGTTCCTTCTAACTGTAGTGAAAATAAAACTAACATTTACAAGATCCTAGTCCTAGACTTAGAATATCATAAATTCAATAGAAATTATAGGGTAGATAT